>CM027839.1:13984741-14322241 GCA_016097545.1 Eucalyptus victrix
CGGACACTACAAAGAGATTTTCATCGCATCCTTGATCTTCTTCTAGAAATGTAGGGTAAAATGTATGCTTTGGAATGTGAACTTCAAGTCCTGTCGAATCAAATGCAAGACCTCGCTCTTCAAATTCAAGCAAATGCCAAAGGAGAAGAGGTGGCACATCTACGGGAAGACTTGAAGAGGCTGGAAGGCATCGTACAGTCGATGGAAGATTTCCAGCTTGTGCGTGTTCCCAAGCAGACTTGACTTTTCTCTCACCTTTTTAATGATGACAAAAATGGGGAGAATTGCAATCTTTGAACTTTAACTTAAAATTTTACTTTAGTTTGTTTGGATATTTGTTTTGAGTATGACTTGGGTGTGGATTTGAAATTGACTGTTACATTTATATCAAGTGTTATTATATGGCTTTATTCATGAAAGACTAACCTATTTTATGTGGATGCAGAATCTAGTTGAGTTGTTAATCTTTATGAGATATCCATATTGCTTGAGTAATGTTTTGCAAGTCAAAGTTGTTCAAATCTACAGGAAAGTTTTGTCACCATCAAAAAGGGAGAGATTGTTGGAGAAATCTTTCCAGAAAATTTTGAAGCTGACAAAACGTTTCTATCAGTCTAGTCCGGTGCATTGCAGACCCTTCTATTTAGAGTCTGAAGACCTTCAGATCACCAGACTCAGCACTCAAGACTCAAGACTATTCTCATTGACAGTCTCTAATCCAGCGACAGAGGCAATCTAGAGCTAAAGTGTTTAGTTAAGGATTTGGTCTTATCCACTGGAGAAGATTTCTTGGCTGGATATACTATAACGGATTCTTTTATTTGAAATCAAGATCATTTGAAGATCCGATGATTGACGAAATATTCTTGGAAGGTTCTATTCTTGGAAACCAAGATCCTGATTGTATGGGCGAATAGGATTGATGGGCTATCGACATGTTCCTTTAATAGCTCGAATGATCTTCCTAATTGATTCTGTCCAACGGGTACATTAGAGGAATTCCTTTGGTAAGTGCCAACGGGTATGATGGCATAAAGGAGTATAAAAGGAAGACGTTCCAGTTGTTCTATAAAATGTACTATAGAAAAATTCCAAAGTCTAAAGCTCCTTGATTATTAGTCGATTCATATTTAGCAAAACTGTATTCACAAAAGAGAGTCTATACTTAGTGATACCTTGAGAGAGTGTGGTAGATCTTCTACACCGTGAAATCAAGGGAGAACAGTGCTGTAACATCTCTTTGTTCATAGTAGAATCCAGCCAGTGGGCTGTCAGTGCAGAAGAGTGGACGTAGGCTTGAAATAAGCCGAACCACTATGAACCTTGCGTTCAATCTTCTCTTCCCTACTCTCAGTCTTATTTTGATTGTTGTTTGTTGACGTGAAAAAAATTGTATCAATTCTATCAATTGTCTAGTATTGTGCGATTATCGTAAGAAATTACTCTTTATACTTATTCACCCCCTCTAGGTACTTATACTAGCCATATCAAACCATACCTATGATCACGTTAGGCGCGGCCTTTGCCTGACCTTGAGTGATGGCATACACTGTGCCTTGAACTTGAGGCCTAAGTTGTCCTTTTTGTGGTGCATTCTAAGGCGTATACCCTCTGATCTGTCCAATTGATGGCAGCGGCGGTAACTGTGGCTATCCTCTTGTCCTTCTTGGACAATCTCTGGCCATGTGACCCTACTGACCACATTCAAAAGAAGTGCCCATCCTTCGAGGGCACTGATTCACACCATGTCGCCTTCCATAAGCGTGACACAATTTGATCCGATTTGACCTAGATTTACCAACTCCACCCTTCCTGTTAGGCAAGATCTAAAATCTACCTCCAATCATAGGCTTCTTTCCCTAATAAATCCCTTCTCTGAAATAGCTAAACCTCATTCCAGACGAGGTAGCTTGCTCCTTCAACCCTCTCTCTATCATCTGAGCTCGACGATAGACTTTTTGATATTCTGTCAGATCTAACAGTAGCATAGGTTGTTTTAGTACAGAACGAAGACCATTTCTAAATCTTTAGGCTTTCTCTTTGGGTTCCTCAATCAACCTCGGAACATACTAAGACAACTTGGCGAACTTGACCCCATATTGATCGACAGTCATACTCCCTTGGCGGAGACACTGAAACTCCTTTTTTTATTCTCGGGAAATACCCAAAAAATACTAATCATTGAAAGCTCTAAGGAAGGCATCCCACACTAGGACCACACCTTCTGGGAATACTGTATCCTTGGTGGTTCTCCACCAGATGTTTGCGTTGCCTTGAAGTTGGTACACAGCCAATAGCACATTCTCCTCCTCGTTGCACGTCAGCAATGCAACATTTTCTCAAGATCCTGGATCCAAAGTAACGCGGCTTTAGGATCTCTTGTACCAATGAATCTCGGTAGGTTCAGCTTCAAAAACTGCTCTACTAACTTATGAATTGGACTCTCTCTTTGCACTGCCACATTCTCTGGCTGAACTTCGACAGGTGCAATAACAGGTGCAGTGGTGAGTGCGGCAACGACTGCGGTGTGGCACCCCGAACCACCTTAGCTCGCCACAACACCTAATGCTACACCTAACTTCCATCTCTTATAAGAAGCATTGTAAATCATAGACTTTTTTTTTTCTTGAAAACGGTCCCAGCACGATTCATTAGCGGAAGCAAAATATAACATCACCATCTCCCCCTCCATCAACCATGATACAATTGCACACCACTAAATACCATAGGAAAAGATAGAGCCATGCCACTTTTATTTACATATTTTTGTGATGGATTTTTCGTGGGTCGATACAACAAAAGAAAGCCAAGATTTTCAGCTACACTCGACAACATCCCAAAAAGATACTATGACCCCTAAAGTAATCACATGACATCCTCCATCTAATAGCGATGGCTACTCCCAAAAAGAAACACTAGCTCTCCACCCTTCACGCAACCATCACACCCATCTAAGTGCATCAGGCCATGGTGGCGAATACATCCCCCAAATCACTCCGTCTCGGCAGACATGAACTGACAGAAACTCCTGGATGACTGGGCCTCCAGCCATGCCCACATCGTACATAACCAGCACACGCACTTGCACAAAAGTCAATCCAGGGATGGTGACGTAGTCGATCTCCGTACATTCTACTTCTACATTCGAGGGGAGACCATAAAAGGTGCCTCACGTGACGGTAGGAAGCGGCATCTTTCTAATCTAAAATGTTGGTCCCTGAAGGGGTGAGTACAACCATTCAGTGGGTAAAGGATCAATAAGCCACTCAATACATCATGCCATGCAATCATCACAATCATAGCATCACATGTCACGCAAGCATCCATGCACAACATACCATGGCATCATGCACATGTCATCATACCTCATGTACATCATTTTCATATAGACATCACCATCATATCATATACTTACCATCATCATGACATGCATCCATGCATATAACATCATTATCATATCACATATACCATCAACATTGCCATGCATCCATGCATGTAAACTCATCATCATATATACCATCATCATTGCCATGCATCATGCTAGTAACATCATCATCATATATACCATCATCATTGCCATGCATCCATGCATCATATCATGCATATATCATCATGCATCATCTCATGCATATATCATCATGCATCATATGCATCATGTCATGCATATATCATCATGCATGATTTGATTACAATTTCATCTTGGACCACCACATTTCTCATTCTAGGGACCAATGTTTGCGTCCCATATGTATCCAAGATACAATAAAGACCATCTGGCTCCCCCACTCTCCGGGCATCTTGTACCCCAACTGGCATCACGAGGACCCTCCGGGCATGCATCATGATATAACTGAGCATCCAACACAAACTTCCGGGCATGTATCATGACACAACCGGGCAACCAGCCGCACCCTTCAAGCCAGGCATCTCGCACCCAAACTAGCATCACAATGTATCCCTCGGCACAATTACCATGCCGAGCTTCCGGCTCCCCCACTCTCTGGGCATCTCGATACCACTCGGTCACCCGAGGACCCTTCGGTATCCAGCCATTCATGACCACCGGGCAACCGGCCATACCCTTCTAGCCAGGCATCGCGACACTTCCGGGGCATCGTTGGCTCACCTCCAACGGTTTCCTCATTTATCTCAATTCACATCAATATAATTCAATTTAACATGGCATGTGATGTGATGGCAACCAATATCACATTCATCCTTGAGTTCATACATGCATCTCAAGTCATCATCATACATGCAGCAAGACACCATCATTCATGGAAATACAATTCATGAGTCCATGGAAATTAAAATGGTCCATATTTCATGCCTTTTACAAAATTCCAGCACGTACCATTTTTAGAAAATATTCAAATTAAATATCCACAGGCTTATCAAAAATCATGAAATCAAGGCGCGTGATAGACAATACAATAAAATAGTAATTCCATCTGAAACACATGCCCAATCGAGTTCCACACAAGAAGTTATAATCCACATGATTTCAGCATGCAAATTCGGATAAAAACAGAATGTGCAGTTTTCGAAATAATTCGATTAAAATACCGAACGACCTCCGAAAATTATGAAATTTTATCAGGTTATGGTTAAGACACTAAAGTAGATTTTCCATTGAGAATTCTAGGCCAGATTCGTTTTATATCATTTTCTATAGTCGTACGAAGCTTCTGGTTCTTGCACCGAAACGTCCAGTGAAGTCATCTTCGAAATATTGAGTTTTCACCCCTCTATTTTTCTTCGTTTCCTCTGAAATTTGGATATGTTTTACTTCAAGAGGTCCCCTACAACTTTCATTGAGAGATCTAAGTGAAATTTCCATATAATAGTCACCATATGGGTCCATAAAATCTAGGGTGTCCTGTACCTTGTTTCCAGATTTACCGTCTTCAAGAGTAAGTCGATTCACTAGGCTACACTGGCTCATTTTACTTCAAATTTGAGTATGTTAGTCTTTGGGATGTTCTCTATAAGTTTCATGAAGAAGTCGAAGAGAGATTCTTGGTAAAAGTCGACATGCAACCACAAATCGACCAAAAGGTCAGCAAAACTGTTCCAGATCTAGTGTTTTCGTAGGATGAGGGTTTGACCCCTCAAATCTCCATCATTTTATCCAAAATTTTAGTATGTTGTGTTTTAAGATGTTGGCTACAACTTTCATGAAGGAATCAAGGTCAGAATAAAACTCGAAACATGCATGCAAGCTCTCACAAGATTCTGGTTCAGGCAGTTCATACGAAAACAGTAAGCATCTCCAAGAACAAACCTCATGCACTTCGATTTCTAGCCTCTAAACATCCAAGAACTCAACCACACATGCAAGACACACATGCAAGAGTGGAAATCAATCCCAACTTGCCTTAAAGACCAAACGAACAGCAGCAAAAGGGACGTAACACGGTGGACGAACGGACGGCGTGCAGGTGGCGACGGGTGACTCCTTCTCCCTCTTGGCGATTCCCTCTCTCTCTCTCTCTCGCAACTCACTCTCTCTCTCTCTTTCTCACTTAGCCGAATAACACCAACCGGCCACCCTCTCTCTCTCCTCTTCCTTTTATTTCCCCAAATCCTCATCATTTGCAATCATCACTTGCCTCTCCACAAGCCAATGCATGCAATCCTCCTTTTTGCCACTTGGCATGCCACATGCAATGGACTTGGGCTTGGAGGCATTTGGGCCGGCCTCCCTTGTGGTGACGATAGCCCATTCGTGGGCTCCAATGGGCTGGCCAACTTGGCCCATTAAAGGTCCACTCTTGGGCCTAAGGCCCAACCTAATTAAAAATCTACAATTTCACTTTCAATTAGTCATCTTCAATTATTTCATTTTATAGGTTTTAAATTTTAAATTTCACATGGCTAGAATAAATCATTCTCATTAATTTATCCCATATTACTAATTTAAATACTTATGAACGCAAGCACATATCACTTAGTCTTAAAAGGAGACTAATGGCTAAAGCATAAACCATAGGTAATTTCATTACCTAATTATGGGCTTTAATACACCTTAGAGCTTGTCTTGAATTTTTGGGATGCCACAATTCTCCCTCCTTAGAGAATTTCGTCCTTGAAATTAGACACCACTCGTGCCTTCTTGAAACAAGTAGGGGTACTTTTCCTTCATCTGATCTTCACTTTCCCATGTGGCTTCCTCCATATCATGATGTCACCATAATACCTTAACCAATGGGATCTTCTTAGTCCTAAGAATTTGTTCCTTTCGATCCAATATCTGCACATGCTCTTCGATGTACCTCACTTTCTCATCTACTTTGATGGCTTCATGATCGAGTATGTGACTAGGATCCGGCTGGTACTTCCTCAACATCGATACATGAAACACATCATGCAAATTTCCCAACTTAGGAGGCAGCGCTAAATGATAAGCTACATCCCCTATCCTTTCAAGTATCTCAACAGGTCCGACAAATCTAGGGCTTAACTTACCCTTCATCACAAATCGAGATATCCCTTTCATTGGAGATACTTTCGAGAATATATGATCTCCCACGCTAAATTCCAAAGGCCTTCTATGCCTATCTGCGTAGTCTTTATGTCTACTCTGAGCTGTTTTAAGCCTTTTTCTGATAATTTCAATAGCCTCAGTGGTAACTTATACCAATTCAGGTCCTCTCAATTTCCTTTCACTTACTTCATTCCAATAGACAGGAGTCCTACACCTCCTTCCATATAATGCTTCATAAGGAGCCATGCCTATACTTTTTTTAAAACTATTATTATAGGCAAACTCCACCAAATGCAATCTTTCATCCCAATTTCCTTTGAAATTAATTACACAAGCCCTTAACATATCCTCTAATGTCTGAATTACTCTTTATGTTTGTCCATATGTCTGAGGATGAAAAGCAGTGCTAAACCGAAGCTTAGTTCCTAATGCAATTTGAAGACTTCGCCAAAAGTTCGAAGTAAATCTTGAATCCCGATCCGAGGTAATAGTCACTAGAACACCATGTAAGTGTACCACTTGACTCACATATAGATCCGCATATTTGTCCATTGGGTAGTCCATGCGAACAGCTAGGAAATGAGCAGACTTGGTTAAGCGGTCTACTATTACCCAGATAGAGTCATGACTGCTTGACGTCCTTGGTAATCCTTCTATAAAGTCCATCGTTATATGCTCCCATTTCCATTCTGGAATGTCTAATGGTCTCAAGAGTCCTACGGGTTTACGATGTTCCGCTTTTACTTGCTGACACATCAAACATTGAGAAACGTACTTAACCGCATCTGCCTTCATACCATTCCACTAAAATTGCTGGCGCAAATTCCTATACATCTTTGTACTACTTGGATGAATACTATCATTACTCTTATGTGCCTCCAACAAAATTTCCTTCTTTAATTCCTCGTTGTCGGGAACATAAAGTCGTCCTTGGCATCTTACTATTCCATTATTAGAGACTCGAAATTCTTGTCTTTTTCCTAAAGACACTGCGCCTTTCATTTTCAAAATCTCCGGGTCAGACTCTTGTAGGATTTTAACTTTCTGAATAATCTCCGATTCAATCCTTAATGCACTAAGCATACCGGTAAGACAATCTACCTTTAATTTAAATTCTGAGTCTGTAACGAACTTTAACAAGCTCCATTCCGCCATTCTTAAACTGGCCATCTCCATAGCTGACTTACGACTAAGAGCATCCGCTACCTTATTCGCCTTCCCTGGATGGTATTTTATCTCACAGTCATAATCCTTCAACAACTCCATCCATCTCCTTTGTCTCATGTTCAGATCCTTTTGTGAGAATAGATACTTCAAACTCTTATGGTCCGTATAAATCTCAAACATTTCCCCATACAAATAGTGACTCCATATCTTCAAGGCAAACAACATAGCTGCTAGCTCTAAATCATGCATTGGGTAATTTAGCTCATGGGGTTTTAATTATCTAGATGCGTAGGCTACTACCTTGCCATGCTGCATCAAAACACATCCCAGTCCTTTGTGAGATGCATCACTATACACTGTAAAACCATCAGGTCTAGTCGGTATACTTAGGAATGGAGCCGAGGTCAATTTCCTTTTAAGCTCCTGGAAACTCCTTTCACATTCCCCATTCCATTCAAATTTCACATTCTTTCGAGTCAACTTAGTTAAAGGTCCTACCAGTCGTGAAAATCCTTCAATAAACCTCTTATAGTAACCAGCCAGTCCTAAGAAACTTCGTATTTCAGTAGGTGTCGTTGGTCTCGACCAATTTATTACCATCTCAACTTTAGCCGGGTCTACTACAATTCCTTCTCCCGATACCACATGCCCTAAAAATATTATCTGGTCCAGCCAAAATTCAGACTTACTAAACTTGGCATATAGCTTATGCTCTCTCAGGGTTTGCAAAACTATCCTCAAGTGCTACTCATGCTCTCTAGGTCCTCTCGAATATATGAGGATATCATCAATAAAAACAATCACAAACTGGTCTAAATATGGTTTAAATACCCTATTCATTAAATCCATAAATGCAGTCGGCGCGTTAGTCAATCCAAATTGCATAACAAGGAACTCGTAGTGTCCATAACGAGTCCTGAACGCAGTCTTAGGAATGTCCTCTTTCTTAATTCTCAACTGATAGTATCTCAACCTTAAGTCAATCTTAGAGAAGACCGAACTTCCCTAGAGTTGGTCAAACAGGTCATCAATTCTAGGCAAAGGATACTTATTTTTAATGGTCACTTGGTTCAACTGCCTATAGTCAATGCACAAGCACATCGATCCATCTTTCTTTTTCACAAACAAGACCGGTGCTCCCCAAGGTGAAGCACTTGGTCTAATGAATCCTTTGTCAAGCAACTCTTGTAGTTGCACTTTCAATTCCTTCAACTCGACTAAGGCCATCCTATATGGGGCTTTTGATATATGTCCTGTTCCAGGCATTAATTCAATTTCAAACTCAATTTCTCGCTCTAGCGGCAATCCAGGCAATTCCTCAGGGAATACATCTTGAAATTCATTGACTACCCGAATTTCATCAATCTTAGGCTCTTCCTTAGTATAGTCTCTAACCATGGCGAGGTACCCTTGACATCCTTTGTCAAGTAACGCACGGGCTTCTATTGCTAAAATAAGCGCTACAGGTAGGTGGGTTTGACCTCCCTGAAATTCACAACTAGACTGATAAGGTAAGGTAAATTGGATTACTTTCCTATAACAATCCATTTGGGCACGATACTTACGAAGCCAATCCATTCCTATGATAACATCAAAATCATACATGGCCATTACAACTACGTCTATCTCCATATCTTTCCCCCCCATTGTTATCTTACAATTTCCACACACCAGCGTAGACAATAACGTATCCTTTAGAGGCGTAGAAACACAAAGAGGTGTCTCAAGAGGCATAGTTTCTATCTTATTCAACTATCTATATCTTTTAGACACAAATGAATGTGTAGCACCCGTATCAAACAATGCATATGCCTTTTTATCATCTATAAAGATCGTACATGAGATAACATTTTGGGAAGCTTCCGCTTCCTCTTGGGTGATCGCATACACTCTTCCTTGTGTTCGTGGCCTTTGGGGATTCCTTGGTAAGTTTGGCCTATAGCACTCCGCTGCGGTTGCTGCACCGAGCCCATACTCGCGTGCGATCCTTCCTGAGGGCAGTTTCTCTTAATATGGCCTATTTTTCCACAACCATAGCACTTTGGTTGCCCAATGCAAGGTCCTGGGCCATGTCACCTATTACACATTCGACACTCCGCATCCTGATAAGGTGTCCTTCCCAAATTCAGGCTACCCTTGCCTCTTCCATAGTTCCCAAAATTGCCCTTCTTCTTAGATTCCCAGGTCCGACCTTGACCTGTATAGGGTCTCTTACCCCTTCTCATATCACCAAAGGACAATGGTTTCTTATCCTCCGAATGTTCCCTCACTAACTCCAGCTCCACCAACTTTTCCCTTTCATAAATCTCATTATAATCCCTTATGTTCAAAGGTACTAGTTGTTTTTTTGATATCAGTTATCGACCCTTTCAGAAATCTCTTAGCCTTTTCTTCTTGATCCTCAATCAACCTAGGAGTATATCTAGAATATTCAGAAAATTTTGCCTCATACTGATCTACTGTCAGCTCCTTTTGTTCCAATTGAACAAACTCAGTAATTTTCCTATCCTTAGCACAGCCAGAAAAATGCTTTCTATTAAAAGCTCTCACAAACTCTTCCTAATTAACCTCAGTACCTAGCGGGAAGATTGTGTCCCTCGATGCTCTCCACCAAAACTTTGCATTTCCCTCCACCTGGTACTCTACCAAAGTTATTTTCTCAGCAGCAGTGCAGTCCAACAACCTGAAAATTTGCTCCATTCCATCAATCCAATGCTCCGCCTCCTCAGGACTTCCCATTCCACTGAACTTAGGTGGCTTCAGCTTCAAAAACTGTTCCACTAGTCCTTGAGTACGGCGTTCTGCTCCAGGTTGTTGCTACGCCTACCTTTCCATCAGATTTCCAATATTGGCCAATGCCCGCAGGATGTCTTCCATTTGGGGTTCAACCCTTGCAGCAGAGGCTTCAGCCCTCGATGGATGAGCACTTCTAGCTCGCACCATGACTTTCCTGCAATTTCCAAGCATTGCCTAAGGAACAATCTGAGACTCACTGTCTCCATTCAAAGCAACTACTACTACTACATAAGTAACATATACAGGCTATTGCTACCTATAGACAACTCAAAACTAACTACTAGGGATCTACGGTGAATACTCATCAGCCGCTATTCAATTATTCCATTTTATATCCTATGGTGTGCATTGTCATCATGTTCCTCAATTTCCAAATGAGGCTCCTTATCACTCCACCTATAACCATTCGCTCTGATACCAAAAAGGGGCGCTGTGGGACCCCGAACCACCTTAGGTCGCCACAGGCACCTAATGCTACACCTAACTTCCATCTATTATAAGAAGTGTCGTAAATCATAGACATTTTTTTTTGAAAACTGTCCCATCACAATTCATTAACGGAAGCAAAATATAACATCACCATCTCCCCCTCCATCAACCATGGTACAATTGCACACCACTAAATACCATAGAAAAAGATAGAGCCATGCCACTTTTATTTACATATTTTTGTTATGGATTTTTCGCGGGTCGATACAACAAAAGAAGGCCAAGATTTTCAGCTACACTCGGCCACATCCCGAAAAGATACTACGACCCCTAAAGTAATCACATGACATCCTCCATCTAACAGTGGCGGCTACTCCCAAAAAGAAACACCAGCTCTCTACCCTTCAGGCAACCATCACACCCATCCAGGTGCGTCGAGCGGTGATGGCGGCAACATCCCCCTAATCACTCCGTCTCGGCGGACATGAACTAACAGAAACTCCCGGATGATTGGACCCCCAGCCATGCCCACATCGTACATAACCAGCACACGCACTTGCACAAAAGTCAATCCAGGGATGGTGACGCAGTCGATCTCCGTACATTCTACTTCTACATCCGAGGGGAGCCATAGAAGGTGCTTCACGTGATGGTAGGAAGCAGCATCTTTCTAATATGAAATGTTGGTTACCGAAGGGTTGAGTACAACCACTTAGCAAGTAAAGGATCAATAAGCCACTCAATACATCATGCCAACAATCATCACAATCATAGCATCACATGTCACACAAGCATCCATGCACAACATACCATGGCATCATGCACATGTCATCATACCTCATGTACGTCATTTTCATATAGACATCACCATCATATCATATACTTACCATCATCATGACATGCATCCATGCATATAACATCATCATCATATCACATATACCATCATCATTGCCATGCATCCATGCATGTAACATCATCATCATATATACCATCATCATTGCCATGCATCCATGCATCACATCATGCATATATCATCATGCTCCATGTCATGCATATATCATCATGCAACATGTCATGCATATATCATCATTCATGATTTGATTCCAATTTCATCTTGGACCGCCACATTTCTCATTCCCGGGACCAATGTTTGCGTCCCATATGTATCCAAGATACAATACAGACCATCCGGCTCCCCCACTCTCCGGGCATCTCGTACCCCAACTGGCATCACGAGGACCCTCTGGGCATGCATCATGATACAACCAAGCATCTAACACAAACCTCTGGGCATGTATCATGACACAACTGGGCAACCAGCCGCACCCTTCAAGCCAGGCATCTCGCACCCAAACTAGCATCGCAAGGTATCCCTCGGCACAATTACCATGCTAAGCTTCCGGCTCCCCCACTCTCCGGGCATCTCGATACCACTCGATCTCCCGAGGACCCTTTGGTATCCGGCCATTCATGAACACCGGGCAACCGGCCGTACCCTTCTAGCCAGGCATCTCGACACTCCCGGGGCATTGTCGGCTCACCTCCAACGGTTTCCTCATTTATCTCATTCATCCTTGAGTTCATACATTCATCCTTGATTTCATACATGCATCTCAAGTCATCATCATACATGCAGCAAGACACCATCATTCATGGAAATACAATTCATGAGTCCATGCAATTTAAAATGGTCCATATTTCATGCCTTTTACAAAATTCCAGCACGTACCATTTTTAGAAAATATTTAACTTAAATATCCACATGCTTCTCAAAAATCATGAAATCAAGGCGCGTGATAGACAAGACAATAAGATAGTAATTCCATGAGAAACTCATGCCCAATGGAGTTCCACACAAGAAGTTATAATCCACACGATTTCAGCATGCAAATTCAGATAAAAACAGAATGTGCAGTTTTCGAAATATTTCGATTAAAATACCCGAACGACCTCCGAAAATTATGAAATTTTACCAGGTTATGGTTAAGACACTAAAGTATATTTTCCATAGAAGACTTCTAGGCCAGATTCGTTTTAGATCATTTTCTATAGTCGTATGAAGCTTCTGGTTCTCGCACTAAAACGTCCAATGAAGTCATCTCCGAAATATTGAGTTTTTACCCCTCTATTCTTCTTCGTTTCTCTGAAATTTGGATATGTTTTACTTAAAGAGGTCCCCTACAACTTTCATTTAGAGATCTAAGTGAAATTTCCAAAGAATAGTCACCATATGGGTCCATAAAATCTCGGGTGTCCTGTACCGTGTTTCCAGATTTACCGTCTTCAAGAGTAAGTCGATTCACTAGGCTACACTTGCTCATTTTACTTCAAATTTGAGTATGTTAGTCTTTAGGATGTTATCTATAAGTTTCATGAAGAAGACGAAGAGATATTCTTGGTAAAAATCGACATGCAACCACAAATCTACCAAAAGGTCAGCAAAACTGTTCCAGATCTAGTGTCTTCGTAGGATGAGGGTTTGACCCCTTAAATCTCCATCATTTTGTCCCAAATTTTAGTATGTTGTGTTTTAAGATGTTGGCTACAACTTTCATGAAGGAATCAAGGTCAGAGTCAAACTCGAAACATGCATGCAAGCTCTCACAAGATTCTGGTTCAGGCGGTTTATACGAAAACAGTAAGCATCTCCAAGAACAAACCTCATGCACTTCGATTTCTAGCCTCTAAACATCCAAGAACTCAACCACACATGCAAGACACACATGCAAGAGTGGAAATCAATTCCAACTTGCCTTAAAGACCGAACGAACAGCAGCAAAAGGGACGGTACACGGCGGACGAACGGACGGCATGCGGGCGGTGGCGGGCGACTCCTTCTCCCTCTCGGTGATTCCCTCTCTCTCTTGCAACTCACTCTCTCTCTCTCTCTTTCTCACTTGGCCAAATAACACCAACCGGCCACCCTCTCTCTCTCCTCTTCCTTTTATTTCCCCAAATCCTCATCATTTGCAATCATCACTTGCCTCTCCACAAGCCAATGCATGCAATCTTCCTTTTTGCCACTTGGCATGCCACATGCAATGGGCTTGGGCTTGGAGGCATTTGGGCTGGCCTCCCTTGTGGCGACGACAGCCCATTCGTGGGCTCCAATGGGCTGGCCAACTTTGCCCATTAAAGGTCCACTCTTGGGCCTAAGGCCCAACCTAATTAAAAATCCACAATTTCACTTTCAATTATTCATCTTCAATTATTTCTTTTTATAGGTTTTAAATTTTAAATTTCACATGGCCAGAATAAATCATTCTCATTAATTTATCCCATATTACTAATTTAAAAACTTATGAACTCAAGCACTTATCACTTAGTCTTAAAAGAAGACTAATGACTAAAGCATAAATCATAGGTAATTCCATTACCTAATTATGGGCTTTAATACACCTTAGAGCTTGTCTTGAATTTTTGGGATGCCACATGCGGCCTCGCTCAACGAACGCGACAGCAGCAGCGATGGCGGCGGCGACTGCAATTGCGGTGGTGAAGGCAGCAGCTTGATCCTAGCCCCCGTTGCCCTACCAATTCTCTCATTGCATCTAAGGCTTGGGTGATCCTTATGGTTCCCTGATCACCCAGGGCTGCTACCCCTGAACCAACGAGACGTGGTGCTGTGCCACTCGCGCTAGCCTCAGCTGGCACTTTACCTTGGCCTCGTCAGGTACCAATCCTCGTCGGCATTCTTCCCTAAGCTACAGGCCTGATTGATCTCTTACTAGGAGTTCTTTGCTCCTGATCGCTCATGACTCAAATCTACTAAACATGTTTTCCAAATCCAAACTGGATTAGAAGCTGGGCGATCCACACACAACAAACAACTCTACCAATCAACTACCATAGAAAAGCACAAGTCCTAAATTTAAAGGCCTTCCTACTTACTATCCCATATCCTTTGCACCTTATCACTCCAATTTCTAACAACTAGGCTCTAATACCATTAAACTGGGATGTCACGCCCTGATCCTCTAAGCACGTGCCGAACCCTACTTGGTCAATTAATAGCGATGTCCCAAGACACATCGCTGATCCATTCATTTTAATATACGCATGTGAAAGCACATATAAATCCCTAAACAATAAAACAATGGGATATGAAAGTAGGACCATAAATTCCACAACCTGAAAACCACACTTATATACATCACAACCAGAAAGTATACATTACATTACCACTATTTAAGCTAGGTCCTACTCCAGTAGTCAGAAGACAGAGTTCACAAACAGGGGTGGGGGTTTCAAAAGTAACTGCGGGTCATGACCCTCTTCATCCTCCTCTTGCTCCACGTCCTCATCCTCCACGATTTCACCCTCTTCCACACCCTCGTTGGAGTCTTCAGCAGAATACTCTGGAGTTCTTGGGTCTTCAAGGTCGGAGTCCACCGCGTCTACGACCGAGCCAACATTAGGGTTTGTTGTACCCTTTCCAATAGCAACGTCCAAATTCCGAAGAGGTACCTCATATTCAAGTACAGGGGCCACCCTTCAGCCATTATGATAATGGCGGTACCAAGACTGGTATCGATGAGGCACCTGTTGAGGTAATCCCGCATTGACCGAGACGATGGACTTCACCAGCGCATACTCAAGGCCCTCAAGGTGTCCATGTATCGGAATGTGGTAACTCATTTCAAAAAACTTCTTAGGTTGCCCAAAATGTTCCGGTAGTGCTACCATCTACTGGCCTGAAATGTTATCCCACAATGGGGTGAGACTACATCTTAGCGAGTTCTACCCCCTAAGACTCGATTAGGAAGAAAATATGCCCTAGGGCTGAGCATAACCAGGCATTAGAGGACTTACCTTGGCCTCAGTTTCTTCCTACACGTTAGTCAATCAATAAATATTGATAACCACATCGTCAAATCAAATCTGATTGAACCATCGATCAATCGAACTAGTCGGTTACATGTCATCACAAGCATCTCATGGTCAGCAACTCAATACTATTTATAAGTCTACCCATTATGGGACTGCTCGCTCTAAGCTGATAAATAGATAGTATAGTTCTCGCTAAGCCGATAAATAGTGTACTATTCTCACTAAGCTGACATATCAACCCTTAAGTTGATATAACACACTAATAATGCTCTCTCTAAGCTGATCATATTGCTCTCGCTAAGCTGATTAAGTATACTACTCTCGCTAAGCTAACATATCAAAGCCCGTTGGTTAATATAGTATACCATCTCGAACCATACAATCAATTTCCCATTTTATCATACCCGATAAAAATACACGTGTGTGGGTACACGGCTGACCTTAGCCAAAATACAAGGTTTTCACTTTTGAACCTCCCACTATTTTTAGCAATCCTCAAAATAGATTTTTGGCACTGTAGATCGATGCTTGGTAATTTTCTAATTAATTACTAACATTATCCATTTTTGGAAATAAATACCCACAACACAAATCACAATCAATTTACACAATTGGGTACTAAATTATATAAATAAAGAGCACCACCGCAATCGGACGAAATTCGATCACTAACTATCCCGTTTAATTTCCAAAAATTAAATAAATAAATAATTAATTAATTATGGAAAATAATAAAATAATGCCAGTAAATATCAAAAATGCATACTTAGGCTCGTAAAGCCTAATTATATGCCAGAACGAGCCTGGAAAAATCCTGAGACTCGTTAAAGAAATAATAGAGTCTAATGACTCACTAATTACATAAAGCTAACCACCTAACATGCATTGGTAATTAACTAAATTCACTAATTTAATCTAATCTAACAAACAAATCCATCTTAGCCTAAACTAATCAGCCCTTACCCATAATTAACCTACTAAGTGATGATTAGTGAGTTAAACTCACTTGTTTAGTGATCCGAGCAATTCAAAACGCCGAGGACGTGACGAGGCTCAATTCTCTCCAAAGCGGGCCTAGCTTTCGAGGCCTAGAACCACCACAAAACAGGCTGAACAGTGGCCTCAAGACTCACTATTTTTGCTTTTGTTTTGGGCTGCAAAAAGAGAAAACTGGGTTGATTAAGGTAAGCAAGACTGACAACAATTAGGTGAGACTCCGGTGGGGCTGAACGGCATTGAAGCAATAGTCCACGGTGGTCCGACGGCCATGGGGGAGCCCTGGAACTTTGCTGGCTCACGGATGTTGGCGGAATAGGGGTGCGGTTGGGCGGTGTAGAGGCGGAGGGGCGTCAGGTCACATGGGTGAGCACGGGGCAGCGGTAAATTCAACCTTGATTCCTTCTTAATTCAACATAATTTGGCATCAATAAATTCAACTAACCCCTCATTGATCCAATTGGTATTTTCCCTCACCAATTGATCCCACTTGCTTCCTAATTTTGCAATAAAAAATGGTCTCTAACGTTTTTCGGACAAAAACTGCCCTAAGGCGACTTTTCCCAAAAAGTCTCGGTTTACAGAAAAATCTTCTGAGATTGAGTTAACATTCCTAAAATGATTTGTGACATGATAGAACTTTCTATTTTTAAAATCGAATTCAAATTCGTGGTTAATTTCACTTTGACACATTTTTAGTGCAAACAACCCATGGTCGATATTCTTTGAGCCACAATGAACCCACTCAACACATTGGCGACTCTAGGTTGTTGTGAAAATCTTGAGAATTAAGATACAGACACAGGGTACCAAAACGACAAAAAAATCAAACTAGTGCCGATCGATGAGAATTTTGCAATATAGTGGGATCACCCACGTTTAACCACATATCTCTATCTAACCGATCTATTTCTGATCTCTAATTGATTTTTAATTACATAAAGCTAACCACCTAACATGCATCGGTAATTAACTAAATTCACTAATCTAATATAATCTAGCCACCAAATCCATCTTAGCCTAAACTAATCAATCCTTAACCATAATTAACCTACTAAGTGATAATTAGTGAGTTAAACTCACTTGTTTAGCGATCCAAGCGATTCAAAATGTCGAGGACGCGACGAGGCTCGATTCTCTCCAAAGCAAGCCTCGCTTTTGGGGCCCAGAACCACCACAAAATAGGCTGAACAATGGCCTCGAGACCCACTATTTTTGCTTCTATTTTGGGCTACAAAAGCGAGAAAACGGGGATGATTAAGGTAAGCAAGACTGACGACAGTTAGGCGAGACTTCGGCGGGGCTGAACAGCATCGAAGCAGCAGTCCATGGTGGTCCGACGGCCACAGGGGGAGCCCTGGAACTCTGCTGGCTCACAGATGATAGCAGAACAGGGGCGCGGTTGGGCGGCGTAGAGGCGGAGGGGCATCGGGTCGCATGGGTGAGCACGGGGTAGCAACAAATTCAACCTTGATTCCTTCTTAATTCAACATAATTTGGCCTCAATAAATTCAACCGACCCCTCATTGATCCAATTGGTATTTTCCCTCACCAATTGATCCCACTTGCTTCCTAATTTTGCGATAAAAATGGTCCCTAACGTTTTTTGGACAAAAACGGCCATAGGGCGACTTTTTTCCAAAAAGTCTTGGTTTGCATAAAAATCTTCGAGATTGGGTTGACATTCCTAAAATAATTTGTGACATGATAGAACTTTCTATTTCTGAAATGGGATTCAAATTCGCGGTTAATTTCACTTTGGCGCATTTTTAGCATAACCTAGGCTACTAGATAACTTTCGGAACTTTTTAGTGCAAACAACTCGTGGTCAATTTTCTTCTAGCCACAATGAACCCACTCAACACATTGGTGACTCTAGGTTATTGTGAAAATCTCGAGAATTCAGATACAGACTAGGGTACCAAAACGACAGAAAAATCAAAATAGTGCCGATCGATGAGAATTTTGCAATATAGTGGGATCACCCACGTTTAACCACATATCTCTATCTAACGGATCTATTTCTGATCTCTAATTGATTTTTAATTGTACTGTAATGATCTCGGGAGATGAGCACGGTCGAGCAGCCGAATCCTAGTTGAATTCTTAAGTCTATTTGCCCTTAAACTCTTAATGACTTCCCTAGATAATCTAGTGATCTCACGAGTGATCAGTTCTGAGAATAGCACTATAGGCGCGTCGATAAAATGCCCGATTTATTCAATTAGAAGTAGAACTGAAATTCTATGAAGTCATACTTGTATGGTCCATCCTTAGCCCAAAAGTCTTCTATTCCATCCCCTTTGTCCCTTAGCAAGGCCCCACCAGTCATGGCTATCATCCATGGCCCCTTGGCAGCCCAAAACTTCCCTTAGAAGTTTCACCAAGTAGTCCAAAAGTTCCCTCCCCCATCGCCTACGAATTTTGCACCTAAATCTCCCAAATTGAATCAATTCCCCTTAAATTGAACTCAATTCGGTCCCCATAAATTTAACCAAATGTCTTGAACTAATTTGACATTTTCCTCACCAGTTGAACTCACTTGTATCCTAAAAAGGCGATAAAAAAAGGGTCCTCAGATTTTTCCGGTCAAAAACGACCCTACTTTGAAATTTGGCTGAAAACCTTGGTTTACAAAAAAATCTTTAAAGGATGAGTCGACGGTCCTAACGTAAATCATGACATCACAGAACTTTCAATTTCTAAAATTGGATTCAATTTCATGATTAATTTCAATTTGACGTGATTTTAGCGTAACCTAATCTACCGGGTAGCTTTTAGGAATTTTTTTACGCATTTGACCTGTGGTTGATTATTTTCAAGCCACAACGTACATCTTCGACACATTGACAACTCTCAGTGATCATGAAAATCTCGAGGTTTCGATTACAGACACAGGGTACCAAAACGACAGAAAAATTGGTCTAGTACCAATCAACAAGAATTTTGTAATTAGGTGGAATCACCCATGCACTAATCACACACCTTTGTCAAATCAACCTATCTCTAGTCTCTAATCAATTTTTAACTATGCTGTAATGACCCTTGCAGATTAACACAGTCAAGCAATTGACTCCTGGTTGAATTCTCAACTCTATTGCATTTAGATTCCTTAACGGTTTCACCTGATAGACCAGTTATCCCATGAATAATTAGTTCAGGGAAAGAACTATAGGCGCATCGATGAAAACCTAACTTATCCAATCAAAAATAGGACCTAAAATTCAGGATGTCGCAGAAACTATGTCCTGAATGAGGATGAATTCAAACTTAGATTTATTGATCTTGCAACAAGGAGCTTGAGGAATTTATTCTACAACATCTAGCCCTCTGGCGAAGAATCTTAGTTTCCTTCTATAAATACATTAATGGAGTCAATCACAAATTGATGAAATTAATCTTAAAGACAAGTTGCTTTTTGGGAAACATCTATTTATGGAAGAAATTCCTCTAGAAAATGCCAATGGCTAATGAGGCGTGGAGGAGTATTTAAGGAAGTCTTTAAGTTTATTTGAGGGAGAGACATGAAAATTGAAATTCCAAAGTCTGAAGTCTTTTCAACTACTTGCTTCTTATTGGCAATCCTTATAAATTGTATTCAAGGAAGAAAATCACAAAAAGAGTGACTTAATGAGTGAGAAGGGATCTTCCACTATGTGTCTGCACTAAAAAAAATTGTACTTTTTAGTTGATGCTATAGTGAATAATAGCCAAAAGGCTATAAGCATGGGAAAGTGGATGTAAGCTTGATCTAAGTCGAACCACTATAAATTTCATGTGCAATCTTCTCTACCCTTAACTCTTATTATTTAAATCTATTGCATTTTTATAGGTATTACAAAAATCAGTATCATCTTGTTGGAAGTCAAGCCAGCGGAAGACGGTTTACCTATTTTCGATGCGCAGTCAACAATTTACCTCGGAACAATCGTTGAATTGCGGATGAATCATGAACAAAATTACCTTATGTTGGTCTGAATGCAATCACGAGGAAAGCATCCAATTTCCACAGTGTAAATGCCGATTATTCTTGTAAAGAGTAAATGGAACGCCTTCTTTTTCTTTTGATGGAAAGGGGACAAGAAAATGAGAACTTTCTTTTTGAGTGTACGTTCTTCCAACCGAACCAACAGTTGTCTTCAGGAGTCTTTTATATGACTCCATCACACCCTTTTAAAGAGTGTCTTTCTATCGTATCATATCAAGACGAAACGATGCATCTCAATCACACCCCATCATGGACGTACTAATTAAGTATAACATCTCCCACTTGGACATGATGGGCTTGATAGCGCTCGATCAAGAATATAAGGCATTCAACATTTATCAACTTTACAAAACAATTCATACCGGCAAGTCAGCCATGCGACTAGTGAGTACACTTGCACTTGGGAGCTCAAATTATGCATCTGTTAGGGATGACATAAAGGCAACAACCCCGAAAAGAAATAAACAATCGATGACTCACAGTGCCCTAGACATATTTTATTACATCAGTCCAAATATACCTATCTCTTAAACGACAGAAAAATTGGTCTAGTACCAATCAACAAGAATTTTGCAATTATGTGGAATCACCCATGCACTAATCACACACCTTTGTCAAATCAACCTATCTCGGGTCTCTAATGAATTTTTAACTATGCCGTAATGACCCTTGCAGATTAGTACAGTCAAGCAATCGACTCCTGGTTGAATTCTCAACTCTATTGCGTTTAGATTCCTTAACGGTTTCACCTGATAGACCAGTTATCCCATGAATAATTAGTTCAGGGAAAGAACTATAGGTGCATCGATGAAAACCTAACTTATCCAATCGAAAATAGGACCTAAAATTCAGGATGTCGCAGAAACTATGTCCTGAATGAGGATGAATTCAAAACTTAGATTTATTGATCTTGCAACAAGGAGCTTGAGGAATTTATTCTACAACATCTAGCCCTCGGCAAAGAATCTTAGTTTCCTTCTATAAATACATTAATGGAGTCAATCACAAATTGATGAAATTAATCTTAAAGATAAGTTGCTTTTTGGGAAACATCTATTTATGGAAGAAATTCCTCTAGAAAATGCCAATGGCTAATGAGGCGTGGAGGAGTATTTAAGGAAGTCTTTAAGTTTATTTGAGGGAGAGACGTGAAAATTGAAATTCCAAAGTCTGAAGTCTTTTCAACTACTTGCTTCTTATTGGCAATCCTTATAAATTGTATTCAAGGGAGAAAATCACAAAAAGAGTGACTTAATGAGTGAGAAGGGATCTTCCACTATGTGTCTGCACTAAAAAAAATTGTACTTTTCAGTTGATGCTATAGTGAATAATAGCCAAAAGGCTGTTAGCATGGGAAAGTGGATGTAGGCTTGATCTAAGTTGAACCACTATAAATTACTATAAATTTCATGTGCAATCTTCTCTACCCTTAACTCTTATTATTTAAATCTATTGCATTTTTATAGGTATTACAAAAATCAGTATCATCTTGTTGGAAGTCAAGCCAGCGGAAGACGACTTACCTATTTTCGATGCGTAGTTTGTTTTGATGGAAAGGGGACAAGAAAGTGTATGTTCTTCCAACTTTGTACCAACAGTTGTCTTCAAGAGTCTTTTATATAACTCCATCACACCCTTTTAAAGAGTGTCTTTCTATCGTATCATATCAAGACGAAACGATGCATCTCAATCACACCCTATCATGGACGTACTAATTAAGCATAACATCTCCCACTTGGACATGATGGGCTTGATAGCGCTCGATCAAGAATATAAGGCATTCAACATTTATCAACTTTACAAAACAATTCATACCGGCAAGTCAGCCATGCGACTAGTGAGTACACTTGCACTTGGGAGCTCAAATTATGCATCTGTTAGGGATGACATAATGGCTACAACCCCGAAAATAAATAAACAATCGATGTCTCACAGTGCCCTAGATATATTTTATTACATCAGTCCAAGTATACCTATCTCTTAAAGGCTATACTTGACTATTCTCAAAACACAATGTACTTACAATTATATCCGCAACCACATAATGCGATATGATTGGTCGACCATTAAATACATGTGATAGATGTAAAACATTAATAGTCTTCCTTTGCACTCATGTCTCTCTCCATTTCAGAACAACTGCTTTCCTAAACACGTCCCATAAAACCATATCTATTCATGACCGCTAGTAACATGCTAAAGTAGCAACAATGATCTTTCACTTCGAGGACATAGTCAGAAGTAACATAGAGCACAAAATGATGTAAATCATAAATTACCTCAAGGGCTCACATAATGAGTAAATATGGATAACTTTACTCACCTTTCATTGTTGGTCGTACAATGCACATGTAGCATGAATTACATTCTATAGTAGATTTCTCTTTCTATAAGAGTGTATGTCATTTATTAAATATATCCACTATATGGATCTTAGCCTAAACATAGTCATGTGCTTCTCATGTACTCATGTTTAGCTCGAGTGCTATATTAGCTCGCTTTCTATAGCACCTAATTAAGTACTCGCATCCGGCATCTTTCAGGCATACATGATTGTGGGACTATCATATTCGGTCATATTATAAACAAATCACAGATCTCATCTCAACTCTAATCAAAGTGACATATTGTTTTATGTACTAAACTTGCTCTTTAACATTTATTTGTACATAACGTCTCATCTCAACGTGCTAACTATAGCACTTGAGGTGATTGCTTGTGTAAGTGAGTCAATCATTGTCTGCTGACATACTTTCCAATAATATATGTGTACTTGTGCTAGTCTGATAAATACCTAAATTAATGATCCTCTACGATAACACATATCACATTCTACACAATCCTAATGGCATATTGTGGGTCAAAAATATGTCTCTAGAAATAGCCTTCATAAATGGATCAACAACCATTTTATTGGTTGAAATGTATTGTAGGATCACTTCTTTCTGTGCTATTATATCTCTTATGAAGTTGTTCTTTATGTCAATATGCTTCGTCTTTCCATGATACTTGGGATTCTTCACATAGGCAATGGCTGCTTGACTATCGCAATAAACTATCACTAGTCTTGGAACCTTAGTGACAGTAGCTAAATTTTTCAAGAAACGTTTTAGCCATACCGCTTCTTGCACTATAACAGAATATGCAATAAATTCTGCCTCTATCGTAGACAAGGTCGTGCATGTCTATTTCTTACTATTCCAAGAAATTGCACCTCTATTGAGCAAGAATGCATATCTAGAAGTCGATTTACGCTCATCAAGGTCTCCACCCCAATCAGCATCTAACTAGCCCAATAGGCGTAAATCATTCCCTTAGTAACAAAGTCGATAGTCCATGGTGCCCTTCAAGTATCTCAAGATCCTTTTCACTGCTTCCGAGTGTGCTTGACCGGGATTTGATTGATATCGGTTCACCAATCCCACGGCATAACATATGTTGAGTCGAGTACACATCATAGCATACATCAAACTTCCGATCGCACTAGCATAATGAATAGTTTCCATCACTTTAATTTCTTCTCGAGTCTTATAACACATCTCAGTACTTAGGCCTTCACCTTGCATGATAAGGGTATCAATGAAATTACAATGCTGCATATTGAAAAGCTCAAGAATCTTCATTATATAAGACTCTTGTGATAAAGTAAGAAGTTTCCTTGATCGATCTCTTTCGATCTTAACTCCTAACATATAAGCAGCTTCTCCCATGTCATTCATTTCAAAATTGGAGGACAACCATTCTTTTATGATGATAGCCAAAATCTTGTCATTTCTCGCTAATAGAATATCATCCACATTTAGTGATAATATCACAAATTTATCTTTAGACCGCTTAACATATACACAGTGATCTTCTTCGATCATCATGAAACCAAAAGTAGTTATGGCTTGATGAAAACGAATATACCACTGTTTAGATAATTGCTTAAGCCCATATATTGAGTGATGAAGTTTGCAAACTTTATGCTTTTGACCTTTAACTATGAAACCTATTGGCTGCTTCATATAGATTTCCTCATCTAGTTCTCCATTGAGAAATTTCATATTTACATTCATTTGATGTAGTTCAAGGTCCAAACGTGCAACGATGGCTAGAATAAGACATATTGAGGCAAACCTTACAACTGCTGAAAATGTTTCCTCATAGTCTATACCCTTGTGTTGAGTATAACCTTTTGCCACAATGCGAGCCTTATACTTTTCAATGGATTCATCCGCCCTTCACTTAATCTTAAATACTCATTTATTTCCAATGGTCTTACGATTGGGTGGTAGATTAACCAGATCCCATACGTGATTTGCCCTTATTGACTCAATCTCATCTTCCAAAGCTTTTCTCCATTCTTCCTTATCAAAGGATGAGAGAGCCTTTTGAAAAGTCATAGGCTCGGCATTATCTTTCTGAGCAATCATAAATGCTTCCCCTTCAATCTTAAAATGACGACGAGAAATGCTTTTACAATTACTTTTATGTAACTGAATTTCTCTTAAATTCAGTTCATCATGCGATGGAACATTCCCAACTAGGTCTTGTATGTTGAGGTAAATATTCATTTCCCTCTACAACATTAGTAGGTGTATTATCAAGATCTTCCATATCATATAATTGGAAGTCCTTATCAATCTCACCTCTACTAGGAAAATTGTTCTAAAAAAAAAGTGACATCTTGTAACTCCATTTCGGTCACACTTCCATCAACTTGTTCACGTATGAGCACGTACCCTTTGGAGTGTTCAGAATATCTTATAAAGATACATTTCTTCCCTCTAAGCCCTAATTTTTCATATTTATGGGAAAAATCATGAACATAAACTGCACATCCCCATAGACATAGAATACTTAAGTCTAGTTTCCTATTAGTCCACAATTTATAAGGGGTAGAAGTAACCGACTTTGAGGGCACTTAATTAAGTACATAGACAGCAGTCAATGATGCATCTCCCTAATAGGAGATAGGTAAATTTACTTGCGTCATCATAAACCTAACCATTCCAATAAGGTTCTATTCCTTCTCTTAGCTACCCCATTTTGTTGTGGAGTACCACGAATAGTCAATTGTCGTACAATTTCCCTTTCATCACAAAGAGCCTTAAATTGCTTCAATAGATACTCATGTCCGCAATCGACTCTTAATGCCTTTATTGTTTTGTTCAACTGATTCTCTACCATCATTATATATCGTCTAAAGCAGTCTAATGCTTTTGACTTATGGGAGATAAAAAAACATAACCGAAACGCGTGAAGTCATCTATAAAAGTGATGAAATATGAGGCTCCATGCCTCGCCCTCACATTTAAAGGACTATAAATGTTAGAATGTATGAGTTGTAACGGAAATTCGACTCTAGTCCCTTTACCGAATGGTTTTTTAGTTGTTTTTTCCGCTAGACAATGTTCACAAACGAGTAGATCAACATTAGTGAGTGACCCTAAAAGGCCTTCTCTAGCTAATCTTTGCATTCTTTGCAACCCAATGTGACATAATATGACATGCCAAGTACTTGCATCAATCTCAACATTACTAGAAGATGTAATTAAGGAAAAACAACCATTGACATTAACATTGTACTGATCATAGTCAATGTCTAATACCACAAAACCATTCAATACATGACCTGAACCATAATAAACTGTTCCAAACAAAATGCCAACACAATTACCATGGAAATTCAATATATAACTTAGGCTATGAAAAACAACTATGGAGACCAAGTTTCATCGAATATCTAGAGTATAGAGGACATCATATAGGAATAGGTTTCGACCACCACGTAAAATTAATTTACATGTGCCAATACCTTTCACTTCAATTCTTGAATTATTCCGAACATATATCGATCTTCTTCTAGGTAGTATCTGATAATACTCCACAAATACTTCTCAATCTCTAGCTATGTGATTTGTTGCTCCTGAATCTACAATCCACATTAGATGAGATTCAGTAAGCATCACAGTGTTAGAAACAAAAACATTACATAAAATAATGGAGTAATAGGATATATCTTTCGGCTCAATGCATTCACGAGCAAAGTGACCCATATTACCATAATTGTAGCACTTCATCTTGGCCTTATCCTTCTTCCCATCACGCTTCTTGCGTTAAAAGGTCTTAGCCCTTTTAGGTGCCTGATCAGTCATCTTCCCTTTGTCATTGAATTGATGATTTCTTTTGCGCTTTAAGCTCGAAGTCTTGTGCGAACTCAATTCAGCAACGTAAGCATGGGTAGAGAATCTCACGGCCTCTAGGTGCTCATCCTTTAATTCCAAATGACGCGCAATATTATTAAAAGTGACAATATTCTCATTATGCGTCATATTGATTTTCATATGCTCCAAATTGTTAGAAAGAGACCTTATAACAACCTAAACTTGTTGTTCATTAGTAAGGGAGTGATCTGCTGACTTCAGCTCACGAATCATGTTTGACATCTCCTGAATATACTACCTCATCGTTACATTTGGGTGCTTTTGGTATGTGTCAAACTTGATGGTAAGTCTCATCAACTTAGTGGCAAATGTACCCCCAAACTTTTCTTTCAAGGCAACCTACATAGCTTGAACTTTATCATAACTTTAAAACTCACACATGAGATCATCTTGCATACAGCTCAGCAACGTGATAAGAGCAATGCTATTTTTCTTTTTCCAAGCTTGATAAACTTTTAGATCTCTCCTGTGTTGAGCTAAAGTTCCATGCTCAGGTTCATCCATTGTATGGTCGAGAGTTTCCAAAACCTCTTGCTCCTCAAGGGTGTACTGAACCTTTCGATGCCAAATATCATAATTGTCACCGTTCAGCTTCTCACCCTTATTGAGGTTAGCCACAATGGTCTTGAATGTCGAAGCCATAATCAATTGCTACAACACATTAACATAATAGACGCAAAATCAATACTAGCACATTTTTAGAGTAACACACATTTAATTTGCAGTAAAGATAAACTAAATTAATGATAATGCAACAAAAGACATGGAAACGAAAGTTCATTATGTTCTCAATCAGCTCCCATGTACAATTGTGCTATTATCATTAACCAGTTTAATTTGCACAAATTTTAAGTTCTAGGTGAGAACTCCTTCGAATTCTACCAACCTACGAACTCCCACTAAGAAAAATAATTACATTACCTCATGTAATTTCTATATTTTTCCAATAACACAAAAGCATAGCATGATTTGAGTCAACGTACAAGAGAAAACAATCATGCAGCAACTACAATCAAAACTGCAATTCCATATGTAATAGAAAAATAAGGATTTCCTACCATTGTTTGAATTTTCTTGAAACAAGAAAATTGAAAGTATATTAAATTATATACATGCTACCATCAAATCAAGCGATACACATCATATATTATCTTATCTCATTTTTATCTAGGCAAGCTATTGTATTTCTAAAAACATAAGAAATGCAAGCTAAAAATGAATAAACAACATATTTAAATCCAAAAAATACACGTACTTAGGGTTCCCTACAAATTTTCATACATTTATAAAACTCAAAAATATAAAATAAATATACCACAGTGTAGAGGACAACCATACGAACCAAATGCCACAGACCACGCTCCCATCCGACGTCACACGCGCCCACACGTGCCGCCTGAGTGTTTAGCGCATGTGGCGCACCCACTAGCAAGCCTTTAAGGCTCCTAGTCAATTCGACTAGTTCAACCGGTTCAACTGATCCAACCGACGATCGGTCTGACCAGTCTGACCACCCGTTCGGTCCACTAGTCCGACCGGGTCAAGTCTCTGGGAGGGTCAAGTCGCCGACTAGCAACCAGCCGACCAACTGTGCCGGCGATGATGTCATCGATGACGCCATCCAGTGGTTACCGACCGTTGGATGATGTCTTGATGATGTCATGGTGACGTCAGCATACGTCAGTTCGCGGACGCATGCATGACGCTCACGTGCTGGCATTCCTAGTGCATTGGGCGCGTGGCGCCCACGCGCATTGGCTTCCGACCACACGTGTGAGCGCGTCCAGCATCCAACGGCGGACTCGTCTCGACGAGTACTTTCTTCCTGTATAGTTGAAGATTTATTTTGGCTGAAAAAATATTTCGAAATATGGCCAAAACCATACGGGTGTACGCAACCCCGAACCCGTTCTTTGTTTCGGTTCAGTTTAAATGATTCAGATTGCAAGTCCGAGCAATAAACATCTAGAAAATATAGAATTCAATCCTTTGATCTCGATATCAAGTGGTAAATGAGAAAATTCGATGAAAACAAGGCATAAATCACGACTGGGTTATGATACCAATGTTGGAAGTCAAGTCGGCGGAAGATGACTTACTTGTTTTTTATGTGCAGTCAACAATTTACCTGAGAATGATCGTTGAATTGTGGATGAATCACGAACAAAATTACCTCACGTTAGTCTGAATGCAATCACGAGGAAATGATCCGATTTCCACAGCGAAAATGCCGATTGTTCTTGTAAAGAAGAAGTGGAATGCCTTCTTTTTTTTTTTTTTTTTATGGAAAGGGGACAAGAAAAAGAAAACTTTCTTTTTGAGTGTACATTTTTCCAACCATATCAACGGTTGTCTTCAAGAGTCTTTTATATGACTCCATCACACCCTTTCAAAGGGTGTCTTTCCATCGTAGCATATCAAGACAAAACTGTGCGTTCCAATCGCACCCCATCATGGACGTACTAATTAAGTACAACACATCTCTTATCTGATTCTAAACATTCATCGAAGTCTGGTGACTTGTTTATCATATTTTGTTCGAAATTTATTTTATTTATCAAAATTTCTTTTAAATATTGGGTTTTTCCACAACCTTTCGTGTTTGGAAAAAGTCGAAGGGGAGACACATGCATGACTCTACCTTTCGTGTTTTTCCACAACCTAGATTCCCGATGCAATTAAATTGCAAGTAAGTGGATGAGACGTGTGTAAAATATAAGAGAGGAAATTAAGAGGACAAGAGACTTTTTGATGGGGTTGAAACTTTTTGAGGCTTTGTAGTTGCTTGTGATTTCGGGATAAAGTTGAAAATGAGAGGAAATGGTGGGAGTAGGTGAATACAATTACTGGAAAGCAGATTTTTTGCAAGACAAACTTTAAAGTATTTAATTGCTGGAAAGCAGATTTTTTACTTGACCGGGAATGTGTGATGTATGTGTTATTTCAAAGTACCAAGTCGTATTTATTCATTCATTCCAAAAAGAGACTCAAAATATGACAAGATAAGGGTCATATTTTCCTTGGAGAAAACTTTCTTCAGCTATGCCTTTGATTGTTAGGTTACAAGTTATGGGCATTACTCACATGTAAACTTATTTAGATTTGAAAAGATGATAAAATTGAATTTGTTCAAGAGATGTCACAAATTAGATCCATTCAAAACATGATACACTTCTTACACACTTCATAAAAGCATTCAACTGAAGTTAAAAAAAAAAAAAAAAAGCCAATTTTCGTGAAAACACGTGGCCCAACTCCATTATTTGGTCTTCAAAATCCACCTTGTCCCATCCCAACGTTGAACCATCCTTTAGTCTTAAACTTTTTTACATTAATATTAATTTGGTCAACTTGGCCAATTTAGTCTAATAACCGTTGACGTAGACATCGATTGTCATACATGACACGATTAAATGTGGATATTTTTGTTAATTTTTTAAATAAAAATTTTGATTTTTTATTTCTTAAATATTTTTTCTTTTTTTTTTCTTTTCTCTTTTCCTTTTCTTTTCTTTTTTGTCGGTGGCCAATGGCTAGCCACAGGCCATGGAAAGGCTAAATCACTATAATATACCTTGATCCCTTAATTTTTTTTTTTTTTATATTTTGTTGATGGAAGATGATCCTTTCCGTATATCTACTATCACATGCACGTTTTACGCCCTATCCAACATTTGAGCACGAAAAGTATTAAAATTTTTATATAATTAATTTACCACCCTCTTAATTTTTTGTGCATAATCTATTTATCAGAGAAAATGGTTAATTAATGATCACTAAAATTAACGACTATATTAACAAGTGTTTCTAGTCACTTATTAAATACCGAAATAAGGAAGTATTATAGTTATCGGATGCATTTCTTTTTAAAAAAAGAAGTGTGCGATCATTGTTTTAAAAATAAAACTTCAAAGAAAATTTAATTTTTTTTTTTTGGTGGTCAGAAATAAAATATACTTAAAGTTAGCACATTTTGTAACATAACCAATTAAACTAGAATAGTGAAATTCGGGCCATGATAATACGTTGCTTAAAGTCATTGAGTGAGCATATAGACACAAGAACATATGAAAGGCAGGGAACATGCAAAATTGGCGAGGATAGGAAGGTTTCACGGTAGGATTTGAGTTCAAAGGCTGCTTTCAGGTTTCAAAAGTTGGCATAGGTAAATATAAGGATTAATACCACAAAAAATTCAGAAATGCGCAAATCATGTTTGTACATATTATTTATGTAATAGGGATTAAAATCCTTTTGAAGGAGAGGATAGTACTTTTGATCTTGCCATTAATTCCCACTCGATAAGAGGTATGTGAACATTCCTCAACTGAGGTAAATTTTATTGAAGATGTAGATTCTAGTAGAGTGTCGAATTTTCTCTACCCCACATACCATTTTGTTGCATTAGAGTAGTCCTATCTACTTGGAATTATCTTGTGAATTGCACCTGCCATTATGCGGATTTAGCCTTTCCCGTTGCCCATGAAAGAGGAGACGATTTAAATATATGTCAGCAACTTTGTAAATTCCAGATTCAACATTTATTCTAATTTAAACTATAATTTTTACCTTCCGACAGGGTACATCATTACTTGGCCTGCACTTCAATAGGTGTTTGTACTTGTCGCGGCTAGGGTACATCATTACTTGGCCTGCACTTCAATAGGTGTTTGTACTTGTCGCGGCTGAGGACGTAGAAGAAGGTGACTAGCTCCTTGAAATCGAGAGTGCCATTGTTGTCCTTGTCCGGCTCTCTGAAGAGCAAATCATGGTTGTTGGCTCGAAACCGGCGAGTGCCATTTCTTCTTATGATACAGCGAATGAAATCTAGGATGGCATCTTCCTGACTTTTGAAGGAATAGAAAGAGTCAAAGAAATAAAGGTAAACATCCTGCTCGAACACTATGAGCTGTTCAAGATGAAATCCGACGAAACAGTAACTCAAACGCTTTTCAAGGAAAAATCCATATAGATGCTGAAAAAGTGAGCAAACTGCTACGAGCTTTTCACAAAGGATGGAGTACTATCAAAACCACACTAAGGGAAACCATGAGAATTCAACCAATCATAATGGACGAACTTATAGGAACATTCATGTTCTATGAAGTTGAACTTCAAAATGAAGAAAGCAACTCCAATGGTAAGGAAGTCAGCGCATTTAAAGCTAACCATGATGACACAGGTGGAGAAATATCCTTAGATGATGAAGAAAGTGATGAAGACATGGTATTACTGAAAAAGAAGTTTAAAAGCTTCATGAGAAAAGGAGGAAACTATTAAAAAAAAAATCATCTATACATTCTGATGAGAAGAAGTCCTACAAGAACAAAGAAGAATACAAAGGTAAGGACATCGTGTGCTATGAATGCAGGAAACCTGGACATATAAAACTAGAATGTCCATCCATCAATAAGAAGAAAAGGAAAATTCGAGAAAAAGAAACAAGCATTGAAAGCTGAAACATGGAGTGACACCAAGTGTGAATCAAGTGATGAAGAAGAAGTAAATCTTTATCTCATGGCTGACTCCAAACTAGAAGAAGATGAGGTAAAAGATTCCAAACTGTCTCACTATAAATTAAAAGATTTTTTAAAGGAACTGTTTGAAGAACATCAAAAAGCTTCAAAACGAATTTTTGCCCTAAAATGGAGGTTCACAATCTTACCATTGAACACCTCACTGACAAAACTCTCATCAACAACCTGCAGAAAGAGCTTGGTTCTCAAATAAATCAAGTAAAGCTCCTGTAGGCTGAGAATGAAAATGTCAAGAATGAAATTTCAAAATCAGCACCAAATTTTCTGTCATGCCCCGATCCTCAGGCACGCACACATCCCTTACCTTGGTCGATTAATAGTGACGTACCAGGACGCATCGCTGACCCATTCATTTTATTAAGCGCATGCGGAAGCATATAAATTATCCCTAGACAATAAAACATTGGGATAACACAGTAGGATTAAATTTCAAACCTTTAAAACATTCACTCATATATACATTGCAAACCTGTGCACCTATATATACAAGGTGAACTATTAAGTCAAACTCAACTTAAGCCATTGTAAAAATAAGGTCTACAACAAGAGTGGGGTTCTACAACTACGGGTCCCTGTCCTCCTCTCCATCATCCTCTACACTTCAACTGGAGCCTTCAGCAGACTGCACTGGACTTTCGAGATCTTCAAAATCCAAGTCTATTGCATCTAAGGACCTGAAATGGTTATTCAATAACCAATGAGACCACGTCTCAGCAAGCTCTTCCCCCTAATACCCGATTAGTAAACCAATACACCGTCTAGGTTGCCTATGCACAGCACAAGTTAGAGAACTTACCTTAGCCTCAGTTCCAACCTGCAATTTAAAGTTAAACACATATATTCAAACAATTCACGACATACGATCAAGCATTAATCAATCGACTTAGTCGATTACATGTCAATCGGATCATCTCTAGGTCATTCCCACTCATACCATAATTTCTCAATGGTGTACTCATTCACCAAATCACATGTTTTTCTCGGGCATCGTTTTCGCCAATGACATACCGATCACCGACACCGTGCATTCTTTAAGGCGCCATTTTCACCAGTGATATCCTCGATCACCGAACCACGTGTCCTTTCTAGGGCGCCATTTTCGCCAAGGTGACATCGGCAATAAACAACATCGTGAGTTCTTTAAGGCGTCATTTTCACCAGTGATATTTCCTTAATCACCGAACCACGTTTGTCTATAAGTCATTTACATGCGTTCTTTAAGGCGCCGTTTTCGCCAGTGATACTTCCAATCACCGAACCACGTATTTCCAATAACATCGTACCTGATTGGTCTCAGCCAATAACATTCTCAGTTAGCTCTCATTATTCTCTCTACTATATAGCCCATCAACGTCGGCACTATATACCCATGCTCGGCCATTACCAATCAAATACTCAATAACAAACAATTTAGGACAATTCCTCAAATTTCACAATTTAAATCAATTCCATAAAATTTGAAGCTCAATTAAATAAACAGACTGCACCACGACAATCGGCACGAAATTCCAGTCACCGGCCATCCCGGTTGAATTTCCGGAAAAATAATTAATTAAATAATTAATTTCGAAAAATAAATAAATAAATAAATAAATAAATAATAATCTAATTTAGGCTCGTATTGCCTGATTGGAGCCCGAAACGGGTCGGGAAAAATCTCGAGATGCATTCAATAATTAACCGAACCTTTCTACTTGCTAATAACTAGGTCTAACCACCTAACATGCATCATTAAGTCACTAATTTAATTGTTCTAACCTAATCTAACCACCTAATTTCATTTAATTAAATCTAATCAACCCTTAGGCATAATTAGCAAACTAAGAAAGCATTAGTGAGTAAAACTCACTTGCTTAACGAGTCGATCGGACCAAATCGATGAGCACGCGACAAGGGTCAATCCTGTCAGCCAACCGGGGTCAAACCGGGGCCGAAATCGGCCTACAAGCTCGTTGCTTGAGCTGGGCTGAGTCCACTGATTCGGTAGGCCTGACTTCGCGGGTTTGGGCCTCAAAAATTCGCTGGGCTTTTGATGGACTGAATTCATTTGGGCTCGTGGGCTTGAATGGAGCTGCTGAATTGGGCTGACTTCTTATGGGCTGAAAAGCAACTTCAATGGACTGAGAATGGGCTGAAATTGCTGGACTGCTGCGTGGGCTTCTTGCTCACGGGCTGGGCTTATGGCCAAACTGTGGGCTGCTGATTGATGATGGGCTTCGAAACTTGCCTCAGCAGAGATGGTTTCACTGGAAACGTGGACTGAAGATGGCGCAAGAGCTGCTTCGGTTGTGCGGCCACGAAAGAGGGGAATCGGTGGTCTACAGACCAGAAGAGAAATCGCCGTGTTGACTGGGATGGCAACTTCGGACGTTGCTGTTGTGGCGTTGAAGACGCGTGGCTGAGAGGAGCTGCTGATGGTCACGATTGCTGGACCGAAAGAGGAGATGGGCTGATCGTGCTGCTGGACGAAGACGCGGGCTGCTCGTGGGCTGACAAAGTGGAGGGGTGGCCTTCGATGGAGGTGCCGCGGATGCGCGGCTTCGTTGCTGGGTCAACGAATTCACTGAAGAAGCAACTCCGATTTCACTAGTTTGACTGAAGATGGCTGGGCAGCGGACGTGTGGCCAAGAGTTGCAGGGGCTGTTCGGTGCTCTGGCGCGAAACAAACAGGAAAGAGAGATGGAGAGACACGGGCAGCTTCGAGGGAAAATGGGGTCGAGAAAACGCAGGGAGAACTTAAAGTAAAGGAGAAGCAGATCCGGTCGGGGCAGCTGGCCACATGCGACCAAGAGAGAAAGGGAAGAGATAGTGAAAGTCGTGTGCGAAGGGATAAGGAGGAGCAGAGGTGTGTCGGCCACGATAGGGAGAGCAAACGTGCGAAAAAATAAAAAGCAAGAGAGAGAGAGAGAGATGGATAGGTATTGACCAAAAGTCAATAAAGAGAATCAAGGAGGAGACCAGCCGTAGGGGGTGTGCGCAAATGGAACCAAGGGGAGTTTTGAAATTAGAAGGAGATTTCTAAACAAGGTTCTATTAATTCAAATTTCAGTTCAACTTCAAATAACCTTGACAAATGGTCATCCCAAGGTTAATTTCTTCATCAACTTGCATAGTTCGACGTCCCATTGAAGACCAAGATAGGGCAGTCCCTCAAACTTCCGAATTTCTCTCAAATCCAACTCTTATTTCATTTTCTCGAAATCCGATTCCTGAACAAATAAATTCGGCTGAGGTCCAATTTGAAATCAGAAAAAGCCCAAACGACTTCCATTCACCGATTCGCTTACACCAGATGTCAAAAGTCTCTTCAAATCAGCCAATATGAATTTCCGTTCATTTTCCGTATTGTCCGATCCTGTTTTCCAAAAAATCCCGAACTCACCGAAATTTCCTCAAAAGGTGAGTCGATGTTCCTAGAATGACTCGTGACACGACAGGACTTCCAATTTCTGAAATCAAATTCAAATTCGCAGTTATTTTCAATCAAACGCACTTTTAGTGTGACCTTATCTATTGGGTAGCTTTTAGGAATTTTTGGTGCAATTGACCCGTGGTCGATTTTCTTCGAACCACAATGAACCCATCCGACACATTGGCGACTCTTGACGATCGTGAAAATCTCAAGGTTTCAAATACAGACACTGGGTACCAAAAACGATAGAAAATCGGTTTAGTGTCGTTCGAAGAGAATTTTGCAATCATGTGGAATCACCCACACTTTGATCACCATCTCAGTCGAATCGACCTATCTCCGATCTCTGATCGATTTTTAATTTTGCCGTAATGACCCTTGCAAACTAGCACGATCGAACAGTCGATTCTTGGTCGAATTCTCAAGTCTATTGCATTAGAATCCCTTAACGGCTTCACCTGATAGATCAGTTATCTCATGAGTGGCCATCTCAAAGATGAACACTATAGTTACGTTGATGAAAGGCCCAACTTATCCGATTGAAATCAGAACCTGAAAATCAGGATGTCACATTTTCTCTTGCTTCAAAAACTTTACAGCACAGTGTTTCTATTGAAATTCCTTACTATAACAAGAAATGTCTTGGACGTGAACGAAATGAAGAAGAGTCGAATCATTTTTCCAAAAACAAAAGATAGACTAAAGCATAGACCTCTTGCACACTTTTACAAATCTCATTTTGTCAAACATTCCACTAAAGTATTTGGCAAGAGATTTCATAAGTGCTCTAGCCATGAAGGATACGGCAAAATGGATTGTCCAAAACAGCAAAAGAAATTCAGAAAAACTGGCTGGTCTCTTGATCCTGAATTAGAACCAAACCAAAAAGGACCCAAGTTTATGTGAGTACCAAGGAAAATATAAGATCTACTTTTATTTTAGATTATCCTAAAGAACAACAAGTGGTATTTGGATAGCGGTTGCTCTAGACACATGACTAGAGACAACAGTAAGTTCGTAATGCTCATAACCATAGATGGAGGCACAGTTACATTTGGAGGAAAAGATAAAAGTAGAATCATCAAGAAAGGAAACATTAGGTTGGGAAATCTAGTTATTGAAGATGTTTCACTCGTACAAGATCTAAAGCACAATCTCCTTAGTATATCTCTATGACAAAGGATGCAAAATCAAGTTCAAGAAAGGTCAATGCATAGGCACTAGTAAAGACAAATCACAAACATTCATTGGAAACAAGTATGGCAACATCAACTTACTTGACATCAACTTTGAGGAATCATACTATTTAATGTCTATCAAGGAAGAACGTGATCTACGGCACAAGAAATTAGGTCATATTATTGCAAAGCATATCTAAAAGATATCTTTCAAAGATATAGTTCATAGTTTACCAAAGATCAATTACATCAAGTATGATGCATGTGCACTCGGAAAATAGGTAAGAAACTCTTTTAGATCTACCAATGGTATAGCTACTGACACATCTTTGTAGCTACTGCATATGGACCTATTTGGACCAACACGAACAACTAGTTTAAGAGGAAGAAAATACTGTCTGGTAATACTGGACGACTACTCAAGATTCACTTGGGTAATGTTCTTATCACATAAGAATGAGGCATTTCATTCTTTTGAGAAATTTTCTTGACAAGTTCAAAATTAAAAAGGATACTACATACTATCATTAGAGCTGACCATGGAGGAGAATTTGACAATCAAAACTTTGCTGAATAAAGTGATGAAAATTGAGTGGAACACAACTTTTCCATTGCTTACACTCCTGAACGAAATGGGGTAGCTGAATGAAGAAATTGATCACTACAAGATATGGCAAGAACGATGCTGATTGAAAGTAATGCACTTGCTTATTTCTGAGCTGAAGCTGTTGCCACCTCATGTTATACTCTCAAGAGAGTATTATTGAGATTAGTGGTAGAAAAAACTCCATATGAGATATACAAAGGAAGAAAACTTACTTTGCATCACTTTCATGTATTTGGGTACAAATGTTTCATTCTAAAGAATGCTAACGCCCAACCTTATACTACTGCTTTCAACATTAACAAACCAGAATGTACCTAGGGAGAGAACGGAGGAGGGCTACATGCTATCCATATTTTCACATTCATCAAGGAGAAAGCGAGAGAATAGCTAATAGACTAGGATGACCCGTCCCTCACCAAACCATAGCTAGAGAATGGAAGTCCGAGAGCAAGAAAAACTACCCAGAGCAAAAAGTCCAGACAATGTATGAGTTACCAAGAAGAAGCTACAAGTGTGGACCTCCTTCCATTGCCATCCTCGAGAATCCTTGTAGAAATTTGCTATACAGATGATTACATTGAACTGCTTACTGATGTCATTTCGTGAATAAGAGACCTAGGGTTTGGAATGATTAGGCAAAAATCATGGGTGCTCAGTGGGAAACTTGTGAGAGAAATGGGAATCAACGCAATGCTATTAGAAAGAGTAAGGGTTTCAGATGAAAAGGGGAATTAGGGCAAAGTTATACAACCGATAGAGAGAGCTCCACAAAACGGGAGAGCTTAGAGGGCCTAGAACATTCAGCAGGTCATTTTTTAGAAAGCAGACTTAAACTAGTAATAAATGTATAGCTTCTAACCTAGCAATATGGGTATAAGTTTCATCAAAATCAATACCTTCTTGCTATAGGTATCCTTTATCAACGAGTCTTGCCTTGTTACATACAACATTACTTGTTTCGTTAAGTTTGTTTCTGGATAGCCATTTGGCTCCTATTACAGTCTGATCTTTAGTTCTTGCAACTAGTTCCCAACCATCATTGACTTTGAATTGATGCAATTCCTCTTGCATGGCTTCAATCCAGCTTTCATCCTTGAGAGAATCTTCGACTTATTTAGGTTCAAAGTGAGACATAAGAGCCAAGAATTTATCATACCTTTGAAAGATGATCTTGTTTTGATTCTTTCATCCACTTTTCCTATTACTTGGTCCTCTCTAATTTTTGGAAGATTGATCTTGATTTGAAAGATCCGCTTGGGGTTGTGGTTGTTGTTGTTTATAACAACCAGTACAGATATATGTATGGTGTCTTCACAATCATCAACCTATACTTCCTTTTGATCATCCATTAGTTGTACATTTAAGGATTCTTCTACTACCTTTGAATTTTTGTTAAATACTCTATAGGCTTAACTTGTCATTGAATGTCCAAGAAAGATGCCTTCACTAGCTCATGCATCAATCGATGTTCTCATTTGCTGGTTCTTTATGGGTACTGAATATGGACGGAGACAGGGATAGAGATAAGCAAATGGCAGCTTTAAGTAGACGACTAGGACATCTATGGTCGGAAAGAAAGATCTGCGTGTTAGATGAGGTTGTTTCAAAGGAGAAGTTGAGGGAATGTGAATGTACTATTCTGGGTAGACTTCATGGTAGCCCATGGGTTAATTTGCAAGAATGACAAATTACTCTATGGTAATGGCTAAGGCTGAGGCAAATAGTAATAGCCTTTTTGGAAGGCTTTCTATGAAGAATATGTATAAGAGGAAGTTGAGGATGAAGTAATACCAGAAACTCCAGTGAATGATGGACAGATTATTATGGTCCAAAGAGAATCTAGCAGACCTCAGACCGGTTTGGGTAATTTGCAAGAAGATAGAGGAAAAAGAAAGCTGTCAGACAAAGATAACGTGGCCGATTCCAACCCTCAAAAGAGGGAGAAGGAGATTGATTTGGATTCTATGTTTCCCTTAATGATAGAGCTCCCTTCATCACAGAAAACCGGACTACTCAGGCAAGAAAAGCCAAGAAGGTTGAGGGGCAGGGACATTACAAAGGGTAGAATATACAGTCCTTATGATGAACAGTCATCATGCTATCAAATGTTGGATGAGACCAAACTATTGGAAACACCGGTTCATATGGTTAAAGAATCCAGAAGATGGGCTTTGGTGGCTAGCTTGAATAAGCCACCGGGTTACAAATTAAGCTATTATGTTGGAATTGTCAAGGGTTGGGCACACCCTTAGGTAGCTTCTTCTTCTTCTTCTTCTTCTTCTTCTTCTTCTTCTTCTTCTTCTTCTTCTTCTTCTTCTTATTATTATTATTATTATTATTATTATTATTATTATTATTATTATTATTATTATTATTAATTATTATTATTATTATTATTATTATTATTATTATTATTATTATTATTATTATTATTATTATTATTATTATTATTATTATTATTATTATTATTATTATTATTATTATTATTATTATTATTATTCTTTTTACCTTTACTTTTACCTTTTTTTTGTAATGAGTTAGTTTATTTTATTCTGTTCATTTGTTATATCATTTTTTTAGTTCATTTGATAGCATTTTTAGTTTAGGTATTTAATTTGTAATGTTGGATGTTAATATTTGTGAATTTAGTATGCATTATCCATAGGGATTTTGTCCGAAATTAATATAATTATTAATTTGATCCAAGAGACATCGGATCATTTTTCTAATTATTTTTAATTTTTGGGCTTTTTGGTAGAATTTCAATTGTTAAATCATAATAATTATTTAATTTGATCCATAAGACTTTGGACAAGATTTTTAATTATTTTAAGTTGTTGTGATGATTAGGGTTAGAATAATTGTTAATTTAACATGTGAGACGTCAGGTTATTTTTTCAATTATTTTGATCCTTTATTTAGTGATTATATTAATTGTTTAGATTTAACCCTTATTTAATAATTATTCAACTTAAAAAAATAAAAAAAAACTAAAAAATCAAAAATCAAAATATTCAAAAAAATTTGCATGAGCATATAGGACATTAAGGTTTAATATAATAGACACGTAGGTTTAATTAATCAAATTTTTAGGATTATATTTCTAGGATTGCATTTTTAGATAATATTTTTAGGACTGCATTTTTAGATATATTTTTAATAAGTTAGGATTAGACTTAAATAGCCTTTTTAGAGTCTTAGATATAATTGGCACATTTTCATATTCTCATCCTCTTTTTAATATAAAAAAATAAAAATAGTTTTCTAAGATAGGATAGGGTTTAAGTCAAAATAATCCCAAAAATGGATTAGAAAATTATTTTTTAGATAGCTTAATTAGGGTTTTTATTAGTTTTGAATTTCAATAAAAAATACAAAAATACTAAGTGCATATTAAGTAGTTTGCATAATAGGATCATTTAATTAGAATTTGCTTGTTAGTAAAGGTGCATTAAGTCATATAGTTAGAAATGCATTTTATAAAAAATCTAAGAAAACCCAAAAAAATTGTTAGCCTCATGTGATACAATTTATTTCATTTGTTGAATTTCTAATAATGGTTGAGCACTCGTATGATCGCCTCTTTGCATGATAGTAATTTAGGTTAAAATAAATCCAAGCCGCCTACAAAAATAATTTTTGAAAATTAAAAAGAAATGGTACCGATAGGGCATTAGAGAAATCTAGTGTAAATAAGTCCCCGTATCCTTAGTCTCTGGTTTGTAGAAGTAAAATAATCCTCACATTATTTTACTTAGGTGTCTAATCGACCTACTATAAAACGATTAATGGCGACTTCTAGTTAATAATTTTTTGCATGTTAAATATTTGAACCTTAAGTCGCGAATTGGTATGGGCTTGGGAGAGCCCGAGCTAAGTTTAAAGACTTTGTAGTCCATTAACCTAGTTTTAGGTGGTGCACTTGAAATTTAGGTCGCAATAGGTTGGCGACTCCACCGAGGATTTGTGTTAAAACACTTAGTGGACTTAGGCCAAATTTTCTTTTTCTTTCAAAAAGGTTTTTGTTTGGTAGCAAGGATCTCAAGTACGTCCCTAATATTTTTAAGGTGTTTAATGTTCTTGCAGATGGGAGGTATAAGGGGAGTAGTCTATGCTAACCTTTGTCTTGCAGGGAGGTGTGGGGATGAATGATTTTTCCTGATTAGAAGTGTTGTTTGCATTTAAACTGTTGTGCATATTTTACTGCTTTTAGCACTACACTATTGCACACACAACCTGCGGTCAAACTCGGGCTACGATAGGATTTTTAGGATAGTGTTGAGAAGGATACTTCCTCCAAAGCGAGACTGCTATGTAGAGGTTGACCTTTTCTTCTCCGAAAGTCTTCATGGTGTCGAATGTGTTTGTCCATATCCACGAGACTGCGTGACTATTGGACATTCCATTCAACTAAGCTGGAGTTAGGGGGACCTGACACGTTAATGCGAGACTGCAACGGTCAGATCATCCTCTTAGCTCCACTTTGTTAAGCCATTTAGATAGAAATCGAGCCTCACATTTCATGCGTGTGTCTATGTGATTGTCATTCATTTCCGGTGAAAGTAAGTTGACTAAAGTCTTTACAATTTATTTACTTTATTGCAATTTTGTCGGTCCATGACAATAGGTTTCATCATTAGTCTTGTTTTATATGCTATGGGGAAAACCAACGTACAATTCATTTCCACTCCCAAAAAGGAGCTCAAGAGGTGGTTGGACTAGTTAGATCAAGATGGCCGAAGATATGTGAAAACTAGGATTGCCCGACTTCTCCCACTATTAGAGATCAACATTCACTCTAGTGTCATACAAGCACTCCCTCACTTCTAGTGTCCACAAACTTCCACCTTCATATTTGGTGAGTACGAATTGGCTCCAACACTTGAGGAATATAGTGTTGCCATTGGAATGCTCCTGGAAAAGGAGCTTGCTAGACTGCTTATCGGTATAGATTCTATTTCTGAATTATCACAGTTTTTAGAAATCGAAGCTGAAAGAGTAAGGAAAGTTGTCAAAACCAATTGTTTTGCATGCCCATTTTCATTTTTGGAAGAATGTTTTGCAAATCAATCGATAATTTCAAAAGCTAAGATCTTCATGTTAGCATTTTTCGGCCTAATCGTTTTTCCTTATGAAAGAAATGCCATTAATCTTTGAATTTCGTGGGCGGTTAATTGTGTTTGTGATGGGTTAAATTATGTCAATATGGTCTTAGCTGAAACTTTTTTTGTCATTAACCCATTTCAAACAAAACAAGGAAAGAGCCATGCATGCCTTCCCTGAACTTTTGCAAATATGGTCTTTCTCCCACATAAGAGGGTTTGGGCACCTCATGAAACAATTTAAGATTGACAATTTTAGGCACCCCATACAAAAATTTGTGGTCCTAAAGCGTTTTTCTCCAAATAAATAGTACGCTCGTTGGATTAATTTTTTGAAAGATCCTAATCCTAAGGCATTTCTATGGCATACTAAATGGTTCTGAGTTGAGGAGGCTCGTTTCTCACACAAGCATGATAAGCCAATCCCGTTGCCGGGCCTTTTTGGTGCAACTTCTTATTATCTAGATAGGGTGGCCCGTCAGTACAAAGCTCTTCAGGAAGTTCCTCCACCTCTCAAGATAGAATTGTTCCAAATTCGTTTTATTCGTATGGACTATAATTACTTCAATGAGATCCAGATGATCATTGCTGCATGGAATGAATGCCATCTAGAGAAGATTTTTGTGCCTAAGAGACTGAAAGGCGAAGAGCAAATCCACCATGCGTTGGCATTCTACATTCAACAACATCGGATTCCTATTGCCTTACGTCCAGTGGTCCCTGATGTGACTGAGAAGCCCACTCAGCGAGCACAAATTAAGCATCTTAAGCGGAAAGTGGAAATGATTGAAGCTGAAAATAAGAAGCTTCGCAAGGCGTTGGAATCCCGAAAGCATATAAAATGAGATCTTTTGAATTTTGATTCTTAGTTCAATGTCTAGGGAGCTTGATTTCGATTTTCAATTCAATGTTTTTAATTTTTAGTTCAATGTTTAGGGACTTGAATTTCAATTCTTAGTTCATTGTTTGGTTCAATATTTCAAGTGAATTTTGAATAAAATCAGGCGATTAGACGGTTGTCATGGGCCATTTTCTATCTTGTCATTGGTTCTTACATTACCTCTTTTCATTAGGTAACAACAAATCTACTGCGCTCGCCTATTATTACACAGTCAAGAGCTAAAATGGCCGATCAAAACGAGATGCTTGATCGTATGTCCATCATGGAAAATCAACTCTAACAGTTAGCTGACTCTATACAGCTTATAACAACTCAACTTCAATCCCTCCGGGTGAACCCGAATCCTCCACCCGCTCTCCCTAAAATAGTAGCCTTGAGATTGGCAAACAGGGCCTAAATGAGTGATGACGAAATGCCCGGGCTAGAAGATGACATGGTCTTTGTTGGAAATACCAAGCTAGATAGTGTTCCTAAGATAGATCGGGATAAGCACGTTGCAAAGCTGGAAGAGAAAGTGAGCTATCTGCAAGAGTCACAAAGCTCACTCCTGTTCAACCTCTCAGTCTATGAGAAGGTCAAAATGCTGAGCAAATTCAAAATGCTAGAATTTGATAAGTACGATGAGACATCTTGTCCGATATCTCATTTGCAGATGTACCACGTGTGCATGGCCTAGCACGTCAAAAATGAGCCCTTTATGATCCAATTGTTTCATGCGAGTTTGATCAAGCCCGCATTAAACTAGTATGTGATGAAGAACGTAAACCTCCTTGAAACTTGGAACAAAGTGGCAAACGCATTTCTCAAATAATACAAGTTCAACATGGACATCGCGCCTTCTCGAGAAGACTTGGAGTGGATGGAAAAGAAAATGAGTGAGTCATTTAAAGAGTATGCTGTAAAATGGAGAAACCTGGCGACTCAAATTACTCCTGAGCCTACCAACAAGGAGTTGATGAAGTTGTTTGTGAAGACCCTTCCATCTGAGTTCCATAACCGAATGGCCAGTACGTATGTCGAGAGCTTTAATCAGCTTATTCCTATAGGAGAACAGATCGAGATGGGGATAAGGGAAGGATGGTTTTCTAGCCATCTACTAAAAAGTTCTCTTGCCAAGAAGGAGAAGGAAGCGGCGTGGATGTGAACATGGCTTATAGCCAAGAAAGTGCCAAATGTGCCTCAACTATCCAAGTGAACCCAAGACAGCAACAACCCACTGGCCGTCAATCATTCGCCCAAGCGAATAATAGAAGGCATTTCTCCCCTCTCCCTAGGTCTCCATCCCAAGTGCCGACAGTCCTCCGAAAGAAGGGTTTGCTTACTAGTGAACCAAAGCACCCTAACCGTGAAGGCATTCGTGATTACGACCCGACGAAGAAATGTGACTACCATAACAGTGAATTGGGGCACTCAACTGATGAATGTTTCACCCTCAAGCACAAGATCCAAAATCTCCTGGACACAAAAGCCTTTTCATTCCAAACTACTCGGCCGAAAGTCCAGAAAAATCCGCTACCAGAGCATGAGGGTATGGTGAATGCTATCCTGGAACCTGAAGTCGGACGGATCAAGAACTCAAAGGTGCACGTGGCAGATGCCTACAACGGGCTCGTGAGAGCCGAGTATTACCAAGGTCAAGAAGATGTCCCTCTATCCAAAATAGTGGATGACGGCATCATTGTGTATGCTAATCGTAACTGCATAGTTTTTACTATTTCTCACCTCATCATCGATTGGGAGGAGGAGCAGGCTACACTTGATGCTAACAAGGAAGAGGTTGATCCTTCGCTTGTGGACATGCCCCCATTAGAGGATGCATTCGACGAGGAGATAATGATAGAGGTGCCTTAGCCGTATGAGTATGTCAGTAACAAGGCAGTGCCTTGGTCCTATGACCTGGATGTTGACCTTGTTACAAGGTCTGGACGGACCTATGGTCAAGCTAGTACTCAACCTGCAAAGCCGGTCATCGATGAAGAGGCTAAGGAGTTTCTGGCCATAATCAAAGCAAGCGAGTATAACGTGGTTGACCAACTATGAAAGATGCCCACTCAGATCTCCCTACTTGAGCTCTTGATGATGTCCCTCATGCATCAAAAGTCACTAATGAAGGTGTTGAGTGAAATTCGTGTGCCAGAGATCATGGAAGCAAACAAGTTGGAAGAATTTGTGGGATCGGTCCTTCTCAAGGATTTGATTGCCTTCTCTAATGAGGAATTCCCTCTCGAAGGTAGGGGACATAACAAAGCACTCTACATATCCATTAAGCACAAGTCTTCCCATGTGTCTCGAGTGCTCATCGATAATGGGTCCGCTCTAAACATTTGTCCGTTGGCCACTCTTCACCACCTCAAGGTAGACCAGTCGAGGATACATGCTGCGAAGACTTCGGTGAGAGCTTTCGATGGAACAAAAAAGGAGGTGATTGGGGAAATCCATCTTGATGTACAAATAGGGCCGGTTGTCTTCAACATTCCCTTCCAAGTGCTGGACATCCCTACCGCATTCAATTTCTTACTAGGTCATCCCTAGATACACATTACTGGAGCAGTGCCTTCAAGTCTACATCAAGCTGTGAAATTTGTGATCGAAAGGAAGTTGGTCACCGTGTATGGTGAGGAAGACCATCGGATTTATCATGAGACAGCTATCCCCTATGTAGAGCCGGATTCCAATTTGAATCAAGTTACCATTCATTCGAGTTGGTGTCCACCATACATGCTTCTCGAGGTTCATCACCGCCCACTCCTGAAGTTTCAGATGCTGCCCTCATGGTGGGAAGAGCAATGGTTGGGAATGGCTTCGTCCCTGGCAATGGTCTTGGGAGAAATGGTCAGGGCATTTAAAGCCCCATTGAAGCCCCTCAGAGGTCCCATTCCGCTGGTTTAGGGTACCATGGAAGAGGTGGGGGAAGTTCTGAAGAACGAAGACAAGAAAGGCGGAACTCGCCACCTGACCAAGGGCAAGGGAGGCAAAACCCACTACCCCCAAGCAATCACGAGACATTCCCCAATCCTCCAAGAATAATGCAGGATGAAGTGAAAGTGATAGACACTATGGGACAGCCTAGTGGCAAGTTTGATTACTTGGTGAAGTATTCAGCCCCTCCCAGCTTCTATATTGATCCTCGTGAGATAGTCCCAGATGGATGGGGTGGCATGGATGATCCAACACCGCCAAAGATAGAGAACCCTGATGATGTGCTGGAAGGAGTTACAAACTTGTTCGACGACCTCATCATAGGAACCATTGATGAAGGACCCCCTGAAGAGATGGGCCTTGGCCCACAAGAGTAACTCTTTTATTGCTTTTGTATTATTATTATTATTATTATTATTAATTTTTATTGTTTTATTAGAGATGTTTTCATTTTTATGATGTTTTCTTTTCTTTTATTGATTGAGTGTTGCATTTTTTTTCTCATTCAATAAATGTAATTGATTGATAAATTTCAATGAAATTACAAATTTTTTTTTGAGGGCATGATGAGGTACACCAAACCAGCCTGGTGATGATATTCATCCGATAAAAGAAAAGAAAAATCTAAGGAGAATTCTAAGGCTTGGGCTTCGTCATGCTTCCTCGTGTCAAAATATTTCAAAAAATGTTTTTGTCAAAGATTTTTTTTTTTAAATGGAAAAAAAAAAGCAAAGATGTTGATTACTCAGTTTGTCTTTCTGATTTATCTACTTCATGTTTTAGGAACAATCCTATGACAACAAGTGACGCTAAGGTGTGGAAATGGTCCAATCCATTGCAACAAGTGTTGATAATGATGATCCTAAAGACTCGATCAAAGACTCCATTGAAGTGCAACGTAGCTGGGAATAACATGAAAATGTTAAGGCTCTCACATCTGAGCAAACCGTCACTATTAATTTAAGTGACACAGAAGAAGCCGAAGAGGTGAAAATTGGGGGAAGTCTCCCCAAAGACGAGGCTAAGCGCCTAATTCAATTACTAAAGGAATATCAAGATATTTTTGCATGGACCTACGCTGACATGCCTAGGCTAGACTCGTCAATTGTGGAGCATTACCTACCTACTAATCCGAACGTGCCACCTAAGAAACGAAGGTTGCGGAGGACTAAGCCCAAGCTCTCGAAGAAGATAGAGGAAGAAGTGATGAAGCTTTTGAATGTGGGATTCATTGAAGTCTCACAGTACACCGAATGGGTGGCTAATATTGTGCCAGTAATGAAGAAGGACGGTCGAGTTCGAGTTTGTGTTGACTATCAGGATCTGAACAAGGCTAGTCCAAAGGATGATTTCTCATTACCACACATAGATGTATTTGTGGATAGTATTGCTAGTTTTGAACTATTCTCATTTATGGAAGGTTTTTTTTTTTTTTTTTTGGTACAATCAGATAAGGATGAAGGAGGAAGACAAGGAGAATACTGCATTTATCACACTATGGGGAACGTTTCATTATAAGGTCATACCCTTCGGACTAAAGAATGCAGGGGCAACATACCAGCGAGCCATAGTAGCATTATTTCATGACATGATGCATGAAGAGATTGAGGTCTATGTTGATGATATGATTGCAAAGACCCAACTTGGAAGAAGCCACATTGAAACTTTGAAGAAGTTGTTCGATCAACTTTGTGAGTTCAAGCTTTGTCTAAATCCCGCTAAATGCGTGTTCGGAGCAACATCTGATAAATTACTCTGATTTATTGTGAGTAGTAAAGGGATTGAGATCGACCCATCCAAGGCTAAGGCCATATGTGAGTTGCAACCTCCGTCAACGGTGAAAGAAGTCTAGAGCCTTTTAAGAAGATTGAATTACATAGTTCGATTCATCTCCCAACTCTCTAAAACTAGCCAAGCCGTTCTTCAAGCTTCTAAAGAAGAATGCACAAGTCAATTAGGATGATGAGTGTCAGAAAGCGTTTAACAAGCTAAAGTAGTACTTGATAAATCCACCAGTTCTTGTCCCACCCTTGTCGAGGCATCCTTTGATTCTCTATCTCACTATTCATAGTGAGTCATTGGGTGCAATGTTGGCTCAAGAAAGTCCCGTTGACAGAAGAGAACGGCCATTTATTACCTGAGCAAGAAGTTCACTATATCAGAGTTGAAGTATTCTGATGTTGAAAAGACTTGTGTGGCATTGGTTTGGGTGTTGCATAGGTTGCGACAATACACACTAAATTATCAGACATTCCTCGTGACTAAGAACGACCCTATCAAGTACTTACTTGATCGACCAGCTTTGGTGGGTAAGTTGGCCAAATGGCAAATCTTGATTTCCGAATTTGATGTGCAATTCATGCCACAAAAGTCGGTTAAGGGCCGAGCGATCGCTGATCTATTGGCCGATAATTCAGGAGTCCCTAATGATGATGACAGTTTCCTTGATGACCATGTCTTGAGTGTAAATGAAGACTCATGGAAGATTTTCTTTGATGGAGCCGTAAACTTGTCTGATTCAAGTACTAGGGCAGTTCTGATATCCCCAGATGGACAACACCATCTAGTAGCTGCAAAATTGATATTTCCACGCACTAACAATGTGGCCGAGCATGAAGCTTGCATTTTTGGGCTTCAGACCGCAATTGAGATGAGCGTGGCTAAGTTAAAAGTGTTCGGAGATTCCGCGCTAATCATACTACAAACCATAGGTGAATGGAAGACCAGAGATGCCAAATTGCTCCCGTACCACAAATATTTAGAAGGTCTGGTAAAAGAGTTCGAGGAAATTTCGTTTGAATACTTGCCAAGGTCTCATAATCAATTTGCAGATGCACTTGTGACGTTGTCTTCTATGCTGCAAGTCACTGATGGGTTGGAGGTCGAGCCTTTGAAAATAGAGGTTTTGCTGAAGCCAGCTTATTGTATGATTGTGACTAAAGAACTTGATGGAAAACTATGGTATTATGATATCATGAATTATATTAAAAAACAGGAATTCCCCAAAGAAAGCACTCAAGTTGATCAGAAGTACATCAAAAAGATTGCCTCGAAATTTTTTATTAGTGGTAAGGATTTGTACAAGAGATCTTACGATTCTATCTTGATGCAATGTATAGATGCGGTCGAAGCCACTCAAATCATGCAAGAAGTGCATGAAGGAGTATGTGGCCCTCATATGAATGAACACATGTTAGCCAAGAAGATTATGAGATTAGGCTACTACTAGCTCTTACTGGAAAGTGACTGCATCCAGCATGTTTGGAGTTGTCACTGCTGCCAGATTCTTGGAAATAAGATAAATGTTCCTCCAACTGAGCTGCATTAGTTTTCCGAGCCATGGCCTTTCTCGATGTGGGGCATTGATATAATTGGCCCAATCAATCCCAAGGCTTCAAATGGACATCGATTCATTTTGGTGGCGATAGACTATTTCTCTAAATGGATCGAAGCTACGTCCTTTACAAGTGTCACTGCTCGTAATGTTGTGAAGTTTGTCAAACATGACATAATTGCTTGCTATGGTGTTCCTAAAGCAATCATCACTGATAATCGAACCAATTTGAACAACAAACTTGTTGATGAGTTGTTCAAAGAGTTCAAAATCAAGCATTTGAATTCATCTCCTTACCGCCCTCAAATGAATGGGGCTGTTGAAGCGGCCAATAAGAACATCAAGAAGATCTTGGCTAAGACAGCCGAGAATTATCGAGATTGGCATGACAAGTTACCCTTCGCACTGATGGCGTATCGGACATCGATCCGCACTTCCACTGGGGCAACCCCTTTTGCTCTGGTGTATGGCATGGAAGCAGTTCTGCCTGTAGAAGTGGAGATTCCTTCTCTGAGAGTTTTATCCCAAGTGGAGTTGTTTGAGACGGAATGGTCACAACAAAGATTCGAGCAGTTGAACTTGATTGATGAGAAAAGATTAAAGGCTCTCCGCCATGGCCAAACATATTAATAGAGAGTAGCCAAATCTTTCAACCGGAAGGTGCGGCTGAGACATTTCGAGGTAAATGACCTAGTCCTAAGGAAGCTATTGCCGATCTTTCTGGATCCTAGAGGCAAGTTTGCTCCAAATTACGGCTGCTTCCTAGCGGTGCCTTGATCTTAGCAAAAATGGATGGTCATGAGTTTTCTACTCCTATTAATTCAATGCTGTCAAGAAGTATTACCCATGATAGAATTTGTCATGTCATGTTTTGAACTGCAAGCATTTCTATGATGAATAAATTGCTTCAATGAGTTCAATTGTTCAAATCTTGCATTTTTCTTCCTTGATGAATTGTGTGAGATAAATTGAATGCGTCAAATGGGATACTTTGGAATGATGAAAGGCAAGCCTTGTTCCATACACTATTTCATACACTAATTCCCAGTGAGTTGTGTGGAAAAATTCCGTGCTTACAAGGAAAAGTTGATCTTGCAAAGGGTACATCAACTGAAGTGATGAGAGGCATTTTTTTTTCTATCCCAAACACTACAGATGATCCATTGCTTAACCCCATTGAGCCCCATACACTTATAGAGATTCTTTTTTAAAATTATCCTTGTCAAGAATCATCCCACATTGGGACAAATTTGAAATGAATGGTAAGAATCTTCTTGCTCCCACTTGCATCAATCTTCGAATATTGCTTTTGCATTGTAACTCATACGGTGATTTGAAGTGCCTTAGGATGATGAAGAGCAATTCTTTCTTTATCCTATACACTTTCATCCATTGCATAGCCCACTTGAGCCTATGAATTCATTTCATATTAAACCCAGGTCTTGATCATCCCCCCACACTTGGGGCAAGGCAAAAAGAATCATTCAAGTAACACGGCTGAGAATGCTGAGAAAGGATGGTTGTGCGAGTTCAAAAAATAAGTGCAAAATAATGTGGCATGAAAAGTAGTGTGCCTATAAAAGCAAGGCCAATGCCAAAAAAAAAAAAAAAAATAAAAGAAAAAAAAAATCAAACTCTTGATATAGTCAGTCGTATCCCTAATAAGGCGATACTAAAAACTCAAATGCTGTTACAATCAATGGAGTTGTGATATGAAAAAAAAAAAAAAACAAAAAATCTTCGATAGTGGAGAAGGAAAGTGGTGGAAATGTCAAGATGATCACCAACTTTGACCCCCCTAAACACTTTTTGAGCCTAATAATCCTTTCATTTCTCAACCCATGAGCCAAGCCTACGTTACGTCCCTTGCAAAGTCTCTTCAGATTATGGCACTTGAATTAACCTAGGGGTTCACATGATTTAAGCATCGCTCGAAGAAGTGCAAGCAAAATTATTCCTTTCTCATTTTGGAGGCTTCTTGACTTATAAACCCAGAGATGATTATAGAATATCACTCATTCTTTCAAAAACCTCGACTCAAAGAGTCCCTTTGTTAAGCCGTTGACTAGGCCCACATTACGTTCCTTGTTCAAGACCTCTAAGATTGGTAAGGTCGTATCACTTGCGAGATTGCACAAAACCCTGTTTGGCATGATGACAGTAAGATAGAGTGATTGTCAAAATCATGCATCAAAGGTCAGGATGAAACGACCCTTTTGATAAGGATGAGAGAAAAGTCCTTTTAGACCAAAAAATCCCTCATTTGACACATCCATGACACTCATGTATTCAGATTGGGATATTCTTTTGAGATATTTCCAATGGAAATTAGGCGATGCAAGATTGATAGAAATCATCACACATGAACCTCATTTGAATTAATGCATGTCTGTGAATGCATATTGCTTTTCCTACAACCGTGTTTTGCAGGAAACGTATCCCCAAGGAATAGAGATGTCACTAGGTAAGTCTATCTCTATCCATACCTTAAATACTTGTCATTGTACAGGTATTCCTTTTCAAGCACCAGCGCTCGATGGAGTCACCCCCCAAAGATTTTTCCCAGATTCATTAGGCGACCGTAGAATGGTACGGGTCCTAGACAACCTTAGTCCAGGCGATCGTAGAATGGTACGGGTCCTAGACAACCTCAGTTCAGGCAACCGTAGAATGGTACGGGTCCTGGAAAATAGATCCTCAGTTTAGGCGACCATAGAATGGTATGGGTCCTAAACAACCTTAGTTCAAGCGATCGTAGAATGGTACGGGTCCTAAAAAATTATTTTTTTCATCAAGGCAACCGTAGAATGGTACGGGTCCTAGACAACATTCAGGGGACCGTAGAATGGTACGGGTCTTGGAAAATCATTTTTTTTTTTTTTCGTTTAGACGATCGTAGAATGTTACGGGTCCTAGACACAACCAAACAATGCCATACTGGGCGACCATAGAATGATACGGGTCCTGGGAAAGCAGTCACTCTACGAAGTCATGTTACTATTTTAGGCGACTGTAGAATGGTACGGATCCTAGACATGTAACACTAATCTATCTTGAGTTACTCTACCATCCCTGAAGGTAAGTAATTCTAGGTAAGTTCCTTTATCATTTGCATCAGTATTTTCATGCATCATATAAATTTCATTTCAAAATGGGATTCATTTTCCAAAAAGAATAAAAAAGAAAGCAAAAACAAAAACAAAAAGTCATTTAGTGCATGTGCATAATTAAAATTAGGTCTCAATTTATCTTTGAAGGCAATCTCTATGAGCTCACCTTCAAAGAGGGGCAGCTGTTGACTTCTAATTTTGGAAAAATAAAATTGCATTTTGAACAAATAAAGAGAAAAAAATGAAAATTGGGGAAATTGATTTGATTGAAGTATGCAAGGAAATTTGAAATTCTGATGGATATTCAGATTTTGATTAATGCAGAAACAATTAAAATCAGGTGAACAAAGGGCGAGGATTTTGATAAAATGGAAGGAATCGGTGCAAAATCGAGTTGATTGCGAAATCATACTCTGATTTACATCATTGATTTAATGCAACAGAAGATGGAAGGTCGAAATTTACCATAGAAAGTGGCCATCGAAACCACTATAAAAAGGAGATGACTTGCACAAGGTTTGAGGGGAGAGAATTGGTGAAAAAAATTCGTGAGAAGAGCAAACACGAGAGAATTCGTGAAAGTGAAAAAAGAAGAAGAGGAAACCTCCTTCGTTGTCCAAGAAAAGTCCTTTTTCTTCTCTTCTGACAACTTGCAGAAGTGCAAAGAAAAGGAAAAAAATCGAAAAAATTGAGCGAAACGTGAGAGAGGGTTCTTCATTCGGTTTCTTTGAGCCCAAGTGAAATAAAAAATTCTTTTGGAAAAAGGAAGAGTCAAGTCAGCAGAAAGGTGAGATAGAGAGGGTACAGAGAGACGTGAGAGAGTGACGTGAGATAGAGAGAGAAAGTAAAAAAAAAAAAAAAAAAAAAGGGATCTTCTTCTTCAGCAGTCCTTCAATCGACGCCCCTGCAGTGCTCCACACACCTGTCTGCGACTCCACGAGCATCGCCGCCGCTTCACCAGCCCCGCGTTCACCGCGCTTCACCTACAATCTGCAACGCCCATCACTGCACGCCTCCGTTCATCCGACACCAGCAACCCGACCTCCCTACAAAGTCTCCTTACGACGCCGCACCGCTATCCCTGTGCCAGAGCTCGACTCCGTCGCTACACCTCCGCGCCGCTCATCACCGTGTGTTCGCTCCTCACCTGCGCTTGCACCGGTCCCGTGCCGCTGCGAAACCCCCGCACCGAGCCCCTGCCGTGTCTCCGCTCACCACCGCCTTAGCATCCCGCCTGCACTGGACCGCGATCACCCTCGCCCGCCACTGCAGATCGCGACTCCAATACCACCGGAGCTCTAGCGCCGCATCGCCGACGACGACCAGCAGTCCCGGCGTTGTTCAGCCCTCGCCGAAGTCCGAACTCACGCCGGCCGACCACCTTCCTCCCCCCGGCGTCAACCCCACTCTCGTTACTCACCTTAGGTAGCTTTTCATCATCATCATCATTATTATTATTATTATTATTATTATTATTATTATTATTATTATTATTATTATTATTTTACTTTTTACCTTCTACTTTTACCTTTTTTTTATAAGTTAGTTTCTTTTATTCTGTTCATTTTTTATATCATTTTTTTAGTTCATTTAATAGCATTTTTAGTTTAGGTATTTAATTTGTAATGTTGGATGTTAATATTTGTGAATTTAGTATGCATTACCCGTATGGATTTTGTCTGAAATTAATATAATTATTAATTTGATCCGAGAGACATCGGATCATTTTTCTAATTATTTTTAATTTTTGGGTTTTTTGGTAAAATCTCAATTTTTAAATCATAATAATTATTTAATTTGGTCTGTAAGACTTCGGACAAGATTTTTTAATTATTTTAAGTTGTTGTGATGATTAGGGTTAGAATAATTGTTAATTTAACCTTGTGAGACGTCAGGTTTTTTTTTTCAATTATTTTGATCCTTTATTTAGTGATTATATTAATTGTTTAGATTTAACCCTTATTTAACAATTATTCAACTTAAACAAAAGCTAAAAAGAAACTAAAAAAATCAAAAATCATAATATTAAAAAAAAAAATTGCATGAGCATATAGGACATTAAGGTTTAATATAATAGACACGTAGGTTTAATTAATCAAATTTTTAGGATTATATTTCTAGGATTGCATTTTTAGATAATATTTTAAGGACTGCATTTTTAGATATATATATATATATATATATATTAAATAAGTTAGGATTAGACTTAAATAGCCTTTTTAGAGTCTTAGATATAATTGGCACATTTTCATATTCTCATCCTCTTTTTAAAATAAAAAAATAAAAATAGTTTTCTAAGACAGAATAGGGATTAAGTCAAATTAATCCCAAAAATGGATTAGAAAATTATTTTTTAGATAGCTTAATTAGGGTTTTTATTAGTTTTGAATTTCATTAAAAAAATTCAAAAATACTAAGTGCATATTAAGTAGTTTGCATAATAGGATCATTTAATTAGAATTTTCTTGTTAGTAAAATTAGGTCATGTAGTTAGAAATGCATTTTATAAAAAATCTAAGAAAACCCAAAAAAATTGTTAGCCTCATGTGATACAATTTATTTTATTTGTTGAATTTCTAATAATGGTTGAGCACTCGTGTGATGGTCTCTTTGCATGATAGTAATTTAGGTTAAAATAAATCAGCTGCCTGCAAAAACAATTTTGAAAAATTAAAAAAGAAATGGTACCGAAAGGGCATTAGAGAAGTCTAATGTAACCATGTCCCCGTACCCATACTCTTTGGTTCGTAGGAGTAAAATAAATCTCCATTTATTTTACTTAGGTGTCTAATCGACCTACCCTAAACTGATTAGTGGCGACTCCCAGATAATAATCTTTTGCATTTTAAAAAAACTTAAACGCTAAGTCGCGAATTGGTATGGGCTTGGGAGAGCCCGAGCTAAGTGTAAAAACTTAGCAGTCCATTAAACTAGTTTTAGGTGGTGCACCCGAAAATTAGGTCGCAACACCTACGTCTTTACTAATACTTTTACTCTTGTAAGGAACAACGACCTTCTGATATTGATAATTTTGAAGAAATTAATCGCCATTTTTGGGTACAAAGCAAAATTAGAATTGGACTTAAAGTTATTTTTTTAAAGGGAATTAGACCTTTAAATGGATATGCACATATTTAATAGTGACGGAGTTTTGATTTGTTTCTCCTTTTTGTGATTTCTTGAAAATTCTCAACATGAACTCATGAAGTTTCATTATGAGATGAACAATGGACGGGAATGCAACAAAGAACAAGGGAACAAGAACTCGCCATCCTACTTTACTCCCAGCACACAGCACACAGCACACCGCACACTGCTAACGCAGCACACAGCACACAGCACACAACACACTGCTAACACAACACAGAAACTTTCTTGTTTTCCTCGAAAGGAATTTATGTCTTCAACGGGGCAACAGTGCTCGTAGCTGCCCTAAAGGATGGTGCATGAGTTCTCGTTCACCCACTCGCCAACTGATGGAGCCTTGCCAACCTTTTCTATATCCACGTCTGTCTCCTTCTTCTGGTCCCCCGTCAAGTCCTCGTAGTGAGCAGATGCAGCCTCGCGAACCTTTTCTATATCCACGTCTGCCTCCTTCTTCTGGTCCTCCGTCAAGTCTCGTAGTGAGCAGATGCAGCCTCAGGAACCGATGGAGCCTCGCCAACCTTTTCTACATCCACGTCTGCCTCCTTCTTCTGGTCCTCCGTCAAGTCCTCGTAGTGAGCAGATGCAGCCTCGCGAACCGATGGAGCCTTGCGAACCACTTCTATATTTTCGTCTGCGTCCTTCTTCTGGTCCTCCGTCAAGTCCTCGTAGTGAGCAGATGCAGCCTCGTGAACCGATGGAGCCTTGCGAACCTTCTATATCCACGTCTGCCTCCTTCGTCTGGTCCTCCGTCAAGTCCTCATAGTGAGCAGATGCAGCCTCACGAACCGATGGATCCTTGCGAACCTTTTCTATATCCACGTCTGCCTCCTTCTTCTGGTCCTCCGTCAAGTCCTCGTAGGGAGTAGTGCAGCCTCGCGAACCGATGAAGCCTCGCGAACCTTTTCTATATCCACGTCTGCCTCGCGAACCTGTTCTATATCCATGTCTTCCTAGACAGGCTCGCTTCGCTCGGTCGGCAAGCCCTCCAAGACCTCGTCCATCCCTCTCCCCCACTCTCTATCTCTCCTTTGCCTCCCTCTTTGAGAATGTGTGCAAGTGCTGTTGCTATAAAGGTTATTGAAGTATTTATAGAAAATTACAGTTGAGCGTTCCATGAGTTACACAGACAAGAGAAAGAAAGAAAAATATGTGAATGATTATTAGATTTTTAATGTGCGTACGATCAATGTGAATACATGTGAAGCACAGGGAGAGGAAGTAAAATAAAGTCGTGGACTTCAATTAGGACGTACAAGTCCCTACATTTGCTAAGAGCAATGTTACATGGGCGAGAAAATCTTATTAAAACATTTTTATTATGTGAAGAGTTAATTTTTTCATTGAATATTTAAAGAAAGTCCGATGCGTGGATTCCACCAATTTCAATCCGATTTGAAACTTTCTGATATTTTTATTGCCACCATCCGGTAACTTGGTAGACATCCCACAAGTCACGTCGATTAATTAAGTCCAAGACTTTGGCATTTATAGATGATTCTGATTGGGAATAGTTAATACTCAATTAGTGATATTCAAACTAGTGATCTCTAATTTTTAAGCCGAAAAGCTCCTTACATTATGATCGAGAATTCTCGTTTCCTACCTATTTTGCTCTCTTTTCCTAGTGTAGAGTACTAATTCAAAACCTTGAGAAAAGTAAGATAGTGTAGAGGAATGCACCAGGTCGGTTCAATTTGAGAATCCGACTGAACTTGCCGGGACCTATTAGTTTAAGATCAATGTTAAGGAAAATTGATTTGGTTCCAATTCCGCCCTGAGAAATTGAGAGGCAAATTATTCAAGGCGAAATCAACAAATACCCGGGGGACAGCGTTGGCTTCTTTTTTTTTTTTTTTTTTGGTCGGTAAAGCATATATATTAACTTGAAAAGGAAGTACAGCCCAGAAAGAAGGGCTTCATTACAGAGTAAATCAGAAAATGCAAGCGGTGGGTTAAGAGCCCAGTTAAGGGGGAGGAGGCCTCTTCCGTGGGCCTTGGCGGCCCAGTCAGCTAGGGCATTGCTCTCCCGTCGACAGTGATGCAGAGAGAGTTGAGGAAAACAGGGCAGAAGGGAATCGATTTCAGCGAAGAGGGCTCGACAGCTCCAAGGAGGAGAACGCCTTCTGTTCACCGTGTCAACGAGGATTGAACTGTCTGATTCAAGACGCAGGTGAGTATCGGTTTGCTGTTGATGGATGAGGTGCTTGAGCGTTTGCAGAAGTGCTTGAGTTTCGGCTTCGGTTGCGGTGGATGCTGGAACAGTGCGTGTGAATCCGTCTAGCATCTTGCCTGTGTGATCTCGGAATATACTAGCAATTGCACCTGTATGATTAGGACTGATGAATGCAGCATCCATATTGATCTTTATGGTACCGTGTTTTGGAGGTTGCCAGGAAGGGTGCCGTCTTTGGAGGGTCGAACAGGATGAAGAAGCGATCTGCTTTGCACTGAGACAGAGGTCGGCCATGTGCAGAGCAGTGTCAACGAGGAGATTGGGATTTGTTCGGTAATTACGGAAGATAAGGTGATTTCGGGCCCTCCACATGTGCCATAGCAGAGCTGCAGTGGTCTCAAAGCTAGGTACGTTCCCCTTCTGGTCTATAATATATGCAAGCCATTGATCAATGCTGGTTGTTAACGAACTGGGAAAGGTTAGGTTGACCTTCGGGTGACTCCAAATCGATCTAGCTGATGGACAAAGTAGGAATAGGTGTTCTGAGGTTTCAGAAATATTGGCTGAGCATAGATTGCAAGAAGGATCAGTGATAATACGGCGATGAAACAGATTGGCTTTAGTAGGCAGTGCTTTGTGACATAGAGACCATAGGAATGTGCGAATTTTGGGTGCTGTGTTTGTTTTCCATATTTGCTTCCAGACTTTTGATGGAGGTGTGTAAGAGGTAGAGGGTTGGGGATGAACCTTTGAAGATGCCGATTGGGAGATATAATGGTAAGCACTTTTAACAGAGTAGTTTCCATCATGTGAGGCTGTCCAGCAGAGTCTGTCTTGAGTGTTGACTGTCCATAATGGAATTTTTAAAATTTCATCCACAATTTGAGGAAGAAAGTGCTGTTGGAGGAGGAATGTATTCCAGGCATTCTGTGCAGGAAGGATGTAGTCCGCAACCATTGTAGGCTCTTCTCGCTTCGTTGGTCCCCCTAGTATGCCAATATGTAGCCATTTGTCTTCTCTAGCATTAATAGAGGATCCATTGCCAACTGACCATTGAAATCCCTCAGAAATAGAATCTCGGCCAAGGAGTATACTCTTCCAACCCCAAGAGGGTCGATAGCCTTGATCTGCTTTCCAGAAAGAAGTAGATTGAAAGTATAAAGCTTTAAAAACAGTGGATAATAATGAGGTATTGTTGTTAAAAATCCTCAAGGCTTGCTTTCCCAATAAGGCTCTATTAAAGGAGATGAGATCTCGGAAGCCCATTCCTCCTTTTTCCTTGCTAGTTGTTAGGAGGTCCCAACTTTTCCAATGGATAGCAGATCTGTTACTGCTGCTGTTCCACCAATATCTAGCTATTTTTTTCTCAATAGATCGACAAATAGAAACAGGAACCTTGAAAGTCATCATAGCATATTGAGGCAAAGCCTGAACCACAGATTTCAGCAGGATTTCTTTCCCCCCTTTGGAAATTAGATGTTCTTTCCAACCCTCCAGCTTAGAATTAACTCTACTTAATATCCAGGCGAACATATCCTTCTTAGAGGATCCCCAGTCAGATGGTAGACCAAGATACTTACCTGTTTTTTCCAGCAAAGGAACTCGTAAAGTGTGAGCTAAATTAGTCTTGAGGATGTGAGGGCAGAATTTGGAAAGATATAATCCAGACTTGTTCCGATTGATCGCTTGACCTGTAGCTAGGCAGTATTCATTTAAGATGCTTGATAAATTCTGACATTCAGTGATTGTTCCATTGAGAAAAAAGATGGCATCATCGGCGAAGAACAGGTGAGATAAAGTTGGACAGCTTCTATTAAAAGTTATACCTCGAAGATTACCCATATCAATTGCTTGAGAGATGAGGGTGGAGAGAAGATTGGCCAAGAGTATAAATAGGTATGGGGAGAGGGGATCGCCTTGACGGAGTCCCCGGGTCGGTTGGAAATAGGATAGTAAGTCACCATTGAATTTAACACTGAGAGAAGAAGTGGTAACACATTGCATCAGCCACATAACCCACCTGTGATGAAATCCCAATTTACAGAGGTAAGCTTGTAAAAAGTCCCATTCTACCCTATCAAAAGCTTTCTGCATGTCCAATTTAAGAATAGCTTGGAAATGTTTCTTTCTTTTGCGAGTCTTCAACTGATGTATAACCTCCTGAACAAGAAGGACGTTGTCTTGAATTTGTCTTCCCGGAATAAAGGCACTCTGTTCTTTGGAAATGAGATTAGGCAGCCAGGGTTTTAATCGATTAACTAACACCCTGGAAATGATCTTGTAAATGAAATTGCACAAGCTGATAGGGCGGAATTGATCTAACCTTTCTGGGTTGGGGACTTTTGGAATTAAGGAGATGGCTGTACGATTAAGTTCTGGTGGGAGATGCCCTGAAGTAAAAAAAGCCTGGACTGTTGTGAAAACGTCTTCCTCAATAATATCCCAGTAGTTGTGGTAGAATAGACCATTAAGACCGTCAGGTCCTGGGGCAGATGTAGCACTTAGTTGAAAGGCAGCACATTTGACTTCTTCTGGAGTAAGGTCAGCTGTTAAGGAGGAGTTTATTTCTGCTGTGACAAGCTGAGGACATTTTGATAGAATAGGTTGAAAGTCGCGATGACCGCAGGATGTATAAAGCTGATGGAAGTAGGAATGGGTGAGATGCTTCAGCTGATCTGTGTTTCGAATCCACTCGTCATTGTCGTTCTTTAAGATGCTGATGTGATTTCTTTTCCTTCGTTGAACTGTTGTTGCATGGAAAAAGCGAGTGTTCCTGTCTCCCCATCGCATCCATTTAATACGAGACCGCATACCCCAGTATTGTTCTTCTTGAGACGAGCATTTCTGTAGTTGATCTTTCAGAGCTCTAACTGTGTGTCTATCATAATTTCCTGCAGGTTGATTGGTATATTGCTGAAGCTGCTGCTGGAGAAGAGCAATCTGGTCTTGGTTCGAAGAAAAAGTAGATCTGCTCCATTTTGCTAAAGCCTTGGTTGTTGCTTGAATCTTGTAGGATATGGAGGGTGCACCACGACGAGGTGGAGTAGACCAGGCATCCCGTACTACTTGTTGACAATCCTCATGCTCAAGCCAGAATGATTCAAAGGTAAATCGCCTTCCTCCCCTTCCAGATTTGATATGAGTAGATAAAAGGAGTGGGCTGTGGTCTGACCCTATGGCAGGGAAAGCCACAACCTCTGCTGTGGGATAGTTTAAGCGCCAGTCAATAGTGCAAAGAGCTCGGTCAAGTATTTCTTTAACCAATTCCTGTCCATCTCTGTTATTGCTCCAAGTGTAGGCGCAACCTTTAGTCTCTAAGTCCATCAAAGAACAATCGTGAAGCAAATCCTGAAATGATTGTAGACGATAGGGTGCTGCAGGTTTTTTACTTACCTTCTCCCAGTGATGCAAAATTTCGTTAAAGTCTCCTAAACACACCCAAGGTTGAGTGTGTGAGTAAGAAAGTTGTCTCAATTCAGCCCAAAAGAGTTGTCTGAGATGATAAATAGGAGGAGCATGGAGAACAGTGAGACACATAGTAGTAACTCCTCTGTTTTCAGAACATACTGTGTCAATAAAGTAAGCAGAGTGGGATAAAACATGAAGAGAAATATTGTCTTGCCAAAAAAGGACCATCCCTCCAGACAAGCCTTGAGGGTTAATCAAAAAACGGTTACTGAAGTTAAGCTTGCGTTGGATCTGATCAATGACCGGTTGTTGATTCCGAGTTTCCATCAAAAAAATTATATCGGGCCTATCATGAGCTACTAGAGCTCTAAGAGTACGAACTGTCAGGGAGTTGCCCAATCCCTGACAGTTCCAGCTGAGTATCTTCATTTGGTAGTTGGTGGCTTATCTGGGCAAGCCACCACAGCCCCTTCATAGTCCTTGTTAATCTGAAAAACAGGAGTATCTAACAGAGTGCTTTCATCAAAAGTCTCGAGAGAAATAGGACGCTTCTTTGCTTTCTTTAACTAAGTCGTTTTAGCCTGCAAACGAGAGTGGGTAGATTTTTTGGATGTAGCTGCCATATGATGAAGAACTTTGACCTCTGATATGGTTGCTTGGGCAGGGCTATCAACAGGTAAGGTTGAGACATACTGAGCAGGTTGAGTCACTGGAGGAAGAGGTTGAGTTTCCATTTGTATCGGAGCTGGAGGGAGCAACAGGAGCCCTAGCTGAGGTGTTTCATGTACCGTTTCGTCTATATCTTCTGAGTCAGGGTGAAATTCATAAAAAGTCTGCCAATAGGGACTGTGTTCATTAACTTCAGCACGCAACCATTGACCATGATACATGTTATCCCTCCTGTCAAACTGAGTTTCATCATATGGAACAGCCGTGCAATATGAAGCATAATGTCCTAAGACACCACAGGAATAGCAGAAGTGTGGTAACCTTTCGTAACGGAAATCTATCCAAAAGTTTTTTCCTTCAACACATATAAGTTTGCCTGGTTTGAGAGGTTCTGATAGGGGGAGTTCTACCTTAACTCTAACCGCTTTGGATGAAGGTCCTTCTTTTGCATCAATTCGTACCTCAAGAGGTTGGCCAATATCTTGAGTGAGTCGTCGGAGGAAACGCTCAGTGCAGCGCTCAAGAGGTAAACCCCGAACTTGTAACCAAAAGGCACAGGATGAGAAGTTATAGCAGTGCAAGGGTGTATTCGGAGCCCAAGGCTTGAGGATGAGTAAGTTGTTAGTGAATAACCATGGCCCATTGTCGAGAACCTTCTGTTTGTCAGCTTCTGAAGTAAATTTAAAAACATAGAATCCTTCTTCTCGTTGAGCTACGTTATCGTTATCTATTCGCCATGCCTTTTTCATGGTTTGCTGAAAAGCGGGAAGATTGACAGTTGAAGTTGTCAGGAGTTTGCCAACAAGGGTTAACTTACATTCTTGTATTGTGGTTGCAGGAGGAGCATCATCCCAGGTTTCAATTGAAGTAGATGTCCACAATTTCCCTAAACGGCTACATAGAGCAGCGACTCGTGCATCGTCAGTTGGGTCCATTGGCGCGACAGGGAAAACAGCTTGTAGAGTGGAATAAATGTAGCTGATCGCCAAGGAGATTGCATGCAGAATCGGAGATTGTCATAAGAAGACAGGGTAGATGGACATGCAAGACTTAGATTGAATCATCGAAGAAGGCAATATGTGGAAAGTGCGAAGTGTGGAAGTGGAGAGATAACAGAAAAGGAAAGGGTGGGAGGGTGAGAATTGAAGAAAATGGAGTGCGTCATGGAAGTGTTGCAGGAAATTGGGGAGAGAAGAGGTTGCGATGAAGCCGAAGCTTGAGGGAGACGATGAAATTGTGGTGAAAAGAAGAAGAAAACTACCAGAGCAGTAGAAAGACTACCAGAGCAGTAGAGAGAACTCTGCATAAACGAGAGATTTAAAATCAAAAAAGTATAGCAACCTCTTCTTCTGTCCATAACAATGCCGAGCGCGCTCTCCGCCTCACCTCATGCAACTCCTTGCCCCCTCCGGAGCTCAGCTATTCTATTTGCACAAGCTTTGCTCACGTCACTCTTGTGGCGTCACAGTCGTCTTTTCCTCTCTGGGGGACTAGGGGGAGCGCGTGAGGAAGAGAAGCGACGGGTTTATTCTTCTAAAGATGCTTCAAAACCGGTTTAATTATGAAACGGTTCAAATGCACGTCAGTGCTGTCTTGTCTTAATTTTTAATGATTTCAATAGGCATATACCTCAATTATTGGAATTGCAAAGATTTTATGACGTGCGTAATTGTCCGCATTGGTGGCCCCGTAAAGAAGCACTGACATATATTTTACAGTAAAATTATGAAACTTTTATATTGTATCATATAAATTATATTTTTACACAAAATAAAAATGGACCAATTCTCAGGTAAAACCGACAATCAGACTGGAACTAGCTAGAAATCAACCCACTCATGTTGGAGAAATATCTTCACGTGATTTTGATAATGTCCAAACTATTCTCAATATAATATTTATTATGAAGTATGCCAAAAGACTAAATAATATCCATGTGGTAATCCAATGGAAAGAAGTATGCCATAAGTCCTGATACGGTTTTTCTGTAAATGGTATTAGTGGACTTAAAGATTAGCAAATGACAATGTCTATGTCGAAGTTGTAAATATCGAGTCTTTAGTGCTATGGCAACCATGTGCATTTGATGATGTTCGTTGAACTGGCAAACTATCCATTGTGGCTTTGGAATCGTATAGCAGCAGAATCCACATGAGACCAGTAATCGAGAAGTTAGGTTGTGTGACAGATTTGTTAGAGAATGCAGCAAAGGGACAACAACACATGCTATTTGTAGGTAGCGTGCAAATGTTTGGGAAAAAAAGATTATATGGGCAATTCTATCTTTGGACAATAGCTCAACGGTAACTCTAATGGTTCTTTGCTTCTTTATTCTGCCACCAACGGGTAGATTGAAGATTTGTTAGAGAGAGCAACATGCCAAGATCTAAAGATCTGTTACTAGTTGTGTTCCAAGTAATATGCTCTCTTTCAACAGTTCTTTTAGCATTGTATTCATGCTATTTACATAATGGTGCTAAAAGATTAAGTGCATAAGAGTAAGAGCAGCAGTTGAATCCTGATAATGTCATCTATCTTGTGAAAGTATCAATGCTTACTGATTGTAACTTTCTTAGAAGATTATTAGTGTAATTTTGGTCAACTTGTGTCTATTAGTCTCAAGAGTGGATGTGGGCTTTGGGATAAAGCCGAACCACTATACTTCACATGGTTCCATCATGAACTATGGAACATCACATTGGCCTATTCTTTACTTAGCGCCAATTAATTTTTACGAAATATTGTCAAGTTTTCTAAAGTAACCTATTCATCCCCTCTAGATTGTATTGTTAGCCCCTAACAATCCAAACCCAATCTCTCTTGAGATAGAGGCAATCCAAAAAACACGAAATAATTTCCAATTAGCAGTGAAAATTTGAGAGCATAGCATGAGCCTTCAATGATTGATTGTTGTAATTCACAATTTTTGCATTTAGATCATGGAACGGATAGAAATCCAACTATAGGATTATTGAATTTTATACTTGACAATCTATATAGTCTATCAACCTCCAGGAGGAGACAGACAGTCATTCCAAAATTTGGGAACAATTTACTTTAAGATAGAGTGGATTTAATGACTATTTTCTCAAGCCAATTCTAATCTTAGATTTCTTGCAAGTTCTAGATATTCAAACGAATCTTGAAAGTTGAAAACTCTCTGATGAAACTGGAAAGAAATGAGTCCCTGAAGCAATAAATATCCCCTTTCCAATTTGATACCTCTTGTTGATCTTAAAATATTTTGTTGATAAATAAGTCTTTTAAATCCTTTTGTATGATCGTCTTCGATTATTTTGATCAAGACCGGGAAGTTACGTATTGTAGCTGGGGAAGAATCCAATATTTTAACCTGGTAAATACGAGTTGAAAGAAGAGATGGAGTCCAAGTCAAAGTCATGCTTGGGATCAAATCGACTAGTGTTACATTGTAAGGAGTAAGTGACATTCTCTTGTGCCCTTTTTGTAAAATCAATGAAGATTCCACCACAAGCCTCGAGCGCAATAATAGTCTGAAGCATAGCTAGCAGACATGAAGATACCACGAGATTCGATGGGTTGTTCCGTCTCTCTTCTCAATTTTTAAGAAATCAGAATGTCTGACCCAGTCATGGAAAAATGATGCCTTCTTCTGCGATGCTGTAGAGTCCAGGTCAATTTCGATCCAAAGAGGCCTAAATTATTAATATAAAAAAAAAAACCTCAAATTTTAAGTATAGTCACAATTCTACTCCAATTTTTTTTTTATATCTGAGAAAGAATGCAATTTTAGGTATAGCCCCAAATCTATTTCAAATTTTAAGTTTAATCCCAAATTTCTCCCGAATTTTATTTTACTTCAAAAAAAAAAAAATACCCTAACTTTTAATCTATCCTTAAAACAACCTCGTGGTTAGTCCTAATTTGGCTAAGGCGACATGGAAAATTATCTTCAAATCAAAATCACCCTAGGATATAAAAATTAGGGATGACTAATCGCGACTTTTGGATAAGGGGCTAATAGGGGCAGATTTAGGACTATAGTAAAAATCAATGATATTTCTTTTCGACAGGAAAAAGTTTGGGATGGATTTAAGATTGGACATAAACTTTGGGATTTTTTCGAGACAAAAAAAAGTTGAGGATAGATTTATGATTGGACCTAAAGTTTGAAGTTTTTCCTATGACAAAAGAAAAAGTTCAAGACAATATTAATACTAAACCTAAAATTTGGAATTTTTTTTATGGAATTAGGCCGATTGAAGTATTCGTGCATTTCTAATGGAATTTGGCCTATAAATTGACCTAAAAATGGGCACCAGCCACCAGCCACATAATCTCTATATATCCACACTTTGATGACTTAATTACTATTTCGAACATGTGGTGTGTTCAATGTGGTAAAGTCTTGTGGATTGATGTTAAAGGTGAGCACGGTTCAGTGTAGAACCTGAAATCGAAAAAAAGGACCGATGGATTTGTCCGGTTCTAGGATCTAAGATATGCAAGGTAAGTTACAAGTTCCAAAAATTGGGGAATCTCTTTTGATGGGCAAGTTCCAAGTTTTAGGTATGTGAAATCTAGAATCAAAACCCAAATTAAGTTTTTGTGTTTTTCTTAATCTATGTCTTCATACGATCTTGCGGTATTAAATGGTGTTTGATGGAACCACTAGTCCGAACTTCGATTTTATGACTGAGAATTTTACTTTATTGATATTTCATATTTTTTGTGTCTCTAAATATAAATTATGGTAACTAGATTGTAATAGCAAGTTATAGGTGAGCATGGTTTTAGGATACGTAGAACTAGATAACTAGACTGGGTCTTAATAGTTCGGTTCAAGGTTCTAAGGTATGCAGGATACATTTTAGGTTCCAAAATTTGGAGAACCTATTTTAATGGATAAGTTCTAAGTTCTAGGTAGGTGAAACCTGGAACTTGAAATCTAAAACTTGAAATAATTGTTTTTGTTCTATATTTCATATTCTTTGCATATCTAAAAATAATTGTGGTCAGTGGATTGTAGCAATCAATTGTGTTCATTAAAGGTAATGGTCTACTGCAATCATTTAATTAATAAGGTAGAACTTGGAGTTCATGATAGGGTGGGTTCTAAGTTTTAGAAAATGTAGGGTGAGTTCTAGATTCGAAAAAATATGGAATCCATTTCAACAGGCAGGTTTTAGGAACCTATACAGAATTTGAAACCGCTTACCCTTGCAGTAAGTGGTGGTCATTAAAGTGATGATTTGTTGCTATCATTCAATTAAAAATATAGGTGGAAGTTGAGTAAAAGTTGAAACCGACCCTTAAATCTATGACACGATGGGTTTCTAGGTATGAATGGTAGATTTTGAGGTTTCAAAAATAAAGAACCTATTTTAGTAGATAGATTCCAACTTCGACGTGGAACCTATATGGAAACTGGAATCTTGAAACTACCCATCCCTAATTGTTTTACCTCCAAAGTCCTATGTGGTCAAATCTACAAAGAAAGTATAAAAGTTTTTTCATGATATTAGAATCTTACATACCGAACGCTTGCAATAAATATAAGTAAAACATAGATGCCTCCACCTAATGGTTTTCAATGCTGTAATCGCTTGATTTTGGATGTTGTATACATGGGGCTTGAGTCACTACGTGTCCTACTTAGCATGACTTTGGTATGATGCTTGCCACCCTATGCATAGAGTGGTACCCAGTATATGTGGACGGAGCGATTGACATATAATCATAAAATTAGTCAAGCCGAGAAAAATTTCGATATCCATTCCTATTTGTAAATGAAAGTGTTGATGTATGGTTCACACTTCCTATTAATGGGAAGGCACGTGAGTTCTAATCCTTCATGAATATGTGGGTTCAAGGGCAGTCCCGAAAGGGTCATAGGGGCAGCACCTCGGTGGTGCCATAGGGTTTCTATAATTTGAGTTCATTTTTTATTGATAATTTAGATTTATCGATTATATATATAATATTTTTTTTTTGTAGTTGAGAGAGGTGTAATGTATTAACTATAATAAAATTATAATAAAATTTCTTTTATCTCAATTTCTCTTTTGCTTGTTTTTATTTTTTATTCTGCGGCGGTGCATCAAATCCTAATAGAAAAAAAGGGAAAGAAAAGGAACATAGACATGGTTAAAGATATCGCGAGGACAGAGGAGCAATCCGTCAAGATCTCTTTTATCACTGTCGGTCTTGGTCGTCTCTAAATTTCGTCAACGCGTGGATTGTCGAGCGGATGATATGATTGCAAGAGGCCAAAACTGTTAGAGCGAACGGTACGGATCGCTTTGTCTTTTTCAATCGACGTGTCCTCCCCACTTGCAAAAAGAATGAGAGCTTAGCAAATGACGCCGGAGCTGGTCTCTGTCTCTGCAATGCGCTTGCCAGCTTTGAACGAAATAGAAAGGAAATATCTCTGAGGCAAAAGCTACTTTTTACAAAAGCAAATCTACTTTTGTGCACAATTTTCTCCGCCTCTTAGGGTGCGCATGGATTTGTTTCTATTCTTTTTTTGTTCCTAGGAACAAACAAAAAAAGTGTTTCGTTCCTAACAGTTTTTGAACAAAAGAACACGTTTGGTAACATTTGGTCCGGGAATAAAAAATGAACGAAAAACACGTTTTGGTAAATTTTATTATTTTTTTGTTTCTTTTAATTTTTAAACATTTTTTTTATTTTTTATTTTTCCTTTCTTTTTATTTTTTCTTTTTTTCGGCCGGTCACAGGCCTCCGGCGACCGGCCGACGGGGCCGGCAGCCTCACCCAGCCACGGCGAGGCCGAGCATGGCCGTAGTTGGGCGAGGCTCGGCCTCGCCTTGGCTGGGCGAGGCTCGGCCTCGCCTTGGTCCGGCGAGCCCGAGCCTCGCCGGGGGCCGGCGACGCTCGGCCTCGCCAGATCTGGGCGAGGCCGAGCCTCGACGGCCGGTCGCCGGCCATGGCCGAGGCCGGCGACCGGCCAAAATGAAAAAGAAGAAAAAAAAAAGAAGAAAAGAAGAAGAGAAGAAGAAGAGAGAGAAGAGTGGTTTTTGTTCTTTTGCTCCTTCCGAGTAGTGTTTCTTTTCAAGAGAAACAACTTTTTTTTGTTTCTTTTTTCTGTTTCTATTTCGTTCCAAAAACAAAAAAACAAAAAAAGAACAGAAACGCAACCAAACGCGTTTCTGTTCTTTTTTTGTTCCCGGGAACACTTTCCGTACAGAAGTGTTCCGGAAACACTTTTTTGGAGTGTTTCCATGCACCCCCTTAGATGCCATCAAGTCTCACCACGTGTATGTACCTTTGTGCACAATTTTCAAGTTGTCTCATGCTAGCGTCATGTGGTGACGTGTGAATCGTTCTGTCAGGAGGGTCGGCTGACTCGCTAGGGTTTTGTTCTTCAGGTTAGGTCGGATTTTCTTGGGTGCTCCTTCCATGGAGATGCTGAGCGTGGACTCACAGCGGGTCAATGAATAGGCACGTGACTAGAGTAAGCTATATAAGTCATTGTTGATGGCTATGAAAAACGCCATCGATATTGCACAGTGATGATCATTGATAGGCCATCAAATGGTTGATTGTCGACAATGATATTGGTTCAATTAATCAAATGGATTACCAATTGAAACATCACAAAAAGGCCAAATACTTAAAGGATGTCAAGATGCGGCCATAAAATTTCAAATTTGAAATCATTGATAAGTAGAGCTATGAAGACTGGGCAAGAATGGATGAGGTGAAAGATCAAAACACGATTTTAAAGGAGCAATCACTCGAAAATAAGATTATGGCATCATAAGAGTATGAGCACAAGATTCTCGAAGATGTGAAGATATATAGACATGGCTACGACCACAGGAGAATTGCACCTAGAAGGTGATGTCATGAGCACTATATATACATTAATCTATTGGACACCTCGCGAGCACCAAAAAAATAAAAAAACATATAATCTTTCAATTACCCTTTGATTGATGCATTGTTGTTTTAATTTTCAGACTCGTGTCATCAATTAAATTACACTGTCTCTTAGCTGTATATTTTAGATTTGCGTCGTCGCCTAAATTCCATTTCGCGTTTTTGAATTTTATTGTCAATTAAATTCTGGCGTAATTTGTGCACATTTAGTTCCATCCATAATAGCTATGTTCTCAAGTTTTATCATCAATCAAATTCAATTAGGGGTGCTTGGTTTATGGTTTAGTCCAATTCCACTTAAGAACGAGAAACTGGACCATGAGGACCGTTTCCCATTTTTTGGGATTGGGGACTAGACCAGATGGTCCTAGGATTAGGATTTAGGATTTATTGCAATTTTTAAGAAATTTTAAAAAATAGTTAAAAAAAAGAGTTGGTTCGATTCGGTTCACTCTTAGAATAGGGAATTTGACTGAAGATCACTGGTTCTATTTTTATGAAGCGGGGACCGAACCAAACCGACTGGTTTGGTCTCATCCGAGCAATTCCCATTCTAGTCCATCCAATATGCTCACCCTTAATTTTGATATAGTTTGCGTATGTTCAATTCCATTTAAAGTGAAGTTATTGATTATAGATAATCAATAATAAAAGAATAATTTGCATGATAAGATTCGAGCCAGTGACTTTCGATTGCTAGCATCAATGGCCAAACTAATAAGCTTATATTGGAGCCAAAGGCTTACATCAGAGAAAAATTGTCAAGCTCAACGAGTTCTCTGGAGATTTCGGCTCAAGACGATGACGTTGGGCCTCATCACGCATCGGGCTTGCTTTGATATGAAAACGTTTTTGGGCCCTCTGAAAGCTCGACACACCAGGCTTGTTTTGTTTCGAAGGTTTGACTTTTCGACCCCATATTACGACGATATATCTAGAGACTCCAACCATATGAAAGAAAGATCTCTCTCCAAGTAGTACATTCAACTTTTATTGAATAAGGCCTGACCAACCAAGTTTTCTAAATCGACATGATGCTGATACAGAAATTGGTGTTGAATGATTATACCATCGACAGGTTGTCTCTACTAAGGATGCTTATCGATGACCATAGTACAGTTGACAATTGACACTTATGGTTTGTTTATTTTGCGAAAAAATATACCATTTTAAGTCATTTTACTTCTTGGAAAATGAGCAGAATTTGATTTAACTTTCGTGGAGAAAATTACTAAAAATGTTTTTTCTTTTTTTATTTCTCTTTTTGCCTTCTTCCTCTCCATTACTCCTTAGCTTCCTCGCCACAATCCCCATCTCCTTCCATTGTTGATGAGGCCCAATGATGAACACAGGTGAGCCATGGGCTTGCTGACTAGGGGTGAGCAGCGGTCTAGGGTCGACCCTGGACCAACCCTGGACCGGCCCAACCCTGCCGGTCCTGGTCCGGTTCTCAAGGGGACCGGGTCGGTCCTTGGTCCTGAAATTCCAGGACCAACACTGTGCGGGTTGGTCCTCGGTCCTGAGAGTTTTGGGTCGGTCCAACCCTGGACCAACCCTGTATATTATTATATTATATTATTTATAATTCTTTTATATATTCAATCCTAAGTAAAATTTCTGTTATATTATATTATTTTATTTTATTTATAATTCTTTTATATATTCAAATATAAGTAAAATGTCTTTTCAAAGAAAAAAAAAACCCAAGTAAAATGATGTTAAAGCTGTTGACTCCTCAGGCTCACAGTCACGGACATACGGCATCCAATTCCAAAAGACATGGAGTTTACGCCGTAAAGGTCTTCACGGCCTCCTCCTCCACAGTCCAGAGTACGTTCTTCACCGTGAGGACCAAGGATTCCTCACAGTCACGGACTCGCGACATCCAAAATGGCGCGAAGTTTACGCCGTAAATCTCCTCACGGCTTCCTTCCCCAAGGTATGTTCTCTTCCATTCTATCTTCTTTGTTCTTCAATTTGCCAAAATCAAAAGTAGCAACATCCCGCTCGCCACATTGTGGACCCTATCTTGTCCCATATCTCGATGAGCGTTAGCAGGTACAAAATTTCTATTATTGTGTCATATTAAATTTGCTGAATATGTATTGGTATTTATAGTTTAGTTGTACAATGCCACATTGTGGATGGATGTGTAATTTGAATTTGTAGGTTTGCTTTTTTAAGGAGTATAAAAAACAAGACGAAAAAATTATCGATCGGTCCTGGGTTGGTCCGGTCCTTGGTCCCAGGCTCAATAGGGTCGGTCCTCGGTCCTAAAAATTGAGGACCGACACTGTATGGGTTGGTCCTAGGGTTAGGGGGTGGCCCGGACCAACCCGGACCATGCTCACCCCAGCAATGCTGACCTCGTGTCCTGGCTAGTTGTTGGGCTACTGATCATCGCCAAGACGTGCAATCGGTGGAGGAAGTAGGAGGAAGGAAAAGAAAGAAAAGAGAAAAGAAAAATGTAAAAAGAAAAAGAAAATAAATTAAAAATAATAAAAGGTTTGATTTAAGAAAACTAAAATTTTGAATTTTTAGAAAAGATAATAAAAAATATAAAAGAAATTATTCAAAAGGAGTTCATAGATGATAATGTGTTTGGTTCAAATGAAAGAATGAGGAGGAAAGATGAAATCATTTTCCCTACTTTTAAAGGTGCATTTCCCATGAAAGGAAAATGTTTTCCTTTACTTGTTTATTTTTTGCGAACCAAATGCGTTTTCCTGGAAATTGTTTTAGTCAAAGAAATAGAGCCTTAGATAAATTTAAATAAGTGTTAAATGCAAAAACTGAAGACAATGAAGATATCCAGTAATGGTTAAATCTAGTGATAATTGAAAAGTCATAAGTGCTTGTAAATAACATTGAGAGTGCTCGTGGAATCTAAAATTATGGAGTTGCAGTTAAATCCACTCGCAATTGAAGAGTTGTAACCTCTTATAAATAAAATGGAAATGCAGTTAGAAAGTGTGATCATGGAGCCAAAAATTATAGAGATACATTTGTAACCATTATTTTGAATATTAACAGCCTAGAAGTGGTTATATTTTGTAATGGGCTAGCTGAATCGTTATAGAGCAGGCAATCATCAACGCAAATTATTTATCTTTTACTTTATCAATCGATTTTTTCAGCTCATGCATTTACTTTCCTTTAGAGAAATTAGTTCTAGTTCTTGGTTATGCATTCTATTTCCGTTCGAATTACGGATCCCGATTCGATAAAAATCGAACTTGTGGTGAGGTTTCGCCATGTGGAGGAATTCCCGGCAAAACAGGAGCATATGGATCTTGCAAGAGGATGATGATGTGCTGCCCTAGAGAGCATCTAATATTCTTGATTGACGTGTGCAATTAGTGTCATTAGCAGTTAGCATGTTTGAGACAACTATTTTAAAGTTTGATTGACTGCATAATATAATTTTACCAAGTAAGTAGAATTTAAGAAGAACAGATTTAACTAAAACATTTTTCCCTGTTTTGCCCAAAATTGGTTATGTGAGACTCTTTAAATACTCCATCAATTTGTCCAATAGACATACTTTGATACTTTCGGGAGGTGGAGCCATGAGAATTTGCATATGTGATGATTTTTTGCTTACTAATAAAAACAAATATGTTGATTTGAATCCAAGTTATAAAAGAGGATGACGAACAAACTCTCCATTTGAAAAGCCTCTACAATCAATTTAGATTGAGTGACTTGAAGCGAAAGGAAATAGAAAATATATATATATATATATATATATATATATATATATATATATATATACTTGAAGAAAAGACCCAAACAAATGGAGATATTTACTGTCACTTACCAAAAAATGGTTTAAAAAAGAAGTGGATAAAGTTGTCGAAGATTCGCCTTCTAAGATATATAACAGAATGAATTAGAATATGGCAAATCAAGAGAAGAGAATACATGGAAAAAAATGAAAACCGTGTAGAAAAAGGTGTGTTTTACCCGTAAAAAGAGAACAAGCGTCCATAGAGATGGTTACATGGAAGAGAAGATAATAATATTTGTACATCTTTCACAAGCCATTTGGTTCGACATAGTTAGGATTGTGAAGGACCAAAGAGATCGGAACAACTTACCATATTTGGGCAAATAATAGAGGGTGGCAAAGAGACTCTTGTAGAACTGATTATTTTAGGAAACTATCTTTAGGGAGCTCTAAAGTGATATCTGTAAATGACAGAATCAATGGTTACTCGTTAGATTTGAATTTTAAATGGTCATTGAGGTCTAATGGCAATTAATTCAACCCATGGCCAATAATTGAGTTGGGGGAAAACGAACAAAACTAGTCTATGCTCTAAGTGTGTGTCTTTTTATTGTGCTTCTATGTTGAAGCTACGAAAGCCAAATTGTATTTCTCGGTAAAAGTCTAAGTGTCTCTAATCAGTTAACAGAGTGCTAAAAGCCAAGCTTCAAGAAGAAGGAAGCATATTAAGAAATTATAGTATCTCGTGAATTTCAACCTCGATTTAAGCTGTTAGAGTTGGGAGAGGGGAAGGGTACCAAAAGTTTCTAATTATCACATTAGTACAAATTCAATCATAAACATTTCAACCGAACTAATTTTTAACACTGTGTAGGGCAAGCGAGTCGTCATAAAAATGGACAAGATCACTAGCATCTGCCAAATGGGGCTGCCTATAAGTCCAAATTGAATTTTTATCCCTCTCAAAGCAAGATAAAATTGGATCTATTCAAGAGATGACACAAGTTGGATCCATTCAAAACATGGCACACTTCTTACCCATTTCATTAAAACGTAAGACTGCAGTTTAAGATAAAATTAGCAATTTCCACAATGACACTAAATTGCTTCCAAGTCTTCCAAATCCCACCAGAAGAAAGTTAATCCTCCAAATAGAGACTTGAAATGGAAGGCATAAAAAATAATAATGGGCGACTTTAGTCAAGATAAGATGGATTCAACCACTAGAGCTATATAATTGATATGCGTATTTGTCTTTTCGTGTAGAAACAAAAGATAGACGGTGGGTCGCTATATTCAAGCCATGTCCAAATAATGAACAAATGAAGCTTCCACTAAACTCCTTGCGAAAGCCCCATGTAAATGCAAGGAAGGTGAAGACGTGTGGCACGATGACTCTGTTATTTTGGTCAAGAAGCTCACTTGAGGCTCTACCTCGTCTAATCCAAACAATCGAATCATCCTTCTTGAATTATATACTTATTTAATTTCAATAAATTGAACCATTTCTCTACTCATATCTAATTTCAAAGAAATATATTAAAGAAAGGGATTTCCACGATATACACGCCAACTCCACCACAGAGAGACAAATCACCAGGCCAAGCCGAAAGTTCTTGTGGATAAGCAACTTATCATGCCAGCTTTGTACCGAATAGTCTGTTTTCAAGTATACTCGGCGCCATTGATGTTACTCTCTGGCTGACAAGGGCTTGCATAATCGATACTAAGGGTGCATATGACAAAATTTCTGAAATAGAAATCAATTTCTTGCCAGAAATTGATTATTCCCTGAACGAGTTATCGGGCAAAGAAACACGTTTGATAATGATTCAAAATTTATATTTCTAAAATAAAAATTCTTTTTGTAATAGAATAAAATTTCTATTTCTAGGAGTTGCGATGACTGGCGTCTAGCAACGAGCAGCCGAAGTTTAGCAACATTCGGCATTTGATGGCAAGTAGCTGATGATAGATGGCAAGCGGTCGAAATCCAGCGGCCGGTGGCTGGCGTTTGGTGTTTGGCATTCGACGACGAGCAGTTGACGATTGGCAACAAGCGGTCAGAGTTTGGGGGCCAACGGCCAGTGTTCAGCATCTAATGGTGGGCGGCCAGTGACGAGCGGTAGGCAAGCGGTGGTGGACATCCGACGGTCGACAATGGGTGTTAGGCATCCCACAGGCAACCGGTAGGCGATGGGCGGTGACGAGAATGAATGATGAGGAGAGTTTTGATTTCTCATTTTTGTTCCAGAAATAGAAAAGTTAAAAATTTTAGCTTATGATTTCTGTTTCAAATCTATTTCTCGGAATAGAAATTTGTTCCGAGAAATAGAAGAATGAAATTGCATTACAAAATAATTTCTATTCCAAACCTATTTCGGGAAATAAAAAAACAAAGAAATAGAGGAATATAAATTTTCATGCATGTCCTAAGATTCATTACTTGATTTGCTATTTCTACTAGGCCAATCGTCAAAATCGTAACAAGCTTATGATGCAATAAGCGTCCTCACGAAAAAAAAAAAAAAAAAATGCTTTCCTAAGTGCCTAAGAAATTGAGAGAAGACAAGACATCAATGAAAGATTGAATTAGAAAAAAGGTGTCATCCAACTGAAATATGTGTAACTTATAATCTAAGCCAAGTGAGAGGGACTCCTCCCTCCCTAAATAGTAAATATTGTAGCTAAAGAATGACTAGACGATGCAAATGTCATTTTATTAGTTGCAAACTAATAAAATGAGTAAATTGCATGAAAGCTGTCATGCATGAGTGAATTGCATGAAACCGCATGAAAACTACATGCACTAGCTTGTACATTTACAATGTTGAGAAAACTCCTATAAAGTTGTCACCAAATCTTTAAGTTGACAAACTTTCTAGTTCTTCTTTTTATTTTGAAGAACAGAATGCTTTTGAAGTTATATCAAAGACTTTTGCCAAAGTCTATTCATTCCGGAAGTATATCCCACTTTGACGTAATCTAGACTGAAATTGTGTCCAGAATTATGATGAGTTCAGACTCAGATTTATTGATCTTGCGATAAGGATTCAGAATGAACACACTATGAATTTATTCTACAACATCTAGCTCTTTGGTGGGAGTCTCACTTTCCTTTTATAAATACATTGATGGAATCAATCACTAATTGATGAAATCAATCTTGAAGACAAGTTCATTTTTGGGAAGCATCTACTTTTGGAAACCTAGATTCTGATTATAGGGGCAACTAGAATCAATGGATTTTCATCTCAATCTTCAAATGGCTATAAGACCTCCTTAGTCAATTCTGTCTAACGGTTAAATGCTAACGGCTAGTGAGGCGTGGATGAGTATTTAAGGAGGTCATTCAGTCTATTTGAGGTAGAGACGTGAAAATTAAAATTCCAAAATTTGAAATATTTCCAACTACTTGTTCTTCATCGGTGGTCCTTATAAATTCTATTTAAGAGAGAAAATTACAAAAATAGTGACTTAGTGAATGAGAAGGGATCTTTTACGAAGTGTTTGTACTAAAAAAATTGTACTTCTTTTTTGATGCTATAGTGAATTCCAACCAGAAGGCTGTCAGCATGAGAGAATAGATGTAGGCTTGATCTAAGCCAAACCATTATAAATCTCACGTGCAATCTTCTTTACCCTTAACTCTCTTTATATAAATTTGTTGCATTCTTATAGGTATTGCAAAAATCAATTCCATCTCTTATTTGATTCTAAACAATCATCAAAAGTTTGGTGACTTGTTTATCAATCTTTATTCGATACTCTGACTTTGTTCGAAATTGATTTTATTTATCAAAATTTCTTTTAAACACCTATTCACCCCTCTCTAGGTGTTTGTACTAGTATTATGAATTGGTATCAGAGACCTGTGCTCATCTGTTGAAGGTTTTTTCCTTTTGAGCCAAAAATCTCATATGGCTAGTATTTTAGCACTAAGACTTGTGGAAGGGCAGAACGACACTAGACCACCATATTTTGATAGAACATAATAAAGTGTGTGGAATAATAAAATGAAGGCATTCCTGAGATCCAGAGATCCTCTAGAATGGGTTGTTATGGAAAAATAAATTAACCCAAATGTAGCTTCTATAGCTAACAAGGGAAAAGAAGTCTTAAACAAGGATGCTAAGGAAATCAATCAAGCAAAAATTACCAAGAGACAGGCCCTTGATACAAAGACCATCTATTCTTTATACTGTGCTTTGTCCTCTACTAAATATAATAGAATTTCTTTATGTAAGATAGTTAAATAAGTTTGGGATAGATTTCATGTCACCTATGAAGGAATGTATCGTGTAAAGGAGACAAAAATAAATATTTTATTTGGCCAATATGAATCCTTCAAGATGAAGCCTAGAGAATCTATTGGAGATAAGTTCAGTCGATTTACAAAAATTGTAATTGGATTGGCATATCAAGGTTAATCAATTTTTGCCCCAATGAAGGTCAACAAACTTCTGCAAGAACTTCCAAAGGACTGGAACTATGTGAAAATATCAATTTAGGAGACACAGGGAATTATGCTCCTCTTTGTTGATGAACTGATAGGCACTCTTCAATTTTACAAAGTGAAACAGATCAACGATGAAGAGGATCCAAAAGGTAAGAAGTCAATTGCAATTAAGTCTCATGTTAATTATGATAATACATACACAAATGATGACATGGATGACGAGAAACTTGCTCTCTTGATAAAGAAATTCAGGAAACTGAATAGGAAATGAAGAAGATTCAACTGGAAAAAACAAAACAAGCATAATTTCCAGAAAAGATCAATAAAAGATGTTGAATATAGCAATGATGTAATATATTTTGAGTGTAAGAAGAAAGGACATATGAAGCCTAACTATCAATTGCTGAAAAAGAAGAAAGGTAAGTATGAAAAATACAAAAAAAATTTTAAAAACAGAAACCTAGAGTGACATAGAGTGCGAGGAAAGTGAAGAGGAGTTTGCAAATATCTGTTTGATGACTCACCCGGAATCAAAATCTAACTCAGACACGGAATTAGAATCCAACAAGGAAATCGAAGTAAGTCATTCAGAAATTCCTATTAAAGTTTCTAAATATACCAATGAGTTTTGCTTAAACCTCAAATCTTCTCTTAAAATGATCTCCAAATTAAAAAAGGATAATTCAAAACTCAGACAATGGGATAATTCTTGAAAAGAAAAGTTTTAGAGTTTGAAAAATAATTTTGATGATTTGACGGAAAGTACTGAGTCTCTTTCAAAGAAAATGAAAATTTGAAAAAGGAAATTTCATATATTTTTACAAAGTTCTCCAAAAGTTCAAAAACTTTAGAACAAATCCTTTTAGCTCAAATACCTATTATAACAAATGCAGTTTGGGTTTGAATAAAGAAAGTATTCTTTTGATTGATTTTCCTAAGATCAAGGAGAAACTTCGACAAAGACCTTCTAAATCTGCTTACAAAAATCACTTTTAAAGAGTTTTTATAAAACTTGTTGATTGGAGTGCTCTTAAATGTTCTATTAATAGCTCATAACACTTTGAGAATGAATTTCCTAAAATTTGGAGACTTGTTAAGAAGGATTTGATAAAAACTGCTTTTGTAACTAACTCCTCAAAACCCAAGAAAATTTAGGTACCAAAAAAAGTTTGAGTTCTCTTTATGACTGCAGGTTGCTGTTAAACGGAAAAGAAAATTGTACTTGAATAGTGGCCATTCTAGATATATGATTGGAGATTCAATCAGTTTCATAAAATTAGAAAAATCAAGAGGATGAAATTTATCATTTGGTGGGAACAAGAAAAGAAAAATTATTGGACATGGAACAATGAGGATTGGCAGTTTAATCATCAACTTCCCTGGTGAAAGGCTTGAACTACAATCTTATGAGCATAAGTCAACTATGTGATACATGATTCAAAATCAATATCTAAGAAAATGTTTGTTATGAAGTTAGTCGAGACTTCTCTCAAACCTTCACCGGTTGAAGACATGGCAACATTTACATTATGGACATAAGTCCAGACAATTCTCAATGTCTTATCTCAATTCAAGATGAAACAAATCTCTAGCACCGCAAGCTAGAACATATTATTAGTATGAAATAGATTGTTAATGTGACATCCTAGATTCTCAACTCTCTTTTCAATTAAATTAATTGGGCCTTTCATCGACACGCCTATAGTGTTATTCTCGGAACTGATAACTCTTGAGATAACTAGACTATCTAGGGTAGTCATTAAGGGATTTTAATGCAATAGACTTGAGAATTCGACCAGGAATCGACTATTCAACAGTGCTCATTTACAGAGATCATACGGCAAAGTAAAGATCAATAAGAGATTAGGGATAGGTCGGTTTTGACTTAGATATGTGGCTAAATGTGGGTGATTCAACTAAATTGCAAAATTCTCGTTGATCGGCACTAGACTAATTTTTCTGTCGTTTTGGTACCCTATGTCCGTATTTGAAATTTCGAGATTTTCAAGACCACCGAGAGTTGCTATTGTGTCAAAGAGGTTTATTGTGGCTCGAAGAAAATTGACCACGGGTCATTTGCACTAAAAATTTCTAAAAACTACCCAAAGTAGCCTAGGTCATACTAAAATCACGCCAGATTGAAATTAACTACGAATTTTAATTTGATTTCAGAAATTGAAAGTTCTGTTATATCACAAATCATTTTATGATTGTCAACTCATCTTTTGAAAATTTTTCTGCAAACTGAGATTTTGGCGGAAAAAGTCGTTATAGGGCTATTTTCAACCGAGAAATTCAGGGGACCATTTTTGATCGCGCCATTAGGATGCAAGTGGGTTCTACTGGCGAGGCAAAATGCCAATTTGATCGAGGTTACATCGGTGGAATTGACGAGAGTCAAATTGAGTCGGTTCAAGAAGGAATGGAAGTGGAATTGGGAGGAAATGTCTTTAAATTCGTATGCCCCTTGGTCCATGACTTTTTGGACCATTTCATTAGCTTGTTATAGAAGTTTGAAGGCTGCAAGAGGCCATGGATGCTAGCCACACATGGTGGGATAATTCCAATGAGACAAGAGGATAGAAGGGGAGCATGGGGCCCTCCAAGATAGTAGCTGGTTCCCTCCCCCTTCTTCTCCCTCCTATCGTCGACACCCTCCTTTCCCCTTGCCGTTTAAAGCTCCAAAAACCTAGAAGTTGACCAGTAGCCAACCCCTTGCCGTCGAGCAGCCGTCGCACGCCACCGCTCGCCATTGCGCCGTCCGCGAGCCTCATCGCTCGTCCCGCTGTTCCGCCATCCAAGCTCATCATTCTACTCTTGCTCACAGCTGTCCTGAGTCACCAGGTTGCCATACGTCACCGTCGTGGTCGCCGAAGTCCCCGTTGGCCCGTCGGCACGCCAGTCTAAGCTGCTGCAATCCTCACGGTCCATCCTCGCCATTTCAAGCCAACCATCCAGTCCTTCTTGGCCCAACCACAAAACCAAACAAAGTGGGTCTCACTAGCACTGTTTGGCCCGCTTTGGTGCCCTTCTAGACCTCGAAAGGCACACCGGCTTTCGAGTTTATCAACCCTCTCTACCTCGCTGCCGTTGTGGTGCAATTGGATCGCAAATCCAGTGAGTTTAACTCTCTAATTTTTGCTTAGTAAGTTAATGACGTTTAAGGGTTGATTAGTTTAAGTTAAGCTAGGATTAGGTGGTTAGTTAGAACGGATTAGCGAATTGGTTAATTGTTAATGCATGTTAGGTGGTTAGAGTAGTGTAATTAACAAGTAAATAGGCCATAGTATTTATTTAAATAGGTTCAGAAATTTTTCGAGCTCATCTCGGCATTTGATTATGCTTTTCCGGCCTAAGTGTGCATTATTGGTATTTATTAATTATTTTTCATGATTATTTAATTAATTATTTATTTTTCGGAAATTAGACCGGATAGTCGGTGACTGGAATTTCGTGTTGATTGCAATTGTGTGGTTGGTTTATTTAATTGACTGCTATTTTGTGCAAATTGAGTGTGATTTGCGATTTTGGGTAATTATCCTAAAATTTAATAATTTCAATAATTAATTAGAAAATTACCAAGCATTGGTTTATAGAGCCAAAAATGTGTTTATGGGCTATTGAAATTAGTGGGATTTTCAAGGGCTAAAATATTGTATTTTAGCTAAGACCGACCGTATACCCACACACGATTATTTTTATCAGGTATGATAAAAACAGTGAATTTGTTAGATGGTCAAGGTGGTATACTATATCAACCTACGGGCTCTGACATGTCAGCTTAGTGAAAGCAGTATGCTTTATTAGCTTAGTGCGGGCTATACTATCTATTATCAGCTTAGAGTGAGTAGTCTTGATATGATTGGACTTTATAGATAGTATTGAGTGGGCCGCCGAGAGAAGATCGTGATGACATGGAATCAACTAAGTCAATTGATCGATAATTTGATCTGATTTCATGAATTGAAATGTTGTAATGATTGGTTGATGTGATTTGTGTATATGAGATATACTGACTTGTAGGAAGGAACTTAGGTAAATGTAAGCCCTTTGACTTGTACTTGTGCTTAGGCAGCCCTAAGGGTGTATTTTCTTCCTAGTCAAGGTTTAGGGGGTTGAACTCGTTGATACGTCATCTCACCTCGTTGTGGAATAACATTTTCAAGTCCCTAGATGGTAGTCGTGGAGGACCTAAAGCCCCGAAGTCTGGGAAGGTGGAGACCGAAGAATTGGCAAACATGTCTGACTAGTGGGTCATAGGACAGTTCCCCTTTTGTCGAGCCGATATATTTTGTAAATAACTTGGTATTGTATACAAACCTGTTTGTTTATAAAAGGTTTGTTTTGGTTGTGAATTATGGCCCTGCTTTTCTATCCCATTTTGGTGTTATCTGGGGATTATATATTTGCTTCCGCATGCGCATTTAAAATGAAAGGATCGGTGATGCGTCCTTGGACGTCACTATTTAATCGACTGCATAGGGATGGGCACATGCTTGAGGAGCGGGGCATGACAGTTAAACTATCTTCTAGGAAGCTAGTCCGCGGTCTCCCTAGAATGGTGTACTAGAAGTCTGAATTGTGTACTTCATGCATTTTAGGAAAACAAGTCAAAACCTCTTTTAAATCTATAAATTATGTTTCCACTAATCGCGTCTTGCAGCTTCTTCATATGTATCTTTTTGGACCAACTAGAACTCAAAGTATTGGTGGTAAAAAATATTATTTGGTAATTGTATATGACTACTCAAGATTTACTTGGTTTTCTTTTTGGCAAATAAAGTGGAAACCTTCTCATATTTTTTGAAGTTTACTAAAAAATTTCAAAATGTGAAATGTTATACTATTTCGAGTGTTAAGACTGATCATGGGAGAAAATTTAAAAATTAAGACTTTGCAAATTTTTGTGATGAAAATGGTTTTCAAAATGATTTTTCCTCTCTTTACAGTCTAGAACAAAATGGAGTTGTAGAAAGGAAAATTTGGTCTTTATAAGAGATGTCCAGAACTCTATTAATTGAAAGTAGAGTCTCTTCTCGCTTCTAGGTAGAAACAGTCTCCACTGTAATGTAATTAATAGAGTATTTCTAAGGCCCATCCTAGAGAAAACCCCTTGTGAAATTTACAAAAGGAAAAAGGCCAAATATTTCTTATTTTCATTTGTTTGGTTGTAAGTACTTTAGTTAGAAAATGGAAATGATTGATTAGGCAAGTTTGAAGAAAGATCAGATGAAGAGATATTTCTTGGATACTCCGCTTCAAGCAAAACTTTTATGGTCTACAACAAGAATACACAGATTGTCGAAGAATCAATGAATGTCAGGTTTCAAGAAACTGTCCAGAACCAACAAGACGAGACTCAACTTAAAGAGTTTGAGTTAGTTTCTGACTTAATGAAGGATAAATCCCTTGAGGAAACTCTGTTTTCTAATGAACATAGTCAAGCTGAAGAGAAGTAAGAAGACTTAAAGGAAACAAAGGTTCAACAAACTCTTGCAGATAATGATCAATTCAATAATAACTAGAAGCACAAATCAAGCCATCCTAGAGATCTTATCATTAGTAATATAGTAGAAGGGATTTGTATTAGATCCAAAGTATGAGGAGACTCAAGCACTCTAAGTCTTATTCCTGAGATAGAACCAAAGGGAGTAGAAGAAGCTTTAACTGATGAAAGCTGGATAGAAGTAATGTGAGAAGAACTCAGGCAATTCAAAAACAACGATGTCTCAAAATTGGTTCCAAAGCTAAAAGGAAAATCTGTAATTTGAACAAAATTAGTGTTTAGGAGCAAGATGGATGAAAAGGCAAGGTAACCAGAAACAAAGTAAGACTTATTGCAAAAGGTTATATGTGCCATCCAAGTCGTTGTTCAATAGAATCGTGAGCCCTCAAGTACCAAGTCATCGTCATCATCACCATAGTCATTTCACTGAACCATCACCCCCGTCGCACCACCTAAATTCCCACAGTGTCGCCTAGCTGCCACCCCCACCACATCACGTCGTCGTTCATCATCGCGTCACTTGGTCACATTTCCTTCAGCCAAGTCCTCCAGCTGGCACGGTGATAGTTTGCCAAAGCATTCCAAATGTGGCACCAAATCGTGCCTAAGCCCCTGCAAACGGTGATACAAGAGGAAATCGTAGACTTTAAAAAAAAGATCAGCCAAATCTTTAGCTGATCCCATAGCCACGCCCCAAGGCCACGTCTTTACTTGATTGCCACGAGCTATGGTAAAGTGGCGGCAAGTCGTCGATCCTTTAGATTAAGTGGTGAAGAGATAACATAAGAGTGAATCTCAGAATTAGCCACGTTACTCTCCTCCGCCAGCTGTTGTTTCATGGACTTCCCACGTTGACTACATATGGCCTTTCAATCTCATTCGGTCCATGCATAAGGCGGTGGAGAAGAGGAATATAAAACTAGTCACCTCTGTTTCTTTCCTCTTGACTGATCCCTCACGAAGACATATACTTTCATCACCCTCACCGTTCATCCTTGGCCGTGGAACTTGTCGCCACTTTCACCAGCATCTTCGTTAAATATTCGTCGCCATCAAACCCTCACAGCTTCATTCGCTTTGTTGTCACTCGACGCGAACAGCTCGCACTGTCTCGTCGCTTTGCCACCAGCCTTCATCACCAAGAATTCAAGGCAAGTAGACGTCGACTATTCTATACTATGTGAATTCCATCATTGCTTGATGAGACGTGTTTCTTCATAATCCTACAGATTACTATCACTTCTAGGATATTCGCGCTATTTGGTGGATTTGGAAACATTCATAGATGAAGCTTTCTGAACCCATGGTTACTGCGAACTCTGAAAGTAGCACTGAGGTATTTACTGGTGAAGCTCAAAAGTAGTCCGGTTGACCACGAACTTGGAGGAGTGAAATGCATGATTTCGGTCATGGTCAGATGAGGGTGTGGACCCATGATTTTACTTATTTTTTTATGTTGCGGAAATTTTGGGAGCTTTATGTACAAAATGTTTTCTACGGAAATTCTAAACTTTTGAAACTTGAAAATGTCACTGAGGTAGCGAATTTTGAAGATACTTTGAGTAGAATAATACGAATTCCGGGGGTGAAAATCATGATTTTGATTTTGATCGTTGCGAGTCATGTTTAGGACGTTGATTTTACGAAATGTCTGCCAATGGGGGTGTGGCATATCTTCAGGATTTTATTTACACTTTGTTTTAGACTATAATTCTGAATTTCGGAATTGAATTATCTTGCATTAGCAGCGTGAAAAATATTTTAAAATTAAACTATTGAATTGCTGCACCATGATATGAATTTGATGGAAGCCATTGGTTCTTATGACGATGATGTCTCGGGTGTTGGGATGCCCGGAGGGGCATAATACGGCGCCTTCCAGTTGCTTGGGGAATAAAATAAGGATCCCCCGGAGGTCCTCGCGATATCAAGTGGGGTGCGAGATGCCTAGAGGGGCATAGCATGTGACATTCTGAAATTCAACCCTGTCTTGATAATATGAAATGTACATTTCGTCGATGCACCTATGGTCATTCGACTCTGAGTAGGGCCCCTTACAAGTGGACTGATCTATTAGGTGAAGTCACTAAGGGATATAAATGTGGTAGACTCGATAATTCAATTGAAAATCGATTGCTTGACTGAGATAATCGGCAAGGGTCAATACGATACTGTATAATCGAGTTGAGATTGGATATAAGTCAATTCAACAGAAACACGTAGTCGAATAGCGGGTCGTTCCGCACAATTGCGATATTCGCGTCGAATGGCTATATCCCGATTTTCTATCGATAGTGCACTCAGGACACATAATTGAAACCTTGGGATTTTTACAACAACTGAAAGTCGCTAATGAGTCGAAAATGCACAAACATGGATAAAAAATTATCGACCACAAGTCAAACACGATAAAATTCTTAAAAGCTATCCAGTAAGTTAGGTCGCTCTAAAATCGTGTTCGGTCGATTTTAACCGCGAAATTAAACCCGATTTCAGAAATTAAAAGTTCTATCATATAATGATTCATTTTAGGAATGTCGACTCATCTTCTGAAGATTTTTCTGCAAATCGGGATTTTTGGCAAAAATTCAAAGTTGGGCCGTTTTCGATCGGAAAAATCCCAGGGCCGTTTTCGGTCACGTCTTTGGAATTCAAGTGAGTTCAATTGGTAAGGAAAAATGTTAATTTGGTCGAGGATACCTTGGTTAAATTTATGAGGACCATTTTAGATCCAATTGGAGGAGAATTGGTTCAATTTGGGGGGAAAATGTTCCAAAATTCGTAGCTCCCTTGGTATGCAACATTTGGACCACTTGGTTGGCTTGCTAGGGAGGTTTGAGGGCTGCAAATTGGCCATGGATGACGGCCATGGCTGGTGGGACATTGCCAAGGGACCAAAGGGATAGAAATGTGGACTTTGGAGGCAAGTGGCCCCCTCCAAGCCTTCAGCTATCTCATTCATCTTCAAGTGGCTTGCTTTATCCATTATAGACCATTTTGACCTCCTAAAAACTAGAGGAAACCGCCAGCTCACCCCCTTGGCCGTCGACCACCCACCGAGCTCCCTGTTGCCGCTGCTCGCTACTCGCACACCGTCGCGCCCAGCCGCTCGTTCCACCTATGTTGAGCCACCTCGCCGTTCCCTGAGTTGGCTAGGCCACCATTGGAGCCCCCTGGCTGCCGTCTAGTTGCCATCCACCTCTGCCTAGCCCGCTGTAGCTCCATTTGCCCGTCTCGTGCCGTTTCTAGCCCATTCAATTGCTTGGCCTAGCCTTTTTCGGTTCTTGGACAGAATTGAAATCTAGCAAGGGTCCGTGGGCTTCATGGCCTATTTTAGGCATCTCCGGGCCTTGTTGTCATGGACTCACCGGATTGCAAAACCAGTAAGTTTACTCGCTAAACTCTGCTTATGGAGTTAATTATGCTTAAGGGGTGATTAGCTTAAGTTAATTAGTGTCTAGGTGGTTAGTTAGAATGTATTAGGATTTAATTATTTATCTTGGTAGTTTCGGAAATGTTCTCAGCCCGTGTGGGCTGTTAATTAAGTATTTCCAGCCTAAGTTTTTATTGTGGTGATTAATTGCATTTATGTAATTATTTTTAGTATTTATTTAATTATTTATTATTTTTCAGAAATTAGACCGGGATAGCCCGTAACTGGAATTTTGTGCTGATTGCAATGGTGTGCTTGGTTTCTGTGATTGATTGCTAGATTGTGCAAGTTGAGTGGAAATTGTAATTTTTGGTATCTATTCCAAAATTGGGAAATTTTGATATTCCATTGGAAAAATCCCGGGTTTCGAGTTTTGATACCAAAAATAGTTTCAAAGACTAGATCGAATGTGGGTTTTTAAAAGTGTGAATATCAATCCTTTTAGTTCACCTTGAACTATTAGCTTGTGAGAGCATTGATTGTCAGCTTGTGAGAGCATTGATTATTAGCTTGTGTGAGCTACCATCTATAAATCAACTTGTGTGAGCTACCATCTATAAATCAACTTGTGTGAGCTACCATCTATATATATCAGCTTGTGTGAGTTATCATCTATATATCATCTTGTGTGAGCTACCATATATATATATATATATATATATATATATATATATACTTGTGCGATGTATCATATTTATCAGCTTGTGGGAGCATTGCATCCATTTTAGCTTGTGTGAGCAGTGATCATATTGATAGATGGTATGAATGAATAGCTGGTATCGATCATATGGTGTCGATAAGATTGAATTGATTGGTTGAGATTATGAATTGTACTGACTTGCAGGAAGGAACTGAGGCGAGGTAAGTCTTCTGTCTTGTGTGCATAGACTGCCTTTAGGCGTATTTCCTTTATAGTCAGAGTTTGGGAGTGAACTTGTTGAGACGTTGTCTTACCCTGTCGTGGGCTTAGTGTTTTTAGGTCCTTAGATGGTGGTTCCCCAGAGCGTTTTGGCAAGCCGATCACGGTGATTGAGTAGAGTTTTGATAACCATGCCCCAGGGGGTCAATGGGTCCATGAACTCGTGGTGACAACTGTCACGCCCCGATCCTCCGAGCACGTGCCCATCCCTCAACAGTCGATTAAATAGTGACGTCCTAGGATGCATTGTCAATCCATTCATTTTAATATGCGCATGCGAAAGCAAATATATAATCCCCAGACAACAATAAGATGGGATATGAAAGTAGGACTATAAATTTCTCAAGAGTGAACCACAACCTTTATACATATATATATATAACAAGTCTCATACAGTACCAGTCTATAAACATATACGAAGTCTATAAAACAAAGGGGGGGCTTTCCTAAAACTATAGATCCTCATCCTCACCCTCCTCTTCATTCTCATTGGAGCTTCTAGTTGAGTACACTGGGGTCCCTAGATCTGAGAGATCTGGGTCTATCACCGAACCACCAGGGGTATTTGCAGTGCCTTTCCCAAAAGCAACCTCCAGCACATATAGAGGTATCTCAGATTCTGGTATGGGACCCTCTCTAGCCATTACGATCCTGTCAGGACCATGCTTTGTATCGATGGGGTATCTTATATGGAAGACCCTCATCGACCTAGATCAAGGACTTCATAAGTTCGTACTCCCATCCCCTAGGGTGCCGATGTAATAGAATATGAGACACCTATTCTGTGACCTTCTTCAGCTATTCAAAAAGCTCAGGAGGAGTTGCCATCTAGGGACTTGAAATTTTTATCCCACAACGGGGTGAAACGACGTCTCAGTAAGTTCAACCCCCTAAGCCCCGACTAGGAAGAAAATATGCCCTAAGGGTTGCTTAAGCACAAGCACAGGTAAGAGGACTTACCTTTGCCTTAGTTTCTTCTTGCAAGCCAGTACAATTCATATATTCACCAATTCACTTCAGTCAATCAAATCATCAAGACAATCAAATCATTGATCAATCAACCTAGTCGATTCCATGTTATTTGAACCATCTCTCAGTCCACTCATTCAATACTATCTTTCCAGTTTTATCATATCAAGATCTGCTCATCCTAAACTGAAGATATATAGATATGCTCGCTAGAAGCTGACAACAATATATATTGTTCACCTTAAGCTGATATAGTATACGATTAATGCTCACCAAAGCTGTGCGGTACTTAATTGCTTACCAAAGTTATACGATACTTAATTGCTCACCGAAGCTATGCGGTACTTATTTGCTCACCGAAGCTGTGTGATACTTAGGGCATAGTGCTCGCTCTAAGCTGATATATCGAACCCTCTTGCTGATATAGTATACAATTCTACCCAACCAATTATTTCACCATATTTTGTCATACCCAATAAAAATAATCATGTGTGGGTACACGGTCGACCTCTGCCAAAAACATAATATCTTTTCTTTATAAATTCCCACTATTTATATAATCAATAAAAATATTTTTTGCGCTATAAACCGATGCCTGGTGATTTTCTAATTAATTATTGAAACTAATAAATTTTGGGATAAATACCCAAAATCGAAAATCACACTCAATTTGCACAAATTAACATCTAGATAAATAAATCAACCACACCATTGCAATTAGTACGAAATTCTGGTCACTTGCTATCCCGGTCTAATTTTTGGAAAATATATAATTAATTAAATAATTATGGAAATTAATTATTAAATACCAATAAATAGCATTTAGACCTAAAAAGCCTAATTAAATACCGAAACAGTCCCAAAAAATCTCAACCTCTCTAGATAAATATTGGAGCTTATCTACTTGCTAATTACACTAATCTAACCTAACATGCAATAACAAACGATTAAATCACTAATCCGTTATAACTAACCACCTAATCTTAGCTTAGCCTAAACTAAACAACCCTTAAACGTCATTAACTTACTAAGGAAGGATTAGTGAGTTAAACTCACTTGATTAACAATCCACTCATATCAAAATGACGGGGATGCGACGAGGATTAACAAGCTCCAAAGTGGCACCACCAAGCGGGGTCAGGAAGAGCTCGAAAATGGGCCAAACAGTGCTGAAGAGGCCCAAAAATCTCGATGCTGTTCGGTGGCTGGAAAAGGAGGAAGCGGGGGTCGGTTTGGCAAGGCAAGGACGGTGGAGGTAATAACGGCTAGGTGGGTGGAGGTAGCGGTTGTCTAGTGGCGTGACGGCCTCCGGCGGCTTCCACGACGGCTAGAGGAGGTTTGGGATGGTGTTTGGGCGAGATGGCACGGTTGGACCCGCGGACGGGTGCACGACGGCAAGGGCGGACCAACAACTCGCGGGCGAGTGGGCGTGACTCTGGGGCTTCTTTGGGCTGCTCGATGAAGGAGAGGGAGAAGCTGCTGGTTCATTTTTAGTCTTTGAAGCTCTCTCTCTCACTTTGGAAATGGGAGGTCGACGGTGAGGAAGGAGATGGAGGGGATCGGTTGCTACAAGGGGGCCACCTTTGTCTTTCTCTCATCTCTTTGTCCCCTTGGTGTGGTCCCACCATACCCAGCTATTTTCCTCAGCATTTTATAGCCTCAAAGCTTCCTTTAGAAGCTCTTGAGTTGGTCTAAAGGTCGAAGGCAAGGGGAAGGGGGGTTACGAATTTTGGTGTGGTTTATCTCAAATTGGACTTCAATTCATTCTTAAATCAACTCAAATCGACTCCCATAAATTCAACCATCTAGTCCTCAATCAAATTGGTGTTTTTTTTTTTTGCCAATAGATCCTACTTGCATCCTAATTTCACAATCGAAAATAGTCCTTTGAATTTTCAGGACAAAAACGGCCCTATCTCGACTTTTTGCCAAAAATCTCGGTTTGCAGAAAAATCTTTGGAAGATGAGTCGACATTCCTAAAATGACTTGTGACATGACGGAACTTTCAATTTCTGAAATCAGATTCAAATTCGCAGTTAATTTCAATTTGGCATAATTTTAGCGTGACATAGGTTACCGGGTAGCTTTTAGAAATTTTTTTTGTGTAAATGACCTGTGGTAGATTTTCTTCAAGCCATATTGAACCTCTTTGACACATTGGCGACTCTCGGTGGTCGTGAAAATCTTGAGATTTCAATTACGGACACTGGGTACCAAAACGATAGAAAAATCAGTCTAGTATCGATCAACAAAAATTTTGCAATTTAGTGGAATCACCTACGTTTAGCCACATCTCTCAGTCGAACCAACCTATCTCTGATTTCTAATTGATCTTACTGGGTCGTAATGATCTCTGCAGATGAGCACGGTTGAGTAGTTGATTCCTGGTTAAATCCTCAAGTTTATTGCATTAAAATCCCTTAATGACTTTCCCAGATAGTCTAGTTTTTCAGGAGTGATTAGCTCTGAGAATCGCACTATAAGCGCGTTGATAAAAAGCATGATTTATTTAATTTAAAGTAGAAAGAAATTTCAGGATGTCACAACAACCGTCCGGGTTGATGAGGGCCTACCACAGAGGGTAACCCATCGGTTCAAAACGTGGTTTAGCTACAATTTCAATGGATTTCATGTGGGTCCCCTCTGTGGTTTCAAAATTCCCACTGTGGTAGTTGATGCTACTCTAGGTGAGAGTGCAGCTGACCCTACCGATGGGGCTGTGGAGAACCTGATGCTCCTGGAACTTTTGGAGACCAAGGAATTGATGAATGCGTTCAACTAGTTGGTCTTAGGACAATTCCCTTTTTGTTGAGCCAGTCTTGTATTGACTTATGTGTATAGTCCCGTTTATTGCTGTATATAAACCAAGGTGTTTATAAAGGCATGTTTTGGTTATGAATTATTTCCTGCTTTTTTATCCCGTGTCATGAGTTGTCAGGGGATTGATTTCGCTTCTGCATGCATATTAAAATGAATGGGTCAGTGACGGATCCTGCGACATCGCAAATTTTAAACGACCACCAAGGGATGGGCATGTGCTTGAGGATCGAGGCGTGACATTTGTTGAGTGTGGATTTGGTGGGCGTGAGATGCGACATCTTGTAGCGGGCCCTGTTGCTATTGGAGTTAGGTTGCCTAAGGGTTTCTTTTGAGATTGACTTATGTTTATAAACCCGTAGTTTTAATCAGGTATATATATAAAGTTTGATTTGTGAAAAACGCTTGTCCTGCTTTTACTATCCCATGCTTGATTATTGTTTGGGGATTTTTAGTTCACTTTCGCATGTACATAAAAAGAAAGGGCCGGCGATGTATCCTAGGACGTCGCAAATTTTAATCGATCATCGAGGGATGCGCGCGCGCGCTTGGGGTTCGGGGTGTGACATAACATGATGCCCTCCAGTTGCCTTGGGAATGTGATAAGGGCCCCAGGGGTCCTCGCGATGCCAGTTATAGTGCAAGATGTCTAGAGGGGTGTATACAATTCCTTTTGGAAGATGGTGGTAGTTGAATCTAGACTAATTGAAGTCCCTAAATTTCCATTTGCTTCTTGGTATACCGTTTTCATCAATTTCTTTTAGAACCAATGCAAGTTGAATTATTTCGATTTTGTGTACTTTATTTTTTGGATTCCATTGAACGGGTGGTGATAGATTCGCATAGTATAGTCTAGTAGACTTTTGCTTGTTGAATGGTCATACTCACCTTTAGTGGACTATCATTTTTCCAGATTCATAGGTATACCTCTGCAACCCGTGTCCTCCATGATGCTCTATGGTGTCCCAACTGACCTCACGTGGAACTGGATAGAGCAGGTCAACCTCAACTTCCCAGAGCTCACATTTATTCGGATCACTGCGATCTTGATTATCAATGCTGGCCTCCCATCGAGCCTCGTGTTGATTGAGTTTGTCGCACTGTACGCCCAAGTCAATGGGCATACGGTGGGACCACTCCCACTTCCAAACGGTGATGATGATGGCGACGGCAGGGTCTAACAGAAGGGGACAAGGGTGGCATTTTTTGGAGAGACATGACATGTTACACTGGCGACCATGTAAACACACAATAGGATAATCGGGGCAGCATTTTGGATATAGCCAGGAGAATGGACTTTTTGACCATAATGTGCCAACCTAGGTCATCTACAATATATAAATAAATAAAAGTGCTTGGTTCTATCTTTCTATGTGCGTCAATTTAGATTATAATGCATTGAGTTGTCATTATGCATTTCCGCATGAGGAAAAAAAAAAACTTGGGCATCGCAATAGCCATGACGCGTTGGGGTCATCACATTATATGCAAGAGGAAGGAATATACTATAATGAAATATATGCATTGGTAGCTAGATTATAAGCTATAAGATTATTACTTGCATATGCATGTTTCCATAATTTCAGGTTATTCCAGATGGATGTCAAAAGTGCATTTCTTAATTGTTTCATTTAAGAAGAAGTTTATGTGAAACAACCACTAGGATTAAAAGATCCCAAAAAATTAGACTTTGTCTACAGACTGAAGAAAGCTTTGTACAGTCTGAAATAGGCACCTCAAGTTTGTTATGAGAGATTAAGTAAGTTTTTGGTAAGTAATGATTTCAAGAAAGGAATGGTTGACACAACTATGTTTATCAAAAGGGAAGAAAAAGATTTTATACTCGTTCAAATATATGTAGATGATATTTGGCTCTTCTAATGAAAGTATGTGCAAAAAAATTTTGAAGTCTATTGTAGAAAGAATTCGAAATGAACATGATGGGTGAGTTAACATCCTTTCTAGGTTTACAAGTCAGACAATCGAAGGAAGAAACCTTCATCTCTCAAGAAAAATATGCCAGAGATGTCTTCAAGAAATTTGGGATGGAAAACTCGTAAGAAGGTTGAGACTCCTATGTCAAGTTCTTCCAATCTTGACAAGGATGAAGATGGAAAGAAAGTATACCAAAATAAATAGAAAAGCATGATCGGTTCTTTTCTCAATCTTACTACTTCTTGACTTGATATTTTATTTAGTATGTGTATGTGTGGTAGATTCCAAACTGATCCTAGAGAATGACATCTTAGTGCAATTAGACGTATTATTAAGTATATTGCAACAAATCCAAAGTTAGGTCTATGTTATCCAAAAGGAGGAGATTTTGCCTTCCTTAAATACACGGATGCTAATCTAGCTGGTAATGAAGTTGATAGGAAAAGTGCATATGGTACATGCCAACTCTTAGGACAAATGTTAATGTCCTAGTTCTCTAAGAGGCAGAACTCTGTGACACTCTCAACAGTAGAAGCAAAATATGTTGCTATTAGAAATTATTGTTCACAAATTCTTTGGATTAGGCAACACCTAAAGACTTTGGAATTGAAGAACCTTGTACTAAAATCAGATGTGATAACACAAGTGCGATCAACCTCACCAAAAATCTCATTTTCCATTCAAGAGCAAGGCACATTAAAATCCGCCATCACTTCATAAGAGACCATATACAAAATGGTGAAATCAATGTTCAATTTATCGATTCTAAGAATCAACAAATAGGCATTTTCACCAAGCCACTGGAGAAAGGATCATTTGAATTCATTCATGAAAAATTGAATTTTACCCATACAGTTGGTAAAGTGTATATAAAAGCAGACTTGTCAGTTCAAACTTCTAGAAGGGAAATCTTTCTGAAAGCTCTTACAGACTTAGGTAGTTATATTTCAAATTTTGGCGCATAAGTTTCTTTCATTCTTGAACAGGTATGAATATTTTATTCGAATTATTACTTGCCTTTTATATTTTTTGGAAATTGTTATATTGCTATTGATTTTTCAAAGTCAATATTTCAAAAAATTATTTACATTTATTTTTTAATTTTCAAAATGGAAGTTATTTTTTCCTTTTTGTGCCTGTTTGTTTGCCTTGGTTCATATTCTCTAAATAAGTCTTCACTTTTTTTTTCCCAATCACCAGAGTCTTCACAAACCCTAATTTCTCTCAAACCTCTGCTTATCTTGAATCATTCTCACTTTCTTTGTAAATCTCTCTCTCGATCACTCATGAACATGTCGTCAAAATCCTCCAATTCTATTAAGACGTCTTCTCAAAGGAGGTCCTCTTGCATTGCCAGTTGTGGGCCTCGTTTTGTACCTGATACTTAGACACATTTCGATCTCATTGGAGATGAATCACCAAGGAGCATGAATCGGCCATCTGTGGAGGAAGAGGTTACTCAAGATGCAAATCCTCTCTCAATAAGAAAGCCCAAAGTTCTTCTTAAACACTATGAGTTTTTGAAAAAAAGGATGAAACTTCGTTCTTGAAAGAAAATGGCTATGGGAATGAAACTTTGTTTTTGAGAGTTATGAAAAAATTAGGGCTAGTAAAGTTTGGGAGAGCAGAAGGGGAATTTACCATCTTTCTTGCTGATCCTCAGTTTGGAATGGAGGGTTAGACTGAAAGGAAAAAATGAAGATGATGACGAGAGAATGTTGAAGAACTTCCAATCCAAAATGGGTGTTGCTGTAGAAATCATTGGAACTAAAGGAAAGTTGTTCCGATCAAAGGAACATAAGAAGGTCTATGCACTGATGCTGAACAGTAGATTTTGATTTTATGGATTCAATCAAGGTAAATTTACAAGAGAAATTTGCCAAACTTCAAATCGAAAGGTTTTGTGTGTAGTCATTTGATGCCTATCCTAAATTGACCGCTTATTTTTATTCAAACTTGTTAGTTCTGGATCCCACTCATATTCAATTTACCATGAGTAAAAAAGTTTTTAATAGTGATATTGATCTATTGGCCAATATTCTAGGAGTGCAAAGAAGTGGATTTTTGTCTATAAATGTGTCAAATGAAGATGTTATCAACTTTCTAGTGAAAGACAAAATTCCTAGGAGAAGCATTACTTATTCCAAGATGTCTCCTCTAACATTTTGCTTCACAATATTGTCATTAACTGCATCAAACCTAAAGCTGCCTCCAAGATTGATGTTTTGAAATTTGAAGCAAAACTAATGTGGACTATCTGTAATGAAGTTGTTTTTTCACTTCCTCATACTATTCTACTGCACATGTACAAAACCATAATGAAGGAGAAAGGTCAGCTTTCTTATGCCGCTTTGGTGACCAAACTTCACCAACACTTTTAGATTCAACCACCCTCTAACTTTTGCTCTAGAACCATCCTTCCCATGCAAATTTGATTTGAAATGATCTCAAAAATGAGATTATTTGATCTCTTTGTGTGACATCCTGATTTTCCTATTCTGTTTTCAATTGAATAAGTCGGGCATTTCATCTTCGCGCCTATAGGTCTCTTCTTTGAGTTGACCACTCATGAGATAACTAGTCTATCAGGTGAAGTCGTTAAGGAATCTAAATGCAATAGACTTGTGAATTCGACCAAGAACTGATTGTTCGACCGTGCTAATTTGCAAGGATCATTATGGCATAGATCGATTAGAGACTGGAGATAGGTTGATTTGACAAAACCATGTGATTAAATGTGGGTAATTTCACTTAATTGCAAATTTTTGATCGATCGGCACTAGATCGATTTCTCTGTCGTTTTGGTACCACCGTGTACGTATTTGAAATCTCGAGATTTCCATAACAACCGAGAATCGTCAATGTGTTGAAGATGCACTTTGTGGCTTGAAAATAATTAACCACGGGTCAATTGCCAAATTGAAATCAACCGAGAAATTGAACTCGATTTCATAAATTGAAGGTTTTGTTATGTCACAATTCATTTTAGGAACGTCGACTCATCCTCAGAGGATTTTTCTTCAAACCGAGATTTTTGGCAAAAAAGCAAAGTAAGACCGTTTTTTATCGGGAAATTAGTAGGCCCGCTTTTGGTTGTACTTTTGGGATTCAAGATGGTTCTATGGTCAAGTAAAGATGTGAATTAAAGTACGGTGAAATTTGGTTAATTTTATGGACTTCAATTTGGTTCAATTAAATGAAATTGAAAGAATGTGTTGTACAAGGTTTTGGAAATTTCATGCCACGGTGGAAAAAGAAATTGGACCCATTGAAGATAGTTGTGGAAGCTTTGTGTCAGTGAAAGATGACCTCATGTGAGGTCATGGTGGGGCATGTGTTTGAGTGACCTAAGAGAGAGAGAGAGAGAGAGAGAGAGAGAGAGAGAGAGAGAGAGAGAGAGAGAGAGGAGGGAGGGAGAAACCGGTTCTCCCCATCTCCATCTTCGGTCGAGCTCCTCTCTCCATCTCTCTTCTTGCTGCTCGATGGAACCCAGCAGACCAATGAAGCCGGAGAAGCCACACGCCTCCACCATTCACCGCCGCTACACGCTGTTGTAGCCCCTTGCCTCGCCGCTCGCCCTCCGCCTTCCTCTCTCCCTCCTGCTGGCGTTGATTTCTTCTTCTTCTCTACTTGTTATTCGGAACCCATTAGCAACCTAGAGAAGCTGCAATAGTAGCTAGCAGCATTGCTCGTTGCTGTCGCACGTTGCTGGACCGCACGCCGTCGCCACACCGCTGCTCCGCCCGTCTCCGTCTCCATCTCACCGGCTCCTCTGTTCCAACGGCCATTTCAGATCTGGTGAAGCTCAGCCGGAATCATCCAGCCCACCTCTGGCCACCGTGAGACCCCGCCACTGGATGCACGGCATGCTACAGCTCCTTCACCCATTCCTGACCCCAACTAACTCCGGATCCACCTCTTCTTAGCCTTAAACAGCAACTGGTTTTATGGGTATCGCAATGGCTATTTAGCCTATTTTGGCTGGCTTCCTGACCTCGGAAGCTAGGCCCACCTTGGAGACTATCGGCCCCCGCGTCGTCCCTGTCGTTTTGAGCCGTTCGGCGCATTAATTGGGTGAGTTTATGCTCTAATACTCGCTTAGTAAGTTAATTATGCTTAAGGGGTGTTTAGATTAGTCTAATTAGGTTTATGTGATTAAATTAGATTATTTTAATGTAAATTAGTTTAATGGATGTTTAATTAGGGCTAATTGTATGTTTAAATTAGTGTAATCTAGTTTAAGCCCTAATTAATTATTTCGAATTTTATAAATATTATTTTATTAAATTATATTAATATAATATATTATTTAATTATTTAATTTTCGGAATTAAATTTAATTATTTAATAATTTCGAAAATTTTGGGATGGCGGTCGTTAAAATTTCACGTTGATCACAACAGTGCAGTCAGTTTGTGCTAATTGTTTGTTCAATTGAGAAATTGAGTAGAAATGATGATTATGGTTAATTATTCCAAAAGTGTGGAATTAAGTGATATTGATGAAGTTGTGGTATTTAACTTGAAAATACCCGGTGTTGGCTTTTAGCACCGTAATTGGTTTGTATAACTAGTTTGAATCATTGGTTGTTATTGGATTGTATATCCAGTTCTATGGTTTAATATTGAATGATCAGCTATGGCGAGCATTGGTTTATATATATATATATATTGCAGCTCTTGAGAGCTATTATATCAGCTACAGCTTTGGTGAGCTACCATCTATATATTGCAGCTTTGGAGAGCATATGTCGTATTAACAACTGGTTTGATAGACGGTATTGAATGATAGATAGTATTGGTTGATAGATAGTATGATTGAATTGAATCATTGCGAATGATTGGATTTGGTTGAATTATGAAATGTATTGACGTGCAAGAAGGGACTTAGGTGAGGTAAGTCCTCTATCCTATTTGTGTGGCTAGAGCACCCTGGAGTGTATTTTCTTCCTAATCGAGTCTTAAGGGATAGGACTCGTTGAGACATTGTCTCACCTTGTTGTGGGTTCAATATTTTCAGGTCCTTAAATGGCAGTCGTGGAGGACTCAAAGCCATGGACATTTGTGGAGGTGGAGATCGAAGAATCGGCGAACGTGTCTGACCAGTTGGTCATTGGACAATTCCCTTTTTGTTGAGCCGATCTATTTTGTAGACAATCCAGTGTTGTATATAAACCTATGTGTTTATAAGAAAGCTTGTTTGGTGGTGATTCATTGCCTACTTTTCTATCCCAAGTTAAATGTTGTCAGAGGATTTGTTTCACTTCCGCATGCGTAATAAAAAGAATGGATCGGCGACGTGTCTTGGGAAGTCTCATATTTTTATCGATCACAGAGGGATGCGTGCACGCTTAGAGGATCGGGGCGTGACACTCTGAAGCTCTGAAACTTATGAAGAAGGAATTTGCTAGTAAAGCTAAAACAAGATCTGCAACTGGGAAAAGGAGAAAAGGAAAGAGTGTCGTCTCACGTACTCCAAAAAGAAAAAGATCTATTCTTCTTCTACAAGATGAAGACAAGGAAGATGATGAAGACAATACTATCTCTAATATTGTGGCAAACATTGTGATAAGAGATCGTGTTGCCGGAATAACTGATTCTAAGGAAGAAGAAGAAGAAAGCAAGAAAGAACCAGAAGAGGAAAGTGAAGGAGAAGAAACTGGAGAAAAAGAAAGTGAGAAGGATGACTCAAATGAAGGAGAGGGAGATGCAAATTTGAATAAGGAACAATACCACTCTGATAAGGAAGGAGCTGATATAAGGGAACATGATGAAGGGGATGCTAGCAAGAAGAACAAGGAAACTGGCCAACAAATCAGCACTGGAAGAGAAGGAATGCAGGAAGGAGAATGAGTTCTTCCTCAAACTAAAGCCACTAAGATAGGAGGAGTAGGTGAGAAAACTCCTCTTCAAGACCAAACTACAGAACCAGCTAGAAGTGATGGTGTCAGTTGATCTGCTCCATATGCAAAGGACATTTATGCATCTCATTTCCCTGAAGAATCTCTTAGGGTTTAGGACAAAGAGGATAATGTTCTGGGAGAGCAAGATACCTCCAATGTTTAGATCAATGTTCCTTCACTTTTGGATACCTTGCCAATTCAACTTGCTAAAGTTAGTGCCCAAATTGAACCATATTCAATCTATCCTCAGATAGTTGAACTCCTTTTGAAAATTAAGGCATAGTAATATGGGATGGATGTTGAAATTCAAAGTTGTATGCTACTCTTAGTACTACCTCAGAATCTCTCACTAGAAATGTATAATCTCTTAATGACAAAGTTCATAACATTAATCAATAGGCCACTCAGAATTTGGCGAAGGTTGAGACTGTTTTCAATTAGTGCCTGACTATGCTTGAAAAGACTATGTAGAATTTGGAAGATTTCTAACTTATTCGTGTTCCAAGGAACCCCTGATCATTTTCTAAATTAATCACATTTCTGTTTTCTTTGTGCTTGTTTGATTTTTTATTTCTTAAATATTTTATTTTTTTCTTTTTCTTTTCTTTTTGTCGGTGGCCAATGGCTGGCCACAGGCCATGGAAAGGCTAAATCACTATAATATACCATGATCCCTCTATTTCCTTTTATATTTTGTTGATGGAAGATGATCCTTTCCGTATATCTACTATCAAATGCACGTTTTACGCCCTATCCAACAATTGAGCACGGAAATTATTAAAATTGTTACATAATTAATTCACCTCCCTCTCAATTTTTGTGCTTAATCTATTTATCAGAGAAAATGGTTAATTAATGAGCACTAAAATTAACTAGGACTATATTAATGAGTGTTTCTGGTCACTTATTAAATACCAAAATAAGGAAGTATGATAGTTATCGGGTGCATTTTTTTTTTTTAAAAAGAAGTGTGCAATCAATGTTTTAAAAATAAAACTTCAAAATGAAATATACTTAAAGTTGGCACATTTTGTAACATAACCAATTAAACTAGAAGAGTGAAATTCGGGCCTCGATAACGCATTGCTTAAGGTCATTGAGTGAGCATATAAACACAAGAACATATAAAGGCAGGGAACATGCAAAATTGACGAGGATAGGAAGGTTTAACGGTAGGATTTGACTTCAAAGGCTACTTTTAGATTTCAAAAGCTGGCATAGGTAGATATAAGGATTAATACCACAAAAAATTCAGAAATGCGCAAATCATGTTTGTACATATTATTTATGTAATAGGGATTAAAATCCTTTTGAAGGAGAAGATAGTACTTTTCATCTTGCAATTAATTCCAACTCGATAAAAGGTATGTGAACATTCCTCAATTGAGGTAAATTTTATTGAAGATGTAGATTCTAGTAGAGTGTCGAATTTTCTCTATCCCACACACCATTTTGTTGTATTAGAGTAGTCCTACCTACTTGGAATTATCTTGTGGATTGCACCTGCCATTATGCGTATTTAGCCTTTCCCGTTGCCCATGAAAGAGGAGACGATTTAAATATATGTCAAAAACTTTGAAAATTCCAAATTCAACATCTATGTTTTATTCTAATTTAAACTATAATTTTTACCTTCCGACAGGGTACATCATTTCTTGGCCTGCACTTCAGTAGGTGTTTGTACTTGTCGCGGCTAAGGACGTAGAAGAAGGTGACTAGCTCCTTGAAACTGGGAGTGCCATTGTTGTCCTTGTCCGGCTCCCTGAAGAGCCAATCGTGGTTGTTGGCTCGAAACCTGGCGAGGCTCAGGAAGGTCAGGAGCTCATCGATGCTTATGCTGGCGCTCTTGTCCTTATCCATGGCCTTGAAGAGCCTTTGGGTTGCCTACTTGGGGTCCTCTATCAAGTCCTTGTAGTGAGCCGTAAAAGTGCTAGTATAAACACCAAGAGGGGGTGAATAGGTGTGAAGAAAATTTTTGCGTAAAGTAGTAAAATATTTTGCTTTCGAAACTGAGTCTAAAGAACAACACTCTTTGAGCGAGTTTAGACTTTAACATTTAAATAGAACTACGAACAAAATAAAGGAGTTTAAGGAAGAGAATAAGAACATATAATTTATAGTGGTTCGCTTTAGATCAAGCCTACGTCCACTCTTCCACACTAATAGCCTTTGGCTGGATTACACTATAAATCACAAGAGAATTTACAATCTTGTCGTCTTGAATTCACAGTGAAGAGTCTGGTGCTCTCTCACGAAGTCACACTATAAATCTCTCTCTCTTTTGAGTACAACTTTCAGCTCAAAATATCGAATAACAAGTAAATGGTAAGATTCAGACTTTGGAATTTCTCTTTTAGGCACTCTATCAAATGACTAAAGGTGTCTCCTTAAATACTCATTCATGCCTTCTCGACCGTTAGCACTTTTTAAAGGAATTCTTTTAATTAACCCATTGGACAGAATCAATCAAGGAGATTTTTGAGCCGTTGAAGATTGTGCTGAAAGCCCATCAATCATGTTTGCCCATATAATCAAAATCTTGATTTCCATAAGTAAATTCTTTCCAAAATTACTTGCCTTCCAAAAAGATTTGATCTATCTAAATTAATTTAAATAAAGATAACCAATCTTCACAAGTGTTGATCCCAGCCAGAAAGCCATATAAATCCTATAATAAACCAAAGCTTTGAAGAAATGAAGATAATCTTGAGGCTAACTTCGTCTTCGTTCTTCATTGCGTTGAGTCTGGAATTTGTTAGTATGTAGGACAGACTTTGACACTAAAGTTTGGCAGTCTTCAAACTTTGACACAGAAGTCTGGAAATCTTCATAATAGACTTTGGATAAGTTTTGTGAACTTGAAACATCAAAGGAGTTTTCTCCAACAATCTCCCAATTTTTTTTGTTGACAAAACTTCGCTACGATTTAAAGATTTATACCCTACAACACAATTCTTTAACAATACATGATATCTTATAGAAAACAAATAGTTAAGGATCTGGATAGCATCGATTCTGTAACCACGAAAAAATGTTAGTCTTGCAAAAATTAGATAAAGATAAGATTAAACCATCTAAACCATCCACATCCATAAATGTCACCACCACAAAATAATTGCAAATTCAAAGTCAAAACAAATCTACAAAAGTCCAAGTCAAATCTAAAGTTCAAAACAAAATCAAATATAAAGTCAAATTTGCACGATTCTCCCCCTTTTTGTCAACAACAAAAAGTGGAGAAAGTCAAAATAGATAAAAGATGAAAGAAATCATGGTTGTCTGGGAACTCGAACGAGTTGGAAATCCCCCATAGATTGAACTGCCTCCTCAATCTTTTGGCACTAGTGTGTAACATTCTGAACTTCAGTCTGGACAGTCTTGAGCATCTGAACAGTTTCATTATTCTTGACCATAGTTAGAGAAACTTGTTGATTCAGCGTTTCTACCTGTGTGTCCAAAGACTATACCTTCCCAGTGTGAAAATCGGAAGTTGATCTAAGGGCAGTTTGAATCTTTTGGATCTCAATCTCCATAGTGTATTGCTGAGCTTTCACCTCCAAAAGGTGTTCCATCATCCTTAGATAATCAGTAGTTGGTTCGATTTGTGCACTAGCCTCAGCAAAATGAATTCGTGGAGAGTTGAGAGTTGAGGGAACATCAACTTGTCTTGCCCCATGACTCGGAGTAGATTCTTCAATGTCAGCTTCAGGAAAATGAGAAGCCTAGACATCTTCTGGATTGGCATGAGATCGACTGATATTATCACTTGCAAAATGTTGAGAAGAAATCCCTGTTCTCTCACGAGCTTCCCCTGTTTCTATGCCTACAGGTGGAGAGGGGGTTTCTTCCTCTTGAGTTTTCTCATTTTTAGAACGAGAGTGATGTTCTGTTTCTTTCCCTGTCCTTATTGGTCCACTCCAAGTTGCTTTTGAATCTTCAGACAATGAGATACCAATTGTTTCCTCATAAGAGTCATCCTCTACTCTTTTTTCATAATGACCTTCTTCATCTCCAACTTCTGCTCTTTTTTTTCTTTTCTTTCTACTTATTCCTTCTCTGTTTCTTCTTCTTCTTGCTCTATTTCTTCTATGTCTCTTCCTTTTTCTGTCCAGTGGTTCCTCAGGACCAATAAAACTTTGAAGATTCTTTAAGGCAAGTGCAGAAAGTGTAAGATCATCTTCATCCTCTTCATCTTGCGGATCGGGTTCCACAAATGACCTACAATTTTCCCTTTGCTATTTCCTCCAAAAGACACTTTTCTACCATTTAATCTAACAAGCTTTATGAAGTAGCTTGAGTCTCCTATCATATATCTTGAATAGCCACTATCAAAATATTATTTGATCTTTCTTTTAATAGTAACCCATATTCAAAGGAAGAAATCAAACTTTCTTTGATACCCAGATTTCTTGGGTCCAGGAGAGTTAATATTAAAAACAATCTTAGCCCAATCCTTCTTAACTGGTCTTCAAATCTTGGGACTTTCTTTCTCAAAATATTCTAGGCTATTACACTTAGAACATCTGAGTACACTTCGGCCAACAGGCTTTACAAAACTTTTTGAAAGTGATATTTGTAAAATGCCTTTTACAGGTCTTTGTTTATTTATTTCTTTTACTCTGGGAACATCAATTAATGGAACAATTTCTGAAGTCATACCCAAACTAGATTTATGAAAGTATGGTATTTGAGCTAAAATAATTTTCTCCAGTTTTTTAGACCCTTTTGAAAATCATTTTATAATATTTGAAATATCTCTTTTCAAAATAGTGTATTCCTTTGAAAGAGAATCATAATTTTATATCAAATTATCAAAACTTATTTTCAGACTTTCATATTTTTTTTTTCCAAGAAGCTTCTTATTGCTTGAGCTTATAATTCTATCTTTTTTGTTCGAAATCATTTTAAGAAAAGATTTAAGACGAGATAAAGTTTATCTCTGTACTTAGAGACTTTGACATGAATTTTAAAATTACTAACCTTAATTTCTTTGTCTGAATCTAAATTAGAGCCTATTTCTGATTTTGAGTCTAAGTCGGAATGAGCTATTAGGCATAGGTTGGCATATTCTTCATCACTTTCCTTACACTTTGTGTCACTCCAAGTTTTTTCTTTGAGTGCCTTTTTGTACTTCTCTGTTTTTCCTTTCTTCTATTTTGACAGATGACAGTTAGGTTTGATATGCGCCTTCTTTCTTGCATTCTAAGCATATAACATCCTTGCTTGTTTTATTTTCTTCTGTTGGTTTCTTCTAGAAATTTTTCGAGCTCTGTTTCTTCCAGTTGAATCTTCTTCCCTTTCTATTTAGCTTTATGAATCTCTTGATCATAAGCGATAACTCCTTATCATCCATATCATCATTTGAATATGTATCATCAGAATTAATGTTAGATATTAAAGCAATTGATTTCTTACCTTTAGGATCTTCCTCATCATTGATTTACTCCACTTCGTATGACTAAAGTGTGCCTATCAGTTCATCTACTGATAAAGGCATAAAATTGACATCTTAAATGTCTGATTCTATTTCCAATTAATAAAAGTTGGGCTTTTCATCGACGCACTTATAATTTAATTCTCCGAGCTGATCACTCATGAGATAACTAGTCTATCAGGTGAAGCCGTTAAGAAATCTAAATGCAATAGACTTAAGAATTCGATCAGGAATTGGCTACTCGATCGTGTTAATCTACAAGGGTCATTACGACACTGGTAGAATCAAATAGAGATTAGTGATAGGTCGATTCGGCTGAGATATGTGATTACAGTGTGGGTGATTCCACCTGATTTCAATATCCTTGTGGACCGGCACTAGATCGATTTTTCTATCGTTTTGGGTACCCTATGTCCGTATTTGAAACCTCGAGATTTTCACGACAGCCGAGAGTCGTCAATGTGTGGAAAATTTATGTTGTCGCTCAAAAACAATCAACCACAGGTCAATTGCACTGAAAATTCCTAAAAGCTACCCGATAAATTATGATGCACTAAAATTGCGCAAGATTAAAATCAATCGTGAATTCAAACCCGAATTCAGAAATTGAAAGTTCTGTCATGTGACAATCCATTTTAGGAACGTTAACTTATCCTCGGAAGATTTTACTGCAAACCGAGATTTTTGGCCGAAAAGCAAAGTAAGGCCGTTTTTGATTGAGAAAATCTGAGGGCCGTTTTTGGTCGTGCTTTGGGATTCAAGTTGAACTATATGGTGAGGAAAAATGTTGATTGAGATGAAGAAACCTTGCCTGGTTTGTTTGGACTTCAATTGATTTGATTTGAAGAGGATTGGAAGAGGAATTAAATGGAATTGAGGGAGAAATGTCCAAAATTCGTAGCCCCCATGGTACACAACTTGTTGGACCATTTGCTAAGCTTCTTGAGGAAGCTAAGGTGAGGAAAATGGCTGAGGGTGAGGGCCAAGAGTGGTGGGGGCATGAGTGAGGAGAATTGTCCAAGCGTTGAAGGTTAGAGGAGCCATTTGGGGTCCCCCTCTTCAGCAACCCCTCTTCCCCCTTGAAAAATCGCTTTCTCCATTGTTGTTTTCCATCTTGAGCTTCAATGAACTAGAGCAGATCAGCCAACAATAGCCCAAGCCAGTCGCACACCTGCCGGACCTCTTTTTCCCCTTATTTTCTCCTTGTTCTAGTTTCTGCTCTAGCTGATCTTCCACCAAAGATCTTAGTTAAAAGTGTCTTCCTAGATGAATTACCCAATGATCCATCCATCACCGTGACTAGCACATCCAGACCATTCCAAAGAGCCTAACCTTGCCCCAAACAGACTCGTCGGCCGTCCTGTACGGCCACCGCAAGCCACCGGTCGCAGGTCCGTTGGTCTGCCCGCTGGTCTGTCTGTTTCACATTTTTCTCTCATTCCAACCCTTCATTTGCCCATTCCAACCACCAACACATCCCCCCTTGACCCCGGGAACCACCGGTTGCCAACCACTCACTCACTAGAGCTCGGATCAGCTTGTTTTTGCCATTGAAGCTGTTGGTGTCTTCTTAGCAGTTTAGCCAAACCATCAAAAGTATTCAGACTTCGTGGCCCATTTCCAAGCCCTTCTCGGCCTCCGTTGGTGCCGTTGCTTGGAGGATTGTCGCTCGCCTCCGCATTGTGGTCGCCGTGGACTCACTAGCTCACAAATCCAATAAGTTTAACTCACTAATCCTCGCTTAGCAGGTTAATTATGTTTAAGGGGTGTTTAGATTAGTCTGAGTATGTTTAGGTGGCTATATTAGCTTAGTTAAATGTTAATTAGATTATGTGCATGATTAGATTAAGGGTTGGATTAATTAGTCTAATTTGTAATTAGATTAATGTTAATCATACTTAGACTTTCAGTAATTATTTTAAATACTTAATTAATTATTTAAATTAAGTAATATTAAATATTATTTAAATTATGTTCTTTATTATTTTAATTAAAAAATTTTCGAAATTTATTTAATTATTAATTAATTAATATTTTTCAGAAATTATACTAGGAGAGCCACTCGTTCGAGCTGATCACAGTGATGTGTTTAGTTTCTATAATTGAATGTTGTTTTGTGAAATTGACTGATGATTTGTGTAATTGCGTGGTGGTTATGAATTAGTTGAATTATGCAACTAAATGCTGGATTGTACAATTGATTGGAAAATTGCCATGTGAGACTGTCAGTTAGATCAAGAAGATCTTCGAAATATGATTATGCTAGTGAGGCCGTGATGACCACTTAACTTAAATTATGTCGGTGGGGCTGTGATTACCACCAAATTTAAATTATGCTAGTAGGGCTGTGATTACCACTAAATCTACATTATGTCAATGGGGCCGTGATGACCACTTAACCTACATTATGCTAGTGGGGCCATGATGACCACTTAACCTAAATTATGCCAGTGGGGCCGTGATTACCACTAAATCTAGATTATGCCTTTTGGGCCGTGAATAAGACTCGAGAATGAATAATCGAAATGACTATGTGATGGTCTCGATGATATGTAATCGACTTAGTCGATTGATCGCTGAGTCAATCTGAATTGATTGAATGATATGATTGCGAGTTTATAAGTTGAACTGACCTGCAGGAAGAGACTAAGGTCAAGGTAAGTCCTCCAACCCATGTGGTGCTCAGGCAATCCTTATGGCGTATTTTCTTCCTAATCGGGTCTTAAGGAGTATAACTCACTGAGACGTCGTCTCAACTCGTTGTGGGATAACATTTTCAGGTTCCTAGATGGTGGTCGTGGAGAACTTGAAGCCCGGAGTTTGGGAAAGTGAAGGAAACAGGATCGGCGAACTTGTCTGACTAGTTAGTCATAGGATAGTTACTTTTTTATTAAGCCGATACTTTTGTAAGGAACCAAATGTTGTAAATAAACCTATTTATTTATAAAAGGTTTATTTTGGTTTGGAAAAGATATGACCATACTTTCTTATCCCAATGTTTTATTGTCCAGGAATTATTTATATGTGGCACCCCTCGACGGCCCCCAATCCGATTGGGGTCGCCACAGTTCGCTTACCATCCACTTTTCCTAATAACATGTCACTCTGATACCATTTCAATTGCAGTGGGTCCATACAACCTGGGGGTTTACATTTTTTAGATCGGTCCCTTGCGCAATTTATATACGGAAGCACATCCAACAACTCATTTCCCTATATTCAGAAAATGATGCACACCAACTAAAAATTTATAGGTAAAAGCCGCACACTTTTATTTACTTAAACCATATGGACATCATTCATCGGTACATCAAAATGCCATAGTTTTCTATACTAGGCTATACTTCAAAAGATGACCGACATCTCTTCCAATAGTCGTATGCTTAAGGTTCATCAACTAGTGTTGGCGTCCAAAAGTTCCCTCCTTTGCTATCCTCCTCCTCGCGGTCATATCCAACCGCTCAATCCATTTACTAATCTGAAATGTTGGTCCCCGGAGGGGTGAGTACAACCACTCAGCAAGTAAAGGACCAATAAACCACTCAATACATCATACCATGCAATCATCACAATCATAGCATCACATGTCACATAAGCATCCATACACAACATACCTTGGCATCATGCACATGTCATCATACCTCATGTACATACATCATCATATAGACATTACCATCATATCATACACTCACCATCATCATGTCACATATGGCATCATCTTTACCATGCATCTATGCATATAACATCATCATCATATCACATGTACCATCATCATTGCCATGCATCCATGCATATAACGTCATCATCATATCACATGTACCATCATCATTGCCATGCATCCATGCATGTAACATCATCATCATATCACATGTGCCATCATCATTGCCATGCATCCATGCATGTAACATCATCATCATGTCATGCATATATCATCATGCATAATTCAATTTCAATTTCATTTTGGACCTCCACATTTCTCTTTCCCGGGACCAATGTTTGCATCCCACATGTATTCAAGATACAATCAGACCATCCGGCTCCCCCACTCTTCGGGCATCTCATACCCCAACTGGTATCACGAGGACCCTCCAACATTCAGCCATTTAAGGCCACCGGGCAACTAGCCGTACCCTTCTAGCCAGGCATCTCGTACCCAAACTGGCATCGCGAGGTATCCCTCGGCACAATACTTGCTAAGCTTCCGGCTCCCCCACCCTCCGGGCATCTCAACACCTCTCGGTACTCCCGAGGCCCTCCGGTATCCAGCCATTCATGACCACCGGGCAACCGGCCGTACCCTTTTAGCCAGGCATCCCGACACTCCTGAGGCATCGTCGGCTCACATCTCTGACGGCCTTCTCATTTACCTCAATTCTCATCTTCAATTATAGTTCAATTTTAACATGGTATGTGATGTGATGGCAATCAAAATCATATTCATCATTGAATTCATACATGCATCTCAAATCATCATCATACATGTAGCAAGACTCAATCACTTATAACAATAAAATTCACGGAGTCCATGCAATATAAAATGGTCCATATTTCATGCCTTCTCGGTAAAATTCAACATGCAACCCACAAACTACCAAAAGGTCAGCAAAATAGTTCCAGATCTAATGTCTTCGTAGGAAGAGGGTTTCACCTCTCAAAACTCAGTCTTTTTCTCTCAAATTTTATTATGTTATATTTTAAGATGTTGGCTACAACTTTCATGAAGGAATCGAAGTCAAAATCCAACTCGAAACATGCATGCAAGCCTCCACAAGATTCTGGGTCGAGCGGTTTACACGAAATCAGCAAACATTTTCAAGAACAAGTCACATTCTAGTTTCGGTTTTGCCTACCCTAACCTCCGAAATCTACCATCAACAAATTACACATGCAAGACACACATGCAAGAGTGGAAATCGATCCCAACTTGCCTTAATTCAAAGGAAAACACATCAAGAATGACAGCGGGACTAGGCAGGCTCGACGGTGGGGCATGGTGGCGATGAACCTCCTCCTTCCTTTCTCTCTTCCTCTCTTCCTCTCTCTCTCTTTCTCTCCTTTCTCTCGGCACCTAGACCAACCACTCCCTCTCTCTCTTTCTTTTTGGTTGTATATATATTTGCATGCATTCTTATTTTGCAAGGGGGACACTTGTCCCCAAGGAGGAGACAAGTGTCTCCTTTGTTGAAGACACTTGGAGGCCATGCGGCTCCTCCTCCTCCCCCTCCATGCATCGACATGGGCCGGGGTTATGGCCCACTTTAGGCCCATCGCACTTGGGCCTAAAGTCGAAACTTAAATGGCCCAAGTTTATTTTTAATAATACTTTTTAATCCTCATTTAAATAAATACCTAATTGCATAATAAAATGGCCAAAAGACTTTGTGACATTAATCCATCAAATCTATAAAGTGCATAGTCAAGAACAAAGTCTTCTTTATCAAATCGTCCTATGTCTAATTTAAATAGCCCATAGAAAAATATTGATAATAAGCCCATAATTCCAACACCACTTTAGGGCATTTGATTTTGGTTTTTATTTATAGAAATCGATTAACATTCTCATAATCAATTAACATTTTCATAAAGGGTTAAGTCCAAGAGATAAAATATCGTGGCCGATGATGTAATTGTCCCTATGGCCATTCAAAGTCAAATATCATTTCCCTCAAAATCAATATTTTGGGTTGAAATTCCCGGATGCCACATTATATGCTTCCGCATGCGTATTAAATTGAAATAGGTCGACTATGCATCTTGAGACGTCACTATTAATTGACCAAGGAGGGATAGGCATGTACTCAAAGGATCGGGGTGTGACATCCCCATTTAAGTGATATCAGAGCCAAAGGTTAGGGTTTGGAGTGATAAGGTGCGTTGCGATTTGGGATAGTTAGTAGGAAAGGCCTTTAATTCTTGTCGATGCATGTCTATGATAGTTGTTTAATAAAATTGTTTGTTGTGTGGATCTCTCAGCTTCTAATCCAATTTGGATTTGCAATGCAGGTGTAGTAGAATTGAGCCATGAGCAATCAGGAGCAGAGGACTCCTAAGAAGAGGGCGGTAGGCCCTATGGCTCAGGGTAGGAGACAAGAGTTGGTACTCGAGGTGCTCAGAGTAGAATGCAAGCTGAGGCCAGCGAGAGTGGAGTAGCACTGCCACTGGTTCCGCCGGTTGGTGCTGGGGTAACAGCTCCTTGTGATCCCATAATAGAAGGGATCATGCAAGTGCTAGAGGCTATGAGAGATCTGATAGGGCAGCAGCCCCAGAACCAAGCTGCCGCTATAGCTGCCACTCAAGCCGCCGCTACTACTACTGTTGCCGCCACCACTGAGGCTGCAACCATTGTCACACCCACCACTGCACATGTTGCCGCACCTACTAAAGTCCCACCTGGGAATGTGGTCGTTGGGAGACCAATTTATAAGTTAGTGGAGTAGTTCTTGAAGCTGAACCCACTGAGGTTCATTGGTGGAGATCTAGAAGCTGTGTCACTCTAGACCCAAGACCTCAAGAAAGCATTTGCACTTTTGATGTGCAACGAAGAGGAGAAAGTGGTATTAGCTGTGTACCAACTGCAAGGTAACACCAGCATTTGGTGGAGAGCCACCAAGGATATAGTATTCTATGAAAGTGTGGTCCCAGTGTGGGACGATTTCCTCAGAGCTTTCAACAATCAGTATTTTTCAGGTATTACCCGAGAACAAAAGATGGAGGAATTTCAGCGCCTCTTCCAAGGGAGTATGACTGTTGACCACTCTGGGGTCAAGTTCGTGGGGCTTTCTTAGTATGCTTTGAGATTGATTGAAGATCCGGAAGAAAAAATTCGAAGGTTCAAGAACGGCCTTTGTCCTGAACTTAAGCAACCTCTATTACCGTTGGATCTGACTAATTATCGAGAAGTCTATTGTTGAGCTCAGATGATAGAGAGAGGCTTGAACGAGAAAGCTGCCTCGTCTAGATCAAGGTTTAGCTTTCATAAAGAAGGGATTCTTCAGGGAAAGAAGCCCATGACTGGAGGTAGATTCCAGATTTCGCCTAACAAGAAGGGTGGAGTTGGAAAGTCCGGCCCAAGTTAGAATGGTGTGTGTCACTTATGTGGAAGGCAACACGGATCAATCCCATGTAATTCTAGGCCGGGTACTTATTTTGAGTGTGGCCAGCTAGGTCATATAGCGAGGAACTGTCTTAGAAGACTAAGAGGACAACTGCAATTACCGCCACCGCCACAGATGGGTCAGATCAGAGGTTTCGTGCCGCAGAACGCACCATAGGGTGGACTGAACAGACTTCCAGAGCAAGGAAGGGTGTATGCCATCACTAGAGGACAAGAGAAAGGGAAAGCACTGCATATAGAACACCACTAGGATGGCAAAGGGGACAAGAATGAACCGACCATGCACCGATCAAAGGAAGAATGTTTTTGGGGTGATTTATCAAAGTAGCATAGTAGAAATTTGGTTAAGGCTGTAGAATTTCAATTGTTGTAATAAAGTTGTAGAAAGAAGAATCATTCGCTATAGTTGTACTGGACTAGTTGCTTATGTATAACTTTAACGTCATATATGAAAAAAGTTGGCTCAAGGAGCATTTTGTGGTAATGAATTGTTGGTGTAAGGTAACACAGTTCGAACCATTGACGGATGAAAATTTCAAAATTATTGGAAGTCGAGGAGGACCCTCGGTCCCTTTTATTTCGTCAATTAACACAACTGGGTTCTGGGCATAGGTTCTCAAATTTATTTGGCAACTATAGTGGATGCGCCAATTCAGGAACTGAATATGGAGAACGTAGCCATGGTATAGAAGTTTTCTGAGGTGTTTCCTAAAGAATTGCCAATTCTACCACCAGAAAGGGAGATAGAGTTTAAGGTCGAATTAACACCCGAGACAGAACCAATTTTTAAGGCTTCTTACTGGATGGCTTTGTCAGAGTTGAAGGAATTGAAGGTGCAGATGTAAGAGTTATTGGACAAGGGATTCATTCGTCCTAGTGCATCACCTTGGGAAGCGCCAAATTTGTCTGTGAAGAAGAAAGATGGTTCGTTGTGCTTGTGTATCGACTATTGTCAACTCAATCAGGTGACGATTAATAACAAGTGTCTACTCCCAAGGATTGATGACTTGTTTGATCAGCTACAAGAAGTGTCGATATTCTCGAAGATCGACCTGAGGACAGGGTATCATCAGTTGAGGATCAGAAAAGAGGATATTTCGAAATCAGCATTTCATACTCGGTATGGTCATTACGAGTTCAGTGTGATGCCGTTTGGGTTAACAAATGCTCCAGCTGCTTTTATGGATTTGATGAATAGGGTGTTTAAAGAATATTTGGATCGATTTGTGATAGTGTTCATCGATGATATTCTGGTGTATTCGGGGAGTGCTGAGGAGCATAAGAGTCATATGAGATTAGTACTCCAAACCTTGAGAATTCATCAGTTGTACTCGAAGTTTAGCAAGTGCGAGTTTTGCTTGACTCTTGTTGCTATCCAAGGTCACGTGATTTCAAGTGAAGGAATCTCTGTGGACCCGTCTAAGATAGAAGCAGTAATCAACTGGTCGAGACCAACTGCAGTGATAGAGATCAGAAGTTTTCTGGGTTTAGCAAGGTATTACAGACGGTTTGTAGAAGGGTTTTCAACGTTAGCGTCGCCGTTGACTAAACTCCTAAAGAAAAAAGAGAAGTTCATGTGGATAGACAAGTGTGAGTGTAGTTTCCAAGAGCTTAAGCAGAAGCTGCCCATTCCATCTGGTCCTGGAGGATATGAGATCTATAGTGATGCATCGTTCAGAGAACTGGGTTACATGTTGCTGCAACATGACAGGATTGTTGTATATGCCTCTCATCAATTGAGACCTCATGAACATAACTACCCGACACATCACTTAGAACTCGTAGCTATCATTTTTGCGTTGAAGATTTGGAGACATTATTTATGTTGAGAAAGATTCTAAATCTTCACGAACCATCAGAGTTTAAAATATCTATTCTCTCAGAAGGAGTTGAATATGAGACAGCACCGATTGATGGAACTTCTGAAAGACTACGACTGTGATATCTTATATCACCCTAGAATGGCGAATAAGGTCACCGACGCTTTGAGTCGAAAGTCTGCAATTGCTTATATATTGGTTAAGGAGTGGAATTTGATTGAGAGAGCGCGAGATTCGATGTTCAAATTTGAGGTAGGCCACCTTTCGCATCTTATGGCCATCCTCAGAATTGAGCTGGATGTTAAAGTTAGAATTAAAGCACTCTACTCGACAGACCCAGATGTCCAAAAGATTTCACAAGAGGATACGGATAAAAGAAAGGCTAACTTTCAGATTTCTAAGAACAGAATGTTGAGGTTCAGAGGATGATTGGTTGTACTTGACGATGTGGAGCTTAGAGAGAATATTTTATCAGAAGCTTATCGTAGCAGTTACAACAATCATCTTAATAGCACCGAGATGTATCAGAATCTGCGTCAACACTACCAGTGGTCTGGTATGAAGGTGGACATCACCAAGCATGTCACCAAGTGTTGGACGTGTCAACAGGTCAAGGCTCAACATTGCAAGCCGGGAGGACTTTTGCAACCTCTCAAGATCCCAAAGTGGAAATGGGAGCATAACACGATGGAGTTCGTGACTAGACTACCGAGGAGTTAGACAAGAAATGATTCGATTTGGGTAGTGGTTGACAAATTGAAGAAGTCGGCTCACTTCATTACAGTGCAAAAGGACCTCAATTTGGATAGGCACGTAGATTTGTACGTGTGCCACATAGTTCAGCTGCATGGAGTGTCGGTGACGATTACTTCAGTCCGAGATCCGAGGTTTACAGCCTCCTTTTCGAAGAGCTTGCAGAGTGCTTTGGGTACGAAGTTACTGTACAGTACGTCATATCATCTATAGATGGATGGCTAGTCTAAGAGAATAATTCAAGCCCTCGAGGACACACTGTGAGCTTGTGTACTGGATTTTAAGGGAAATTGGGAAGAGCATCTTTATCTCGTCGAATTCGCCTACAATAATAGTAATTAGTAGAGTATTCAGATGGCATCTTTCAAAGCGTTGTATGGCAGAGAGTGCAGAATGCCAGTATGTTAGGATGAAGTCGGGGAAAGAAAGATCACAGGCCCAAAGTTGGTTCAACAGTCAATGGATGTAGTTGTAATGATCAGAAGCAAATTAAAGACCTCTCAGAGTCACCAGAAAAGTTATGTAAATAAGCGCTTAAGGTTATTAGAATTCCAAGTTGGTGATCACGTTTTTCTGAATATGTCATCAATGAGGGGAACTTCACGCTTTAACAAGAAAGGAAAATTGAGCCCAAGGTACATAAGTCCATTTGAAATTCTTAAGAGAATTGGGACCTTGATGCATTGTCTTGCATCAACACCAAAGTTGGCACAAGTGCATGACGTCTTTCATATGTCGATGTTGAGGAAGTATGAGCTTGACCTAACCCATGTGCTTAATTTTGAGGAATTAGACATGGACGACCGTGTGTTGTACGTTGAAAGCCCGGTTTAGTTTATGAATCGGAATGAGCAAATTCTGCGTACAAACACCATCCCGTTGGTCAAAGTGGTTTGGCAATACCACAGTACTAAAAGAGCAACCAAGGAGAGTGAAGAATCTATGAGATGACTGTACCCTCACCTTTTTGTTTAAAGATCGTAATGGTTTAAATTTTGAGGATGAAATTTTTATAAAAGGGGAAGAGTTGTGACGTCCCAAATTTCCAATTCTGTTTTCAATTAAATAAGTCGGGTTTTTCACTGATGCGCTTATAGTTCAATTCTCCAAGCTGGTCACTCACGAGATAACTAATCTATCAAGTGAAGCCGTTAAGGAATCTAAATGCAATGGACTTAAGAATTCGACTAGGAATTGGCTGCTCGACTGTGTTAATCTGCAAGGGTTATTACGACATTGTTAGAATTAAACAGAGATCAACGATAGGTCAGTTCGACTGAGATATGTGATTAAAGTGTGGGTGATTCCACTTGATTTCAATATTCTCGTCGACTGGCACTAGATTGATTTATCTATCGTTTTTGGTATGCTATGTCCGTATTTGAAATCTTGAGATTTTCACGACAACCGAGAGTTGCCAATGTGTCGAAGATTTATGTTGTGGCTCGAAAACAATCGACCACAGGTCAATTGCACTGAAAATTTCTAAAAGCTACCGATAGATTAGGATACACTAAAATTGCACAAGATTGAAATTAATCTTGAATTTAAACCCGAATTCAGAAATTGAAAGTTTTGTCACGTAACAAACCATTTTAGGAACGTTGACTCATCCTTAAAGCATTTTTTTGCAAACCGAGATTTTTGGCGGAAAAGCAAAGTAAGGCCGTTTTTATCGGGAAAATCTGAGGGCTGTTTTTGGTCACGGTTTTGGGATTCAAGTTGGACTATATGGTGAGGAAAAATGTTGATAGGGACAAGGACACCTTGGCTAATTTGTTTGGACTTCAATTGGTTTGATTTGAAGAGGATTGGAAGAGGAATTTAATGGAATTGGGGGAGAAATGTCCAAAATTCGTAGTCCCCATGGTGCACAACTTGTTGGACCATTTGCCAAGCTTCTTGAGGAAGCTAAGGTGAGGAAAATGGCCGAGGGTGAAGGCCATGAGTGGTGGGGGCATGAGTGAGGAGAATTGGCCAAGTGTTGAAGGTTAAAGGAGCCATTTGGGGGCCCTCTCTTCAGCAACCCCTCTTCCCCCTTGAAACTTGGCTTTCTCCATTGTTGTTGTCCATCTTGAGCTTCAAAGAACTAGAGGAGATCAGCCAACAACAACCCAATCCAGTCGCACACCTGCCATACCTCTTTTTTCCCCTTGTTTTCTTCTCATTCCAGTTTTTGCTCCAATTGACCTTTCGCCAAATATCTGAGTTGAAAGTGGTCTTCTCATATGAATTAGCCAATGATCCACCCATCATTGTGACCAACACATCCAAACTGTTCCAAAGAGCTTGACCTCGCCCCGAACGGAGGTGCCAGCTATCCTATACGATCGCCGCAAGCCGCAGGTCACTGGTCTGTCAGTCTGCTCGTTGGTCCGCTTGTTTTCATTTTTCTTCATTTTTCTCCCATTCTAGCCCTTCCTTTGCCCGTTCCAACCACCAGCACATCCCCCTGACCCCGGGAGCCACTCGTTACTAACCACCTACTTGCCAGCGCTCCGATTAGCTCGTTTTTACCGTTGAAGCTATTGGTTTCTTCTCTGCAGTTTAGCGAAGAATAGAAGCAGAAACCAGCAAGGGTATTAGGACTTCATGGCCAATTTTCAAGCCCTTCCCGGCCTCCATTGGTGTTGCCGCTTGGAGGATTGTCGCTCGCCTCTACGTCGTGGTCGTTGTGGACTCACCAACTCGCAAATCCAGTGAGTTTAACTCACTAATACTTGCTTAGCAGGTTAATTACGTTTAAGGGGTGTTTAGATTAGTCTAAGTACATTTAGGTGGTTAGATTAGCTTAGTTAAATGTTAATTAGATTATGTGCATGATTAGATTAAGGGTTGAATTAATTAGTCTATATAATTAGATTAATGTTAATCATGCTATTAAATATTATTTTAATTACTTAATTAATTATTTAAATTAAATACTATTAAATATTATTTAAATTATGTTCTTTATTATTTAAATTAAAATAATTTTTGGAATTTCTTTAGTTATTAATTAATTAATATTTTTTGAAAATTTTACCTAGAGAGTTGCTCAATAGAATTTCGAGCTAATCGCAGTGATGTGTTTAGTTTCGTAATCGAATGTTGTTTTGTAAAGTTGAGTGATGATTTGTGTAGTTGTGTGATGGTTGTGAATTAGTTCAATTACGCAACTAAATGCTAGATTGTACAATTAATTGGAAAATTGTCGTGTGAGACTATGAGTTAGATCAAGAAGATCGTCAAAGTATGATTATGCCAGTGGGGCCATGATGACCACTTGCTATTCCAATGTTTTATTGTCTAGGGATTATTTATATGCTTCCATATGCGTATTAAAATGAAATGAGTCGACAATGCGTCTTGAGACATCGCTATTAATCAACCAAGGAGGGATGGGCACATGCTCGGAGGATCGGGGCATGCTAATAATCCTTTGAGTCTCTCTGATTGAAGTCTTCACATGATTCCAGTCCTTTGAAAGTCCACAGAATAGTTTATTGACCTTCATTCATCCATAAATTGGTTGTCCTTGATAAGCCAAGCCATTCACAATCTTTGTAAAGTGACTGGACATGTCAGTGATGGATTCTCCAAGCTTCATTATGAAAGCTTCATACTATCCAAGCAAAATGTTTATTTTGGTTTCCTTCACATAGTCAGTTCCATCATAGGTAACATGTAATCCATCCCAAACTTCTTTTGCTGTTTCACAAGAAGAAATTCGGTTATACTTAGTGGGAGATAAAGCACAATATAAAGAGTATATAGTTTTAGCATAAAGAGCTTGTCTCTTAGTAATTTCAGCTTGTATTGTTTCATTAGCATCTACAACTTCTTTCCCTCTTTCAACAACATCTCATTCTAAAGGATCTCTTGATTTGAGAAATGCCTTCATTTTTGTTGACACCTAATTTTCAAGTGTGTTTAAAAAATTTTAAAAATTAATTAATTAAAATTTAAAATAGAAAAAAAAGAAGAAAAATGGATGCGAGGGGGCTCGGTTGGGCCGAATCTGGCCTTGGCCCAACCCACCTTTCCTTCTTTCCTCTCTCTCTCTCTCACACGCGTGGCCTAGCCCGGCCTTCCTCTGCTTTTGGCCTGGCCCACACCCGAGACTTCTCCCTCCTCTAGCTCTACTCCCAAGAAGACCTGGGGAAGGAAGAAACCAAAAAAACATCGAGTAAGGGAAAAGGAGAGAACCAAGGGCAGACTTGCAAAAAAAAAAAAAGCAGCAAGGGGAGGATAGGGGAATTGGAGAGGGTGAGATGCAAAGGGAGGGAGAGAGAGAGAGAGAGAGAGAGAGAGAGAGAGAGAGAGAGAGAGAGAGCTAGAGAGAGGAAAAGCAGAAGGAGAAGACCAACAGAAGGGTTAGAGCAAGGAGGAACCAAGGGAGCAGCTTGCCACCAAAGCCACCTGCAAGTCTGCCCGGCCATCGGCGACCTCCAGAAGCCCCACTGCCAAGCCACACCTCTCCAGCAGCCGCCTGTCTCAACGCTGTCGTTGCCCATTCTCCTCAACTCTGTCCAAGTTGCCTCCCTTCTACCCCAACTGCTATAACGCCGTCGCCATTGCAGCCCTCTACCTCTGCTCGACACCTGCAACCGTGAGCACCGCCGTACTAGCCGCTGAAGCTCTGCCTGAATGCCGTCATTGCTGCCTTGCTCCTCTCTGCTCGAATCTGTGATGCCAGCAGCCCTTCGTTGAGCCACTCTGTGTCGCCGCTGCCACCCACCGTGTTGTCGCCGTCGTCAAGCCCGTCACCGCCGTTGTCAGCGCTGCCAAGAAGCCCTAGGGTTTCGACCAAATATCATGTTAGGCGCAGGTCAAGAATCAGGTAGGGTTTTGAGCTATTTAGGTATGGGCTTTTTGGGCTCAAGACAGTTGGGCCTTTTTTTTTTTGTCTCAGGCCTGTGTATGTGGGCTTTCTTTCTTTTTTTTTTTTTTTTGCAGGAGATTGGGCCTGCTGGTTAGGCCCAATCCGAATAGAGGAAAGGCCCGACCAAGGTTGGTCGGGCCGATCGCCCCACCCTCGAATGGGTCGGACTTAGGCGAGTCTGACTGACCTGCCCCACCGAGTCAGGTCCGTGTCGTGTTTGAGATAGCTAGTATAAGCACCTAGAGAGGGGTGAATAGGTGCATAAACAATTTATCGAGATACGGAAGCAATTCTAGGCAACCGATAGAAAGGAGTTCACAAGATGAAGTACGATCAAAGTAAAGAGAGTAAGGAAGAGAAAATTGAACACAAGGTTTATAGTGGTTCGGCTTATTCCAAGATCATTTGCATACTTTTCTTGATGAATGAAAGTTCCTTCCTCCAATTGTTTTATTTGAAGTCCAAGAAAGAAGGTTAACTCACCCATCATGCTCATTTCAAATTCATCCTGCATAGTCTTAGAAAATTTCTTGCACAGATTTTCATTAGAGGATCCAAAGATAATATCATTGACATATATTTGAACAAGCAGAAAACTTTTGCTTTCTCTTTAATAAAAAGAGTAGTGTCTACTTTACCTTTAACAAATCCATTTCGAATTAAAACCTTACTTAATCTGTCGTACCAAGCTCGAGGTGCTTGCTTTAAGCCATATAAGGCCTTTTTGAGTCTGAATACTGAGTCTGGTTTCCTTAGGTCTTCAAACCGGGATGGATGTTCCACATAAACTTCCTCATGGATGAATCCATTTAGAAAGGCACTTTTGACATCCATTTGGAATAACCTGAAATTCTTATAACAAGCAAATGCAAGTATTAAACGAATTGCTTCTAACCTTGCTACAAGTGCATAAGTCTCGTCATAATCGATCCCTTCTTCTTGTGTGTATCATTTGGCCACGAGTCTAGCCTTGTTTCTTATGACTTTTCCTTTTTCGTCCATCTTGTTCCTGAAAACCCATTTAGCTCCAATAATTGATTTACCTTTTGGTTTAGGAGTCAACTCCCAGACATCATTAATTCTGAATTGTCTGAGTTCTTCTTGCATGGCTTCAATCCAGCTCTCATCGAATAAAGCTTATTCTATGCTCTTGGGTTCTATTTCAGAAATTAGAGCCACAGCACTAAACTCTTCTCGCCTTTTGGATCTTGTGTGAATTCCTTCATTGATGTCGCCAATAATAAGATCTTTGGGGTGACTGGACTTATGTTTCCAATTGCTGGTTAATTTATCAGATTGATGATCACTTCCTTCAGTTGAATCTTCAACAGTCACTTGTTGCTGGTCCTTCAAAGTTTGAGCCGCTTCTTGAGATTTAGACTTTGTAGAGTCTAGAGCAGATTTAGTCTCTTCAAGATGAGTCTGAATAGATTCATTTTGTATAGAATCTTGGAATTTGACATTCATTGATTCTTCCACAGTTTGAGTCTTCTTGTTGTAGACTCTATATGCTTTGCTTGTGGTTGAATATCCAAGGAAGCTGCCTTCATCTGACTTTTCTTCAAACTTACCAACTCGATCATTTGGATTTTTCAATATGAAACATTTGCATCCGAATACATGAAAATATGAAACAATGGGCTTCTTTTATTTGAATAGTTCATAGGGGTTTTTTTTTAGAATAGGCCTTAGAAAAACTCTATTGATAATATAGCATGATGTTGAAACTGCTTCAGCCCAAAACCGTAAAGAGATATTGCTTTCAATTAAGAGAGTTCTAGCCATTTCTTGAAAAGATCTATTCTTCCTTTCCACAACTCCATTTTGCTCTGGAGTATATGGAGAAGAGAACAAATGCTGAAAACCAGTTTCTTCACAAAATTTAGCAAAATCTTGATTTTCAAATTCACCTCCATGGTCTGTTTTTATACTTGAAATGACATGCCCCTTTTCATTTTGAACCTTCTTAGCAAATTTTTCAAAGTAAGAGAAAGTTTCAGACTTACTTGCCAAGAAATATACCCAAGTAAATCGTGAGTAGTCATTCACAATTACCGGCAATATTTCTTACCTCCAATGCTCTGCGTTCTGTTGGTCCAAAGAGATCCATATGCAAGAGCTGCAGTACACGGTTAGTGGAAACTTGATTTATTGGCTTAAAGGAATTTCTTACTTATTTTCCCAATATACATGGTGTACATAGATCGGACTTTTGGTATGATAAATTGGGTAGACCATAAACAAGCTTCTTTGCTGAGATTTTGGCTATCTGCTTCATGTTGATATGCCCAAGCTTTTTGTGCCATAAATTTGCTTCGTCTTGGATTGAGATTAGACATTGCGATTCATCTGGTTTCACGTCTAAGAGGTAGATATTCCCATGTCTTCGACCCATGAATGACTGAGTAGAGTCTTTACTGGCTCCTGAACAAATACCCTCTTGAAAGTTGATTTTAAAATCGGCATCACACAGGTGGCCCGATGCGAGACGATTGTAATTTAGCCCTTCAACTAAAGAAACATTGCTTATTGTGAGGTTCCCAATCTTTACAGTTCCAAATTCCACTATTTTTCCTTTGCTGTTTCCTCCAAATGAGACTTTTCCACCATTCACTTGAACAAGTTTTATGAAATAATTTGAATTTCCTGTCATATGTCTCGAGCATTCACTATCTAGATACCATTTCACCTTTTTCTTGATAGTAACCTGCATTTAAAAAGAAACTCAAGCTTTCTTTGGTACCCATATTTTCTTGGGTCCTTTTGAGTTAGTCGATATACGGTTTTTACCCAGACTTTATTGACGGTCTCCAAACCATAGGACATTCTTTCGCAAAATGATCTGCACTATTGCATTTTGAACATCTAAGAGCATTGCGACCTCGGTTTTACAAAGGTCATTTCAAAATGATTTTTGTAAGCATTTCTTGTGGGTCTTTGTTTAATTCTTTCTTTTACTTTAGGAAAATCGATTAAAGGAATGGTTTCAAGAGTCATTCCTAAACCAGATTTATTTAAATAAGGTCTTTGAACAAAGTATTTTCTCCAGTTTTCAGATCCTAGAGGAAATCTTTTGGAAATATTTGAAATATCATTTTTCAAAAATGCATTTTCTTTTAAAAGATTATCTTTACTTTCTTTGAGAGAAGAAACATTCTGGTCTAAGCATTTCACTTTTTCTTCCAAAAAATTCTCTTGTTGTTTTAAAGCAGAATTTTCTTTTTGAGTTTGGAAATTCTTTTAAGAGAAGTCTTAAGACTAAAACATAATTCATCAATGTATTTTGAAACTTTAATAGAGATTTTGAAGTTACTTACCTCGAATTCACTTTCTGAATTTGAATCGGTCTCGTAGTTTGATTCGAGTCCGATTGTGCCATTAGACATATGTTGGCATAATCATCATCACTATCTTCGCACTCCGTATCACTCCAGGTTTCAGCTTTGAGAGCTTTTCGATATTGTTTGGTTTTTCATTTCTTCTTCCTTAGAAGAGGACAATTAGGTCGATGTGTCCCTTTTTCTTACATTCAAAGCGAGACTACATCTTTGTTTGATTCATCATCTTCACAGAGACTTGGTCTTTGCTTTTGAAAACTTTGTTTCTTTGCATTGAATCCTCTTCCTTTTCTATTTAGCTTTCTGAATCTTCTTATCATGAGAGCAAGTTCTTCATCATCCATGTCGTCTTTAGAATCTGTTACATCAGAATCATCATTAGATTTTAATGCAATAGATTTCTTACATTTAGGATATTCGTCTTCATTGATTCGTTCCACTTCATAAGACTGAAAGGTCCCAACTAACTCATCGACAGACAGTGGCATGATTCTTTGGGTCTCTCTGATTGAGGTCTTTATATGATTCCAATCCTTGGAGAGTCCACGCAGTAGCTTGTTTACTTTCATGGGATCAGAAATTGGTTGACCTTGATTTTCAAGACCATTCACGATTTCTGTAAAATGACTAAACATGTCAGTTATAGATTCTCCTGGTTTCATTCTGAAGGCTTCGTATTGACCGAGAAGAATGTTGATTCTAGTCTCTTTCACTCGATCGGTTCCTTCATAGGTAATGTGTAATCTATCCTAGACTTCTTTGGCTGTATCACAAGAAGATATTCTGTTATATTCAGTAGGTGATAAAGCACAATATAAGGAATAAATTGCTTTTGCATCAAAAGCTTGTCTCTTAATTATCTCTTCCTGAGTCATTTCGCTAGAGTCAACAGTGTCTTTTCCTCTTTCTGAGACAGATGCAGCTTTAGGAACGATTCCTTTTTCTACAACGTCCCATTCCAGAGGATCCTTTGATCTTAAGAACGCCTTCATCTTGTTTTTCCATATGTTGTAGTCATTTCCATTAAAGTAAGGCGGTCTGGTGTTGCTTTGCCCTTCTACTAACCCTGGAGCCAACATACTAGCCATGAATCTTTAACTCTGAAGTAAAATACTTCAAACAAAGTGAGTACACGAGCTGTGATACCAATTGAGATAGCTAGTATAAGCACTTAGAGAGTAAAGAGAGTAAGGAAGAGAAAATTGAACACAAGGTTTACAGTGGTTCGGCTTATTCCAAGCCTACGTCCACTCTTCCACATTGATAGCCCACCAGCTGGATTTCACTATGAACAAAAGAGTAGTTACAGCACAGCTTTTCCTTGATTCCACAGTGTAGATGTTCTATCACACCTCCTCAGGGGATCTCACAAATATAGACTCTCTTTTGTATACAAGGTTTCGCTCAAAGGAATTGTTTAAACAACAATGAGCTTCAGACTTTGGAATTCTTCTATCGTGCACACCTCGAACATCTTAGAATGTCTTCCTTACATACTCCTTTATGCCATCATACCCATTGGCACTTACCAAAGGAATTCCTCCATTTACCCATTGAACAAAATCAATTAGGAAGATTATTCGAGCTATTAAAGGAATGTGTCAATAGCCCATCAATCCTGTTCGCCCATACAATCAGGATCTCGGTTTCCATAAGTAGAACCTTCCAAGAATATTTAGGCAATCATCGGTTCCTTAATCTTCGAGTCAATCTCGATCAATCAAAGGATTCTGTTGTGTCTTTTCCAGCCAAGAGATCTTCTCCAGTTGATAAGGTCATATCCTTAATGAAACATCCAGTTCTGGATAACCTTTCTTCAACGAATTAGAGACTGTCAATGAGGATAGACTTTGAGTCTTGAGTCTGGCTGTCCGGAGGTCTTCAGACTTTAAATAGCAGAGTCTGCAAGCCTTCAGACTAGACTGATGGAAACGTTTTGTCAGCTTCAAAACACTTCAAGAAGATTTCTCCAATAGTGTTAGGCGAACCGGAGCTAGCCAGGCCGAGTTTTTTTAATACTATTTTTTTAAAAATTAAAACAATAAAAAAAATATTTTTAAAATTTTTTAATAAATTTCAAAAATTTAAAAAAAATGTTGGTTTGGTTAGGAATTGCCATATCTTGCTTTAGTGTAATTTGGTCTTTATTGGCTCATATTTTGATTATATGGTATGTTTAATTTGTATATCTAATTATGTTTAATTGCACGTGTTTAATTTTACTGCAATTAGGATCTTGGTAGCTATGATTGTTACTTTAATGATTGCACACTCGCATGATCATCTCACATGTTAGTAGATAAATGCGAAATCAATCCAAATTGCCTGACAAAAATATTTTCTTTTTAAAATGAACAAGATTAGGTATCGAAAAGGCATTAAATGGTTAATTAGTGTAATCAAGTCCTCGATCTTAAATTCTCTGGTTGCGTAGGAAGTGAGGTACACTCCCATGCCTCGCTTGGTTTCTAGCCGACCCCAATAGACTAGTGGCGACTCATTTTTACAAAATTCTTAAAAATACCATAATATTACGCGAGGTATGGGCTTGGGAGAGCCCGTGCCTAATCATGGGCCTTAGGACCGTCCTTTAAGCAATACCCATAAACCTATTCCCTCTACCGAAGGGTAGGTTGCGACAATCTTGTTTTTCCACACATTGTACTCCTTTCCATTGAAGTAACGAGGTCTGGTGTTGCTCTGACTTTCAACTAGTCCTGGAGCCAAAATACTAGCCATAGAAAATCTTTGGCTTAGAAGTAAACACTTTAATAATTAAGCACACAAGCTCTGATACCAATTGAAAGTGCTAGTATAAACACCTAGATGGGTTGAATAAGTGTGAAGAAATTTTTCGTGTAAAGTAGTAAAATATTTTGCTTTTGAAATTGAGTTTGAAGAACAATAGACTTTGAGCAAGTTTAGACTTTAACATTTAAATAGAACTACAAACAAAATAAAGGAGTTTAGGGAAGTGAATAAGAACACATAATTTATAGTGGTTTAGCTTGGATCAAGCTTACGTCCACTCTCCCACACTAACATCCTTCAAGCTGGATTCTACTATGAATCAAATGAGAATTTACAATCTTGTGATATTGACTTCACAATGAAGAGTCTGCTACTCTCTCACGAAGTCACACTATAAATCTCTTTCTCTTTTGAGTACAACTTTCAACTCAGAATATCGAATAACAAGTAAATGGTAAGCTTCAAACACTGGAATTTCTCTTTCAGGCACTCTAGTGAATGACTAGAGGTGTCTCCTTAAATACACATTCATGCCTTCTCAACCGTTGGCACTTTTCAAAGGAATTTTTCCAATCAACCCGTTGGACAGAATCAATCAGGGAGATCTTCGAGCCATTGAAGATTGTGCTGAAAGCCCGTCAATCTTATTCGCTCATACAATTAGGATCTTGGTTTCCATAAGTAGATTCTTTCCAAAATTAATTGCCTTCCAAAAAGATTTGACGTATCTAAATTGATTTCAATAAAGATAACCAATCTTCATAGGTGTTGATCCCAGCCAAAAAGCCATATAAATCCTATAATAAACCAAAGCTTTGAAGAAATGAAGATAATCTTGAGTCTGACTTCGTCTTCATTTTTCATTGCGTTTAGTCTGAAATTCGTCGGTGTGGGCGGACTTCGATGTAGGATAGACTTTGACACAAAAGTCTAGAAATCTTTAGAATAGACTTTGGATAAGTTTTGTCAACTTAAAAACATCAAAAGAGTTTTCTCCAACAAGCCGAGTATGTGTGCAAGTGCTATTGCTATGGAGGTTATTATATTATTTATAGAGAATCTTGATTGAGCGTTTCTTATGTTAAAGAAAAAAAAAATGTGAATAATCATCACATAATTAATGTAGGGAAAATTACCAAAAAAGTTTTAAACCTATTATAATTGTACCAGTTCAATTCTAAATCACTTTATTGTGCTAATTTAGTTTTAAGTATTGTTAAAAACTACTAGCATAATACTGGTTGTCAATCGACGCTAATGTGGACAAAATTTACTTATTTTTAAATTTTTTTTATTTTTTAAAATTTCTTTTTTTTTTTTTGTCTTTTCTTTTTTTCCTTCTTCTTCCATCGGTTGCTAGGCCTTGATGATGGTCGGTGATTGGCTGAAGGCAACTACTAGTGAGGGTGGCCCTTGTTGAGAACTAGCAAGGGCCGAGGTCCTCGAGGCCGGCAAGGGTTGGCCTCTCTTGAAGCTAGCAAGGCCAACCCTCGTCTGGCTTTGGCAAGGCTTGACCTCACCAAATTTGGCTAAGGCAAGCCGCATTTGAGACCGATGAGGTTCCCCCTCTTTAGATCTCGGCAAGGGTGACCTTGCTAGTGATTGACAAGGGTGAACCTAGCTGATCATAGCTTGTGACTAGTCGCCAGCCATCGTTGAGGCCCAAGACCAATAAAGGAAGAAAGAAAAGGAAAGGAAAAGAAAGAAGAACAAAAATATAATTATAAGAAATCTCCAACAACATTAAAAAGATATTAGAAAACTAATAAATTTTATCCATGGCAACACTAATCATGCCATATTAGATGACTGGCATTTATGATAGTAGTTTACAGCCAAAATTAACGAAATAGATTATATCGACAAAACGTGAAAATATTTATGATTAATTGATAGATTGGAAGGTGTAATATTGAATTGTCATAAATTCAATATGTATAAAAATTTTAAGGTAAGTTTCTTTGTTAATGTGCGTACAGTCAATGTCAATGCATGTGAAGCAAAGAGAGAGGAAGCAAAATAAATTGGTCGACTTCAATAAGGACGCACAAGTCCCTACATTTGCTGAGATCAATGTAACGTGGGTGAAAAAATCTTATTTAAACATCTTTGCTATGTGACGTGTTAAATTTTCATTGGATATTTGAAGAAACTCATGGTCCAATGCATGAATCCCACTGATTTCAATTTGATTGAAACTTCCAAATAGTTTAATTGCCACCACCTAATGGCCTATCTTATATCCTGTAAGTCACAAGAATCGATTAAGTTCAAGCCTTTGATATATATAGATGATTCTAACTAACAATAGTTTTTACACAATTGGCAATTGGTGAGACTCCAATTAGTGACTTCCAATTTTTAGGGTGGAATTTTCCTAAGGCTCCAACTGAAAATTCACCTTGCTTAGTTATTTGTTCTCTTAGCAATCTAAGTCTCCACTATTCCTTTAATCCGTGTTGATAAATGAGGATTACCAATTCAAAAACTCAAGAAAAGTAAGTTGGAGTAGACGTATGTGCCAAATTCGATTCAACCAAGGAACCCGATTGAAATGACTAGTTCAGGGTCGATGCTAAGGACAATCAGTTCAGATCCCACTTCTGCTTTTGAGATTAAGAGGCACATCATTTACATTGCGATCGACAAATACCCATAATTAGCGTAAGCTAAGGATGTCAAAACTGAACTGAAATACTAAATTGAAAATTTCATATATTTCAGTTCGGTTCAAGTAAAGGAAAAATGATCATTCTTTTTGTCAGTTTGGGTTATTTCGGTTGGGGTAATGAACCGAACCAAACTACTGAAACATAATATAAAAATCCATGAAAATTTAAGAAAGGGACCCAAAGTGCCTTTTTTTTTTCTCAAATAAAGACCTGAAGTAGATTTTGTTTCAAGTAAGGACCTGCAGTAACTTTAATTGTTTCAAATAAGGGCCTAAAGTGATTTTGGTTGTTTCAAATAAGGACTTGACCTCACCGGTCACCGGTCAGCTAAATTTTCATTTTGGTCAAGGGTATTTTTATCATTCGGCATTTCACCCTTTTATCTTCCTTTTTTTTTTTCTTACGTTGTTTTTTTCTAGTTCTTCTTCTTTCTTGCTAGTGGCCGGGCCCACAGAGGGCTGGGCGAGGGTCGCCCTTGCTGGCCAAAGGTGAGGGACGGCCTCGCTTGGGCGTGGCCTCGCAGACGAGGTCACCCAACCCTGGCCAGATCTGGTGAGGGTTGGCCTCACCTAGGCCTTGCCCGTGGCCGGCAAGGTCACCCAGTCCTTGCCAACTGCGGGCTGACCTCGCAGATGGCCCCTAGGTGAGGGTCACCTCATCCGCTTGTGGCCGATCGGCCACCAACAAAGAGGAAGAAGATGAACCAGAGAAAAAAAAAAAAAGGAAACAAAAAAAATGAAGAAAAAAGGGGGGAAAATGGCAAATGACAAAAATACCCTTGACCGTTGGAAAGTTAAGTCCTTATTTGCAATGGATATAGCCACTTCAGACCCTTATTTGAAACAAATATAACTTTTAGGTCCTCATTTAAAACCACATCTACTTTAGGCCCTTATTTGAAAATGTAATAGTACTTCAGGTCTTTATTTGAAACAAGATCCACTTCAGGTCTTTATTTAAGAAAAAGATGGCACTTCGGGTCCCTTTTTGGAATTTTCCCTAAAAGTCTTATGGACTGTCTTGCGGCTTAACTTCTCAAACCATAAATTCTTCGACAAGAGCTCCTCGCCATAGAGATTGAACCCAAGCTCCTCGTGAACCCCAAGTCCTCTCTCGATTCGATTTGCTCTTTGGCCAAACGACTCGCTCTCACGCCACCGCACATCCATCCCTCTCTTCTCGAAGATCGCGATTGAGAACTTATGAAGGCAGACCTTGCTCAAGGTCACCATTCTCGAAGATAGCAGGTGTACTTCTAGGGTTTCCTTTGATCTCTCCGTTTCCTTTTGTGCTTTGTTTCCAGTGTTGGGGTGGCTTGGTTTGTGTTTGATGCGTTCGAATTTGCTCTTGGTTTTGGATTGGCAAGATGTAGTTGATGAGCCAGTATACCTCCAACCAGTAAGTTCTCAATTCTTGGCGTTTTTTAGGTGCGTCTCTTTGAAGCTCAAAGTCTGCATCTTTCTTGAATAATCTGAATTGATCGATCGTATTCAGTTTAGGTTTTTTGTGAGTTGAAGGGAGGCTGCTGTAAGGAAGCAAAGCAAAGGAGCCCCATTGAATTTCTCCATGGAGCACATTGAAGATAATTTGTAGATCTCCTAGGAGTAACACGTTTCCGTTCTCTTTAAGGGGATAAGAAACCTCGCAATCTCAGCAAGCTATAATTGGCTCGTGCAGGCTAAAACCGACATGCTCCCAGAGCAAGAAGAATCTCTCGGCATGGTTTCGATCCATATAAACTAGAGAACTCTTGTCCATTCTCCTAGCAGCAGCATCCAAGAACACAGGATCAAGTGCTGCCAGTCATTTAATCGTGTCTTAGCAATACATCATCAGTTCGGCACGTGCTATATCCAAATTAAAACAGCACGCGTCATGTGATGGAGGAAGCTAGACAAGTTTAATAATTTGACAGTCATTCTTTGCACAATGCCATTGCACAGTTATCCTCAACCCAAGTTGTCTCAACCATAACATCACCACAGAGTTTGGGAGCGTACGGATATTACATGCCACAAAATGCGATATTCCCCCGGGTCATTGAGTGCCAACCAATCACAGTCAACAAGCAGAGCATCGCCATCCACTTTAAATAGCAAAAATTAGTCCCTCTGTACATGAAGGCTTGTCAAAATCTGGCTAAGTGTCTTAGAAGGATAGACATTCAGCTCACTCCTGTACAGAAACATGAACATAAGCATCACCGTGACAAAACAAGGAATTTTCCTTCACAGTGCTTGTAAAAGGATATAGGGTCAAGTGCACTGCTCATCCTCTAATTCGTCGAGGCTGTGACATATTTTTGCTAGGCAATATTAGGGTCAAAATCATAATACTGAGCTCTTGCAAATAGTTCTATTTTTTTTTTTTATTTGCTAAGACAAGCAAGAAGACATCGGAATCTAGCATGCATTTGTGCATTGTAATTGAAACGGAACGGGGAACATCTCTCAGCCATTAATATATAAACCAACAATTTTTCCTTGACTTAGCCTGAATGACCTACCGATGCAAACAAAAGCTTATACGGCTCTTTCAGGGGTTGAACACCTTGCTTTTTTGGGGAAACTTGAATGCATTGCCCATAGGACTTCCGATACACCAATATGAATTTCAAAGTCACATGGAAGAAATTAACTAATGGAACACAGGTATGGGGTGATGTACAGTGAGTTTTTGGAATTCATTTACCTGTGAACTATTAAACATCAGCTTCCCCAAAGAGCTTCCTATTGAAGAAGATGCGCAACCGTAGGCTCCAAACCCAATCCCAGGAACTCGAAATATGGTAAATTTGAGCACAATGTCTTCTCTCTGAGCCAGTTCGAAGATGTAGACTTCTCCTATCTCCAGATTATCGTCTGCCACAAACTCACGCCAACCTCTACTTATCTTGCCTTTGCCATCGAAGAGAACGCATCGGATGCGCCACTTCTTCCCATCGGAGGCCTGAAGAGTGATGTCTCTGGAGTTCTCCTTTAGATGCATCCCAACGAAAGAGGCTGGTAGATGCTCTTCAGGAGAGGGGAAAAAGAGCTTTTCCCATGATCAGCATGCATCACAGTGAATATGAACTGAAATTCTAATGAAATTCTGCCTGTGGATATCACGGAGGATGTAGGCATAGTTATTTTCGTCTTGCTAGTATCATTCTTTTTGCGAAATGATTACACTGAAAAGGAAAAATCAGAATAAATCATAGCGGAGTGGACTTACCAAAAGAAAATTCTCTCACATGGAATGGTGTCATGATTACTTGAAAGAACGGACTATTGGGCTCATGCATGCGAGATGCATGGATAGCCATGTCTCTTGACTTGATGATTGCAGCATTCCACACCCTTAGAGATTTTCCATAGAATGCCTCGATAGGAGGCAGTTCATCTCCGTTTTCCCTCATCACTGACAGCTAACTCTCCTCTATATATTCATCATCTATGTAAAGAGAAAGTAAATAGGATAAAGGGCACTTGGACCTTTGGATTGCCAAGACTTAACACATGGAACACTAAAGTGTTAAAATTTAGTAAAGTGACACTTATGTGTCAAAATTGGAGCAAAATTGTTCAATTAAATGTCAACGGCAAAAAAATTTGGTCAAATTGCATACTTGACGTTTTTCCGACAAGATAAGTGCAAAATGACGTCATTTTACATGTTGGCATGCCTAGACAAGTGCAAAAACAATGTCGTTTTGCTGACATAGTTAGATAATTAATATAAATATTAATTAAATTAAATTTAAGATTAAATTATCTATAATAATAATAATAATAATAATAATAATAATAATAAAACCAGATTTGATTGTAGAAGAATGAGGGCTGAGCCCTCGCCTTTTGCAATCTTCATCTTCTTCATTTTTTTATTTAATTTGGTTTTAAATTTATTTTAATTAATATTTATATTAAAAATTCAAAATCAAAATAAAATGACGTCATTTTGGCATTTCTTTGCTAAGTTAACTCCCTAACGTACCACGTAGGAGAACAATATTAATAAAAAAAAATTGCCGTGTATAATTTTTGGTGGGATTCACTGCACTTGATACTCAAGTATCAAATTTTTTATTTTTAAAAAATGGCACTTAAGTGTAGTTTCCATAATTTTTGGCATTCAAATGTGCGTGGGAGAAAGCATTGACATAAAGCATTGACATAGGTACCGAGATTATGGTGCTTACTGCGTTCATTTATTTGCTTTCTCCTTTCCAAGGATCTGTTTCATTGAGACAGCCATTTTATCCCCGACTCCAGAGAATGTAGGCTGCGTTTGGCAACCACTTTACAAAGCCCTTTGGACCTCTAAAGGTCCTTGGGCAAATGCAAGTGTGTTTTGGGGTGTTTGGCAAAAAAATTTCAAAGACCCTTTGCAAAATGTCAACCTTGTGAAGGCCGAAAGCCCAAGGCAAGTTGGGGGCTGCCTTGGGCTTTTAGCATTCTCGAAATGCTGAGCCAAGCGTTTAAAAAAAAATTCTTCCAAATTACCCTCGTTGATTTTTCATTTTTCCAGTTTTGCCCTCACTACTATTCATCATCTTCTTCTTCTTCTTCCGCGAGTGGTCGCCGACGACCGTCGTCAGGGGGTGGCGTGACTGACGCCGGGAGGGGGGGTGCGACCGCCATCGCTGTAACCCAGATCTGGGACGGTAGGGTCGTGGGAGGACCTTGCCGCCCTCGATCTAGGTCGCGTGACCTTGCCACGACCCAGATCCTCCCGTGACCTCGCCGCCCCAGATCCAAGGGCAACGAGGTCGCACGACCTCGCCGTGACCCAAATCTAGGGCGGTGAGGTCCTCCTGTGACCTCGATGCCTCGGATCTAGGTCGCCGGAGGTCAAGGCGGCATTGCGCGACCTTGCCGCAACCCAAATCCTCCCGCGACCTCGCCACCCTAGATTTTAGGGCGGCAAGTCGCACGACCCCGCCGTGACCCAGATCTAAGGCGGTGAGGTCCTCCCGTGACCTTGATGCCCCAGATCTAGGTCGCCAGAGGTCGAGGTGGCATCACGTGACCTCGCCACCCAAAATCTGGGGTCGCCGGAGGTCGAGGCGGCGTCGCGCGATGTGCGCGACCTCGCCACCTCAAATCCGGGGTTGCTGGAGGTTGAGGCGGCATCGCGCGATGCTCGCTAGCCTCGCCGCCCCAGATTCAGGGTCGCTAGAGGTCGCCGGTGGCCGCCTGCCCTCGCCGGTCAAATTTTTTTATATTTCTTTTGATAATTTTTTTTATCACAAAAGTCCTTTGTCCCCTAAACACCATTTTGCTCAAAGATACTTCACAAAGGGCTTTCAAACTACAATTTACCAAACACAATTTGCATTTTGGAAAACATCTTTAACTCAAAGGTCTTTGTATTTTCCTAAAGACTTTCCCCAAAAGTCTTCTTCCTAAATGAAGGTTCTAAAATAGTAGCCTGAAAAGGAAAGCCAAATCTTGTCTACAAATGAAGGTTCTAAAATAGCAACTTCTGATGAGTTTCAAACAATTAGGAAGCACGTGATAAAATTTCTTAACAAGTTTCTGAACAAAGCAATTCGTTTGATAATAATTCTAAATTTTTGTTTCTAGAATAGAAATTCATTTGATGACAGAATAAAAATTCTATTTTTAGGGGGGCTAACGTCCGGTGTCTGGCGGTGAGCGGTGACGAAAGTGAATTATGAGAAGAGTTTTCATTTATCACTTTTATTGAAGAAATAGAGAATTTAAAAATTTTAGCTTATGATTTCTGCTTCAAATTTATTTATGGAGTAGAAATTTATTCCAAAAATAGGAAAATGAAATTGCATTACCAAAAGGAAATTTGTTCCAAACCTATTTCAAGGAACCGAAAAAAATAAAAAAAAAAAGAGAAACGGAAATTTTGTCATGCGCCCCTTGGGCAACATCCAGGTTGTCAAGTGAGTTATTGCAAGACGCCAAAACCATCAAAATGAACATTGTAAATTTCTTTGTTTTTCTCTATTGGAAGCACGATTATTTCATGACAACGATCGATGCACCATGTATTTGCGTCCTCCCCCTTAAAAATGAAGAGAGCACGGCAAAGGTGGAGGAGCTGGTCTGGGTAACGCGCTTGCCAGCTTGAAGAAATGCAAAAGAAATCGCACAAAACCTTATCTACTTCTGTAAAAAAAACTCTCTCTCTCGACACCACATAATGACTCATGTCATGTCTACCTTTTCAAGTTGTCTCACGCAGAGAAGCCACAAAGCTTTGTTGTTGCAGACTCCGCCAGGAGGTCGGCACGGTTCTGTTCTTCAGGTTAGGTTGGACTTTCTTGGGTCTTCCTTCCTTGGAGATGCTGCTGATCTTGAACTACGGCAATCTTCTTTCCGGCTTCCAAAACATGGAGCCTGAAGTGCAAGGTTCTGATATCTACCATAAAGCTCAAATTTCGCCTGAGAACCACGATGAGGTGTTTACACCTAAATTTTGGTGACCTATTTGGTCATTTATCATATTAAAAAATTTGGGGTTAATTTTATCCCTAAAAAAAATATTAATTGCATAGCATATTAATATAGGTGCATTTGTTTTAAATTTGCATTTTGTGCATTTATTTATTGGACCGGTGGCGGATGGTTCGAATTAGTGGTTTTGAGCTTGAATTTGGTAGGCCCGACTAAGCCCATGAAGCGAGCAAATTGGCCTAAAACCTTTTTTTTTTTTTTATGATCGAAAATTATTTCGTGAAAAATGAAGATTTGAAATCTTTTCGAGATATGATGGAATTTTCTGGATAAGGTAGATGTGACAAAAAATACTGCATTCAAAAAATCAAATATTGCATTTGGAAAAAATCTTTGTGGATATGGATTTTGAAAAACCCTAACTCGTGGCCTATAAAAAGCAAAAAAAATGAATAGGGTTTCAGAGGCCACACATATTGAATACATGGCCATTGAGAGAAAAATGTGAGTGAGGGCGAGACTTAGATTGAAAGAGAGATCCTTACATCTTGAGGACGACTTCCCTGGACCACTAAGGGCCTGCATGTTTTTGTTCCTTATTTCTGTTTCTGAACGCTTTTTTTGTTTTTTTATTCCCAGGAACAAAAAAAGAACAGAAAAGCGTTTGGTTGCGTTTCTGTTCTTTTTTTGTTTTTTTGTTCCCAAAACACAAAAAGAACAGAAATGAGAAACAAAAAAAAGTTGTTTATTGTTCCAGAAACGATTTTGAAGAAACGTTTTTTCCTCTCTCTCTTCTCTTTTCTTCTTCTTTTTTTCTTCTTTTTTCTTTGGCCGATCGCCGGCCTCGGCCATGGCCGGTGATCGGCCGTCGAGGGCCGGCGACGCCGTCGAGGGTCGACGACCTCACCGGAGCGTCGATGGTGAGGTCGAGCCTCGCCTTGGCTGGGCGAGCTTGGGCTCGCCCGGATCCGACTTTGTGCCGGCCGAAAAAAAGAAAAATAAAAAAGAAAGGAAAAAAATGAAAAATAAAATAAAAATATTAAAAAATTAAAAGAAAAAAATAAAATTTATCAAACGTGTTTCTGTTCAATTTTTATTCCCGGAACAAGTTTACCAAACGCTTTTTTTATTCAAAAATTGTTTCCCGGAACAGAAACACTTTTTTCTATTTCTGTTCCCGGGAACAAAAAAAAGAACGGAAACATTTCCATGCAGCCCCTAATATTTTACCCTTTCGATATTGCGCACGGACCTGCAAAGCCCCCACCCATATCACGACTAGCTACTCCTGCCACGGATATCCCAGGTCATCCAGAAAAATGCAGTGTTCTTTCTAGTCGCGATCTCGCGTTCAGGGGCTTCATCAATGAGAACCCTTGCCTAGCCGTGCTATTTGATTTGCTGGTCGCATGGAAGACCCTCAACGTGAAATCAATGAAATTCACCGAGTATGGTGATCAAAGAATTGGAGATCAAAGAGCACAGCTACGCTCGTGAAGAAAGGGGGGAAGGGCCAATAAAAAATTCTACTTTGGTGGCATAGGGGATGTTCTTCTTTGGCCTTTTCTTTTTGGTGGCATAGGGGATGTTCTTCTTTGGCCTTTTCTTTTTGGCTTATGTCTCATGGTTTCACTGTTCTCTCCACTCTATTATGGACACCTCACTCTTCAAAGATCTCTTCTTTGTTGGGCGGTGCTAATGCGATCTGCTTGCCGCTCACGAATTAATGCTGCTCCCGACGTTCTTGCAGTCCTGGCGGTGACCAATCAACTCCGATTTTCATTGGTGAAAGTTCATCAGTTGTTTTGTTGCCCTACCATGCTGAGCCGTGAAGCCTCGACGTGAGCTGCTCCAACATCATCCTTTGGCCCGACGTCAATACAAGTTACCGTCCCGTTGAGCTCATCCCCAAACCAAGCATCCTGTGAAGTTTCTGTTTTTTAGGTTTGTTGATTGTAAGCACCACTGAGAGACCCATCGGCCAGCATCACTATGAACCACCACGTGACCCACCGCCACTCTAGTCACTACCGTCCTAGAGCCATGCCGTGATATGCTGCGCCCACCGTTGGTCCATTCTACCGTTTGGGTTTATGGAAAAGTTCAAATTTAGGTATAGATTTATTTTATTTTATTAGGTAGATTTAGTAGATTTAATTTCTTAGGTAAATTTGTTTATCTTATTTTAGTTTTGATATCTTATTTCTTTTTTTGAAATAGTTTCCAACACATGATTGAAATTCCCTGATGTAGCATCTAATTCACGACCACACGAATTATTATTCTATCTATAAGGCTTTAGATGGAATAATTATTCACGCGGGAGTAAAATTGATATCTTGATCTTTAAAGCTTAAGATCAATTTATCGATTTTATTAGCGAAATAATCAAGTTTGGATTTCAACTCAAATATGGATAATATTTCTGATGACCATGGATGATTTAGTGTTTATCTTTTAATTGTTTTGTTTATCCTGAAAATACAAAAAAAAATTGCATTTGTATCTCATGTAGATTAGGATTGATTGCATCTTAGGTTAGAGATTGCTAGGTTAAGATAATATCTTAGTTTAAATTAGGATTTAGTCTAACCTAATCCTTAATATAAGTTGGATAAAATCTTAATCTAGATAAATTATTTTTGCATTTTTCTTAATTTCGAATTTCATGAAAAATACAAAAAAAATTGTCTTAGAATAAATTCATTTCATTCTCTAGAATAGATTGCATCTTTAGGATAATAAAAGATCATGTGCACGTCTTATGAAATGCACATCATTTAGTGATTACTAGATTCATTTAATTGGAACTTCCTTGTCATACTTGTGTCATGTAGTTTAGGTCATATTGCCATGTCATATCATTTCATTAGAAGCATTGCATTGGACGTGGATTATATTCTCATTAAACAAGTGAAAGCAAACATTGGGTGATTGTGTGTTAATTAGAAATCATATCTAGGATTGTCGATGTGAATTATGAGCTAACATTGTAGATGCTTTCGTTGCTATGAGGTAAGTCATGCAATTTATTCATTGCTTCATTTGGGTGTTTAATTGGTGGTTTGCGCACCCGCATGATCACCTCACATGTTAGAGAGGTAAATTAAAATCAATTCAAGCTGCTTGCAAAATATTTTTTAAAATAAAAAGGGAAAGGTACCAAAAGGGCGTTAGAAAAATCTAGCATAACCAAGGCCCTAAACTCACAATCTTTAGTTCGTAGGAGTAAAGTAAATCTCCCGTTACTTTACTTGACTTTCTAATCGACCCACCAAAAATAGATTAGTGGCGACTTCTAATTAAAAAAATCAATTGCATGTTAAAAACTTGAACCTAAGTCACGAATTGGTATTGGCTTGGGAGAGCCCGAGCTAAGTTTAGACCTAGTAATCCATTAGTCTAATTTTAGGTGGTGCACCCGAAATTTAGGTCGCGACACGAGGGTTCTTCCATCACCCAGCAAAAAAATAGTTTTGCTTGTTACCTATTACATGCTCCAAGACAGCCTTGAAGAACTCCATTTTTTGTGGCCTTGTGAACAACTTTCTAATGATAATACGCTTGCCATTGCATTTTTATATTTCTTTTTGTTTTGTTTGGTTCTTACAAGGTGTTGTCCTTCGACAGGATGAATTTTCCAACAATGAAAAGGATATAGCTTATGTCCTTCGTCATCCTGACTTATCCTCGTGTTGGGAATACTTGTTGTAGCATATCTTGGTCCGTATCCTGAACATCTTAACGCATACTTTTCCCTTTTTAAAAAAAAAAAAAAAAAACCAATGGACGAAGTTGACCAACTTGGCATGGACCTCCTGTTATCAATTTCGATCACGTCTGCAAGACCTACCTCCACGGATGGAATACCAGTTTCTGCTGCACCTAAGTTCGATCTCATGTTTCGAAACTCTTGTACATTGTTTCACCTTTTTTTTTTTTTTTTTTTGCGTCGCCTTTATCTCTATGCTTAGAAGAGTTTGCGACGATGCAATACACTACACAATGAGTTGTGTTGATTTGCTGATCGACATGCCTCAGCTTCACATAATTTTCCGAAATTCACATCGAAACCTTGGTATCCATTTACCATTTCCCCGAATTTCGAAGATTGGATTTACTCTATCAATTAGTCTCTAGAGCATGCCCGAGGAAACTTGGATGGAAATTCAACAAGAACAAAGGAAGAGTTTCTTTGTTTCCAGTTGCTCCGCACAACATGCTAATAGCATTACTGTGACTCTTCTATTGAATATTAGAGTCACAGAGCTTTGATAATACTCTTACAAGAGAAGCTCTTAAGGAAGGAGATAAATACACTGATTTACTTGCTGATATTTCTTTTCACTCTCTACTATTTGAAACGATTACAAGACTCGCTTATATGTAGGCTTAAAACACGACTCTTGACATACCTTAGATACATGAAAAGACATGTCTAGATACATAGTAATAAAAACACTTTAATATGTCTTTTGAAAAAACTTCCATCGGGAACTGAACAGTCTTTCAACCAAAACCATGAAGAGTCATGAGAGATAGGTGGTGATATCTTCAATACTCCCCCTCACCGACTACTCTCTCTAAGGATAGTCCTCGTGACCATACCAAGTTGAGCTCGAAACTCTTCAAACTTTGCAGCTTTAAGACCATTGGCGAAGATATCAACAACTTGATCACCTGTCTTGAAGTACTTCATTTTGATCTCACCCTCCAACACTTTCTCTCACATAAAGTGATAGTGGACTTCCACATGCTTAGTCCTAGCATGGAAAACTAGATTCTCCGCCAACCTTGTAATGGATAGATTATCACAATACAATATTGTCAAATAATCTATTGATTGATGAAGATCATCTAATAACTGCACTAGCCACATGCTCTCCTGAGCTGCCACGGTCGCTGCTTTGTATTCAACTTCTGTTGTAGACAAAGACATAGTTAGCTGTCTTTTACTGCACCAAGATACTACTGCTGATCCAAGATTAAACGAATATCCAGTAGTTGATTGCTGTGTGTGTTGATCTCCAGCATAGTCGGCATCACAATGATCGATCAACTCACTCGATGATTCCATTTTATACAAAAGCCTAAAATCAAAAGTCTTCTTTACATACCTTAGGACATGCTTGGCTACATCCAATTGAGTCTTCCTTGGCTTCTCCCTGAATCGACTCACTTCTCCCATTGGAAAAGCGATGTCAGGCCGAGTTATGGCAAGGAAAATTAGACTACCTATCAGTTCCCTATACGTAGTCGAATCTTCGAGCTCTCAACCTTGTTAAGCACATAACTTTGTGTTCCCATCCAGCAGAGTAGATATAGGTTTGCAATCAAGCATTTTGAATTTTTTCAAGAGATCTCGTGCACACTTTTGTTGACATAGGAATAATCCTTCATTTTTCCTATCAATCTCAAGCCCCAAAAAGTGTTTCAGTTCTCCAAGCTCCTTCATCTGGAACTACATAGAGAGGTTGGCTCTAATTCGACATATCTCATCTTCATCATCTCCAATAATGATGAGATCATCCACATAAACCAGCACAGCTACAACCTTTCTATGACATCTTGAATTTTCAATTCTGTTTTTCATTAAATAAATCGGGCCTTTCATCAACGCGCCTTAGTGCTACTCTTCGAGCTAATCACTCTAGGGATAACTAGACTATATGGGGAAGTTATTAAAGAATTTTAATGCAATAGACTTGGGAATTCGACCATGAGTCCACTACTTGACCATGCTCATCTATAGAGATCATTTTCGCATAGTAAACATCAACAAGAAATCATAAATAGGTGGGTTCGATTGAGATATGTGGTTAAACGTGGGTGATACCACCAAATGGAAAAATTCTCGTCGATTGGCACTGGTTAGATTTTTCTGTTGTTTTGGCACCTTGTGTCCGTATTTGAATCCACAAGATTTTCATAACAACTGAGAGTCACCAATGTGTCGAAGAGGTTCATTGCGGCTAAAAAAAATTGACCACAGGTCATTTTCCTTAAAAATTTCTAAAAGGTACCAGGTAGCCTAAATCACACTAAATTCGCGCTAGAGTGAAATTAACCGTGAATTTGAATCCGATTTCAGAAATTGAAAGTTCTATAATGTCACGAGTCATTTTAGGAACGTCAACTCGCCTTCGAAGATTTTTCTGCAAACTGAGTTTTTGGCGGAAAAAGTCGTCATGGGGCCGTTTTCGATCGAGAAAATGCAAATGACCATTTTTGATCGCGAAATTGAGATGCAACTGGATCAATTGGCGAGGAAAAATACCAATTTGATCAAGGGTTCGACGATTGAATTTTTAGAAGTCGAATTATGCCGCTTCAAGAAGGAATGGAATCCCAATTGAAGGAAATTCAATCAAAATTCGTGTGCCCCCATGGCCCATGACCTTTGGACCATTTCAAGCTTCTAGAAGAGTGTTTGGTGGCTGAAAATTGGCCATGGAATCAAGCTGGGTTGTGGTGGGGTCTTCCAAAGGGACAAGAGGATGAGAGGAGATCATTGGTGGCTCACTCAAGACCAGCTGGTTCCCCCTCTCTTTCCTCCCCCATCTTGGTCTAGCACTCCCCTTTCCCAGCAACTGAAGACCTCAAAATTCTAGTGAATCAAGCCAATAAGCCACCGATCACCCTTGCTGCCCGCCGAAGCCCGAGTAGCCGCCGTCGCACGTCCGCGCTAGCCTACGCGTCCCACACAAGTTTTCCTTGTCCCGCCATCCAAAGCTGCGTCATTCTTGCCCAACTTGCCATCCAACATGTCACAAGAAGGCTATGCGTGACCGTCGAAGTCGTCACCTGCCTCCACCTGGACCCGCGACCAGCCCCTCCGCCCATCTCCGCTTGTTTCCAACCCAAGCCAACACCGGAGTAGCTTTTTCGGGCCCTCGACCAACACAGAACCGAGTGGGTCTCCAGCCCACTGTTGGGCGGTTTTCAAGCCTTTCCTGACCCTACTTGGCGATCCTGCTTTGGAGTTTCTCGAGCCTCGTCGCGTCGCCGTCGTTTTGATCTGAGTAGATCGTCGAACAAGTGAGTTTAACTCACTAATCCCTGCTTAGTAAGTTAATGACACTTAAGGGTTGATTAGATTAAGATAAGCTTGGATTAGGTGGATGGTTAGAATAAATTAGTGAATTGATCGATTATGGATGCATGTTAGGTGATTAGTTTGGTGTAATTAGAGCCTAGACAAGCTCTAGTATTTATCTAAAGTGGTTTGGAAATTTTCCGAGCCCATCTCGGCTTTTAATTAGGCTTTTCCGACCTAAGTTACATTTATTAGCATTTAATAATTATTTTTCGTAATTACTTAATTAATATTTATTTTTCGAAAATTAGACTAGAATAGTTGGTTACCAAAATTTTATGATGAATGCAATGGTGTGACTTGTTTATTTAATTGACTGTTATTTCATGCAAATTGAGTGTGATTTGTGAATTTAGGATTTTATTCCAAATTTATTTAATTTCAGTAATTCATTAGAAAATCACCGAGCGTTAGTTTACATCGTCAAAATTTTTTTTATTGTCTATATAAATGGTGGGAATTTTGAAAGCAAAGATATTATATTTTTGGTCGAGGTCGACAATGTATCCACCCACGATAATTTTTATCGGGTATCCGTAACTTGAGGAGAACAGGCCAAAATATTATTTTGATCGAGGATTCTAAGTGTGAAGCACATAGTCCTTGGCCAAGAGTAATTAATCGTGTGATGGTTAATTGAGATGACTATTGGAAGTTGAAATGACGCATGTTGTCTGTGATAGTGTGGAATAGGGCATGGAAACCGTTGAAGTATGGTTGTGCCTATTAGGCCGTAATCAACCGCCAAAGTATGGGTGTGCCTGTTGGGCTGTAATTAACCACTAGAGTATGGCCATGCCCATGGGCCGTAATTTACCACCGAACTTGGATCAGGCTGTGCCCATTGGGCCATAATTCACCGCCGAATAGTTAGTAGGCCGTGCTCGAGTGTGGCCGTAATTAATAGTTTGAATGAGTAATTGAATGACCGTGTGATGGTCTTGTTAACATGTAATCGACTAAGTCGATTGATTGATGATGCGATCTGATTAATGATTTGATTTGTTGATGTGATTCGATGAAGTACAATTTATATTAACTTGCAGGAAGGAACTGAGGCCAAGGTAAGTCCTCTGACTTGTGTTGTACCTAGGCAACCCTCAAAGTGTATTTTCTTCCTAGTCAGGTTTTAGGGGGTTGAACTTGCTGAGACACCATCTCACTCCATTGTGGGATAACATTTCAGGTCCCTAGTTGACAGTGATGGAGGACCCGAAGCTTGTAATCAAGAAGGTGGAGTCTGAAGAATCGATGGACGTGTATGACTAGTTAGTCATAGGACAAATCTCTTTTTGTTTAGAGCCAATCCTTTTGTAGACTTCTGTATATAAACTTGTGTGGTTATAAAAATGTGTTTGGTGAAAATGGTCCTGCTTTCCTATCCCATTGTGTTATTATCTATAGATTATTATTCTTTTCTGCATGCATATTAAAATGAATGAGTTAGTGATGCGTCCTAGGACATCGGTATTTAATCAACCAAGAGGGATGGGCACGCGCTCGGAGGAGTGGGGCATGACATCCTTGTTTAATGGCATCAAAGCAAGGTTGTTACCCATTGGAGTGATATAGTGCGATGGTCTATGGGATAGTTAGTAGGAAAGACCTTTAATTTCATGTTGGTGCATGTCCGTGATAGCTGATTGGTAAAAAGTTGTTTGTGGTGTGGATCACTCAGTTTCTAATTCTATATGAAATTGGGAATAGGTTTTGTAGATAGACTACATTATGAGTGATCAGGAGTAGAAGACTCTTTATAAAAGGAATGTTAGACTTGTAGCTCGGGGTAGAACGCTGACTAGGGTCAGTACCTAAGGAGGCTGAGGTAAGGCACCAGCACAAGTTAGCACTAGGGGTGTAGCACCACCTCTTATTGATGCTGGGGTCGTAGCCCCAATTGATCCAGGAACTATTGGGATCATGCAAACGTTGGATGCTATGAGAGAGATGATGGGCTAGCAGGCCTATAATCAAGCTACCACCTTTACTGCTGCTGTTGTAGCCGTCGTTACTGCCGCTACCAATGTTGCCATTGCTACTACAGCCATTGCCGCACTTGTCACTGCACTTGCCGAAGTTCTAGCTGGGAACATAGCCGTGAATAGAGAAAGACCAATCCACAAGTTGGTGGGGCAATTCTTGAAGTTGAGCCCGTCGAGGTTCACGAGTACTAAAGACCCCGAGACCGCCTCGCTGTGGATATAAGACCTGGATGAAGCTTTTACACTTTTGAGGTGTAGTGAGGAAGAGAAAGTAGTTTTGGTAGTGTACCAACTACAAGGTAATGCCAATACTTGGTGGAGAGCCACCGGAGAAACAGTGCTTCCGGGAGGAGTAGTCCCGCTATAGGATGCTCTCCTCAAAGCATTTAATGAGAAGTATTTCTTGGGAAGTACCCGAGAGCAGAAAATGGGAGAGTTTCAATGTTTCCCCTAAGGAGCGATGACTGTTGACCAGTATGAGGTCAAATTCACGGAGCTCTCCCAATATGCTCTAAGACTGATTGAAGATTCGGAAGAAAAAGCTCGAAGGTTTAGAAATGGCCTTTGACTAGAACTAAAACAGCCGATGGTGCCATTGGATTTGATTGACTATTGAGAAGTTTATCGTCGAGCATAACTGCTTGAAAGAAGTCTAAATGAGCAAGTCACCTTGTCTGGATCGAGGTTTAATTCGAACGGAGAAGGGATCCAACTTGGGAAGAGGCCCATGACTAGAGGAAAATTTCATGTTCCACCCAACAAGAAGGGTGGGATTGGAAAATCAAGGCCAAGCCAGAATGGCGCGTGTCGCTTGTGTGGAAGGCAACACGGATTAGCTCCATGGCAATCTAGGCCGGGTACATGTTATGGGTGTGGCTAGCTAGGTCACATAGCTAGGAACTGTCCCAGGAGACAGGGGAGACCACAGCAGTTACCACCGCCGCTACCACCATTAGGACAAATCAGAGGGTACGCGCCTCAGAACGCACCGCAGGGTGGACAGCTCAAACCGCCGGCTCAAGGAACAGTGTATGCTCTTATCAGAGGTCAAGTTGAGGATGTGCCTGATGTGATCATAGGTATGGTTTTGTTAAACGATCATACTGCTTATGCTTTATTCGACCAAGGAGCGACTCCTTCTTTTATTGCCGAGCAGTATGTTAAACTGATAGGATTAAGTCTTGTATTATTAGAGTCAGTGGTTAGCATATCTACACCATTGAAGGATAAGGTGTTAGCTACTTTGGGTTGTTCTGATTGCAAGTTAGCGATTGGTGAGTGAGAAGGGAAAATAGACTTATTAGTCCTTATTTGTTTTGAAGTTGACAAAACGTTTCCATCAGTCTAGTATGAAGACTTGTAGACTCTTTCGTCAAAGTTTGAAGATCGCCAAACCACCAGACTCAAGATTTAAAGTCTGCCCTCATTGATAGTTTCTAGACCAATGAAGAAGACTTATCCAAAATTGAGTGTTTCTTTAAAGATTTGATTCGAGTGGCCAAAGAAGATCTCACGGCTGGAGATAACATTTCTGAATCTATTATTCGTTCTGAGATTAATTCGAATAATTTGGATCCGTTGAATGGCGAAGCATACTTGGAAGGTTCTACTTATGAAAACCTAGATCCTGATTGTATGGACGAGCATAATTAGTGGGCTATCGTTACATTCCTTAAGTAACTTGAGATCTCCCTAATTGATTCTGTCCAACGAGTAGATTAGAAGAACTCTTTTGGACTATGCTAACGGTTATGAAGGCATGGAGGAGTATATAAGAAAGATGCTCTAGTTATTCGTGTGTGTGCACGATAGATAAATTCCAAAGTCTGAAGCTCCTTATTCTTTACCGATTCAATTGTTGAGCGAAAACTTGTACTTAAAAAAGAATTTATATATTTGTAAGGCCTTGATGAAGTGTAGTAGAGTCTCTACACTGTGGAATCAAGGACGTGATACTGTAACGACTCTTTTGATTCATAATGAAATCCAGCCGATGGGCTGTCAGTGCGAGAGAGTGGACATAGGCTTGGATTAAGCTGAACCATTATAAATCTTGTGTTCTTATTCTCTTCCCTGAACTCTTTTATTTTGTTCGTAACTCTATTTAATTGTTAGAGTCTAATTTCCTCTTCAAGGTCTACTATTAACCAAACTTAGGTTTAAAGTAAAGTTCTACACTATATTTTGCAAAATTTCTTTTTGCATCTATTCGCCCCCCTCTACGTCCTCGTACTAGCATTCTCAATTGGTATCAGAGCCTGTGTACTCATTTAAATTGAAGTGTTTTTACTTTTGAGTTAATGATGCATGACTAGTATGTTGGCTCCAGGTTTGGTCGAAGAGCAAAGCAACACCCAGACTGCCTTATTTTGATGGAAATGAATACAATATATAGAAAAACAAGATGAAGGCATTCCTAAGATCAAAAGATCCTCTGGAATGGGATGTGATAGATAAATGAATCATTCTTAAAGCTACAAAGTCTCAGACAAGGGAAAAGAAATTGTTAAGGCTAGCAAGATGACTCAAGAAGAGATAACTAAGAGACAAGCTCTTGATGCAAAAGCAATTTATTTCTTATATTGTGCATTATCTCTTACTGAATATAACAGAATATCTTCTTGTGAAACAGCTAAAGAAGTCTGGGATAGATTGCACATCACCTATGAATGAACTAATCGAGTGAAAGAAACCAAAATCAATATTCTACTCGGTCAATATGAAGCCTTCAAGATGAAATTAGGAGAATCTATCATTGACATGTTTAGTCGTTTTATAGAAATCGTGAATGATCTTGAGTATCAAGGTCAACCAATCTCTGGACCCATGAAGGTTAACAAACTACTGTGTGGACTTTCCAAAGATTGGAATCACGTAAAGACCTCAATAAGAGAGACATAAAGGACCATGCCACTCTCCATTGACGAATTGGTTGGCACTCTTCAGTCTTATGAAGTGGAGCAAATCAATGAAGATGAAGATCCCAAAGGTAAAAAATCTGTTGTTTTAAAATCTAATGATGATTCTGATGTTATAGATTCTGAAGACGATATGGACGATGAAGAGATTGCTTTCATGATAAGAAGGTTCAAAAAACTGAACAAAAAGGAAAGAAGATTCAATTAGAAGAAACAAAGTTCTCAAAAGTTTCAAAATAAATCAGCTGAGGACGATGAATCCAATAAAGATGTGATTTGTTTTGAATGCAAGAAAAAGAGACACATCATACCCAACTATCCCTTGCTGAAGAAAAAGAAAGGAAAAGCTGAGAAATACAGAAAAATGCACTCAAAGCAGAAACTTGGAGAGATACCGAATGCGAAGAGAGTGATGATGATTATGCTAATATATGTCTAATGGCACAATCGAATCGATTCGGACTCTGACGGCGATACGAGACTCGAGACTTAGATAGTGAAATCAAGATAAGTAGTTTAAAAAAGTTATACTAAAATCTCTAAATATATTGATGAACTGTGTCTTCGTCTCAAACCTCTCTCAAGAGGATTTCCAAGCTAAAAAGGGAAAATTTTGCACTTTGAAGCAATAGCAGATTATTTGGAAAGAAAAGGTCGAAAACTTAGATAAAAGTTTTATTACTTTGAAAGAAAATGCAAACTCTCTTTCAAAAGAAAACAACTTTTGAAAAATAATATTTCAAGTATTTCAAAAGGTTTTCTATAGGATCTGAGAAATTGGAAAACAATATTTCAGCACAAAGACCTTACTTTAACAAATCAGGATTGGGAATGACTTCTGAAACCATTCATCTAATTGATTTTCTAAAAGTAAAGGAAAGAATCAAACAAAGACCTACAAAAGACTTTTATAGAAATCATTTTTAAAAAGTCTTTGTAAAACTTGTTGACCATAGTACTCTTAAATGTTCTAAGTGCAACAACTCAGAACACTTTGAGAAAGAATGTCCCATGGTTTGGAAACCTGTTAAGAAGGTTTGGGCAAAAACTGTATATTGCACTAACTCCATTGGACCCAAAAAAGTGTAGTTACCAAAGAAAGCTTGAGTTTCTTTTTTAAATGCAAGTCACTATCAAGAAAAATGTCAAATGGTACTTAGATAGTAGATGCTCAAGACATATGATAGGGGATTCAAGTTGTTTCATAAAACTTATGCAAGTTAATGGTGGAAAAGTCTCTTTTGGAGGAAGTAGCAAAGGAAGAATTGTCAGATGTAGAACAGTAAAGATTGGAAGTCTCACAATCAACAACGTTTCCTTAGTAGAAGGACTCACTACAACTTACTGAGTATCAGTCAACTGTGCGACATAGGTTTCAAAATCAATTTTCAAGAATGAATATGTTTGGGAACTAGTAAAGAATTCTCTTAGACTTTCATGGGGCGAAGACATGGGAACATCTATCTTTTCGACATCAAACTAGAAAAATCTCATTGTCTAATTTCAATTCAAGAGGAAGCTAATCTTTGGCATAGAAAACTTGGCCATATCAACATGAAACAAATAGCTAAGATCTCTGCAAAGAAGCTTGTTCGTGGACTACTCAACCTGACATACCAAAAATCTGACATATGCACACCATGCGTGTTGGGAAAATATGTTAGAAGTTCTTTCAAACTAATAAATCAAGTTTCCACTAATTGTGTGTTGTAGCTCCTACATATGGATATCTTTGGACCAACTAGGATTCAAAGCATTGGTGGAAAGAAGTATTGCCTAATAATAGTGGATGATTGATTATTTACGATATACTTGGGTATATTTCTTGGCAAGTAAGTCTGAAACTTTTTCTTATTTTATAAAGTTTGTTAAGAAAGTATAGAATGAGAAAGGATATGTTATTTCGAGTATACGGACAGATCATAGAGGTGAGTTTGAAAATCAAGATTTTGCTAAATTCTTTGATGAATATGGTTTTCAGCATGTGTTCTCCTCTTCATACACTCCATAATAGAATGGAGTTGTGGAAAGGAAGAATAGATCGTTGCAAGAAATGGCTAAAACACTTTTAATTGAAAGTAACATTTCTTCTTGTTTTTGGGCTGAAGCAGTTTCTACAGCATGTTATATTATTAGTAGAGTCTTCTTAAGGTTTATTCTAGAGAAAACTCCTTATGAGTTGTTCAAAGGTAAGAAACCAATTATTTTCTATTTTCACGTGTTTGATTACAAATGTTTTATATTGAAAAATGCAAATGATCGAACTGGTAAGTTTGAAGAAAAATCAGATGAAGGAATCCTCATTGGATATTCAACCACCACCAAAGCCTATAGAGTATACAACAAAAAGGCTCAATCTGTGGAGGAATCGATGAATGTTAAATTTCAAGACTTTATACAAAATCAACCGATCCAAACTCAACTTGAAGAATCTAAACCTGCTCCAGACTCTACAAAGTCTAAATACCCAAAAGCAGCTCAGACTTTAGAAGGTCAACAATGAACGATCGTTGAAGAATCAAATGAAGAAAAAGATCAGTAGTCTATCAGACCAACCAGCAATTGGAATCACAAGTCTAGTTATCCCAAAGAACTCATTATTGGTGACATTGATGAAGGGATTCGTACAAGATCCAAAAGGCATGAAGAGTTTAGTGCTGTGGCTGTTATTTCTAAAATAGAACCCAAGAGCATAGAAGAAGTTTTAACTGATGAAAGCTGTATTGAAGCTATGTAAGAAGAACTCAGGCAATTCAGTATTAACGATGTCTGGGAATTGACTCCTAAACCAAAAGATAAATATGTTATTGGAGCTAAATGGGTTTTCAGGAACAAGATGGACGAGAAAGGAAAAGTTATAAGGAACAAAGCAAGACTTGTAGCCAAAGGATATACGCAAGAAGAATGGATAGATTATGATGAAACTTATGCACTAGTAGCAAGGTTAGAAGCAATAAGATTACTACTTGCTTTTGCATATTATAAGAATTTTAGGTTATTCCAAATGGACGTCAGAAGTGCATTCCTGAATAGATTTATCCAAGAGAAAGTCTATATGGAACAACCTCCCTGTTTTGAAGATACAAGGAAACCAGACTCTATATTCAGACTAAAAAATGTGCTATAAAGTTTAAAGCAAGCACTTCAAGCTTGGTATGACGGGTTAAGTAAGTTTTTAATCCAAAATGGCTTTGTTGAAGGTAAAGTAGATACTACTTTGTTTATTAAAAGAGAAATAAAAATTTTAAAATTGTTGATGATATTATTTTTGGATCACCTAAAAAAGTCCGTGCAAGAAATTTTCCAAGTCTATGCAAGATGAATTCAAGATGAGTATGATGGGTGAACTATCTTTCTTTCTCGGACTACAAGTAAAACAATTGAAGGAAGGAACTTTCATTCACCAAGAAAAATATGCTAAAGAACTTGTTAAAAAGTTCGGTTTGGAGAATTGCAAAAAGACTGATATAACAATGTGAAGTTCTTTGAAGTTGGACAAAGATAAAGGAGGAAAGAAAGTTGACCAGAAGTTATACAGGAGTATCATTAGTTCACTTTTTTATCTTACTACCTCTAGACCTGACATTTTATTTTGTGTTTGCATTTACGCCAGATTTTAATCAAATCCTAAAGAATCTTATCTAAGTGCTGTGAAACCCATCATCAAATACATTGCAACAACCTCTAATTTGGGTCTCTAGTATCCTAAATAAGGAGACTTTACTCTCCTTGGATACTTAGATACAGACCTAGCAAGATGGAGAGTTGATAGAAAGAGCACCTCGGACACTTGTCAATTGCTTAGTAACAGGATTGTATCTTGGTTTTCAATGAAAAGTACTATAGCTCTTTCAATAGCAGAAGTAAAGTATGTGGCCTTTGGAAGTTGTTGTTCTCAAATATTGTGGATAAAACAATAGCTAAGAGACTTTGGAATCGAAGACTCATGCACTGAGATCAAATGTGACAACACTAGCGCGATTAATCTCACCAAGATTCCAATTCTTCATTCAAGAGCAAAGCATATAGAGATTCGATATCATTTTATTAGAGACCATGTTTAGATTGGAGAAGTCTTGATTTGTGGAACCCCTCGATAGCCCCCGATCCGTTAGGGTCACCACAGTTCGCTTACCATTTGCTTACCTTTCACTAATCACATGTCACTCCATTACCATTTCAATTGCAGCGGATCCATACAACCATGGGAGTTTACATCTTTTAGATCGGTCCCTTGCGCAGTTCATTTACGGAAGCACAACCAACAACTCTCTTCCCTATATTTAGAAAACGATGCACATCAACTAAACATCCTATAAAGTTAAAGCCAAACACTTTTATTTACATAAACCAAATGGACATCATTCATTGGTACATCAAAATGCCGTAGTCTTCTATACTCGGCTATACTTCCAAAGATGACCGACATCTTCTCCAACAGTCGTATACTTAAAGTCCATCGATCAATGTCAGCGTCCAAACGCTCCTTCCTTTGCTATCCTCCTCCTCACGGTCATATCCAATCACTCGATCCATCTACTGATGGCAGTGGCAACAAATGTATCTTATCTAGTCTAAAATGTTATTCCCCAAATGGAGTGAGTATAGCCACTCAGTAGGTAAAGGACCCAATAAATCACTCAATGCATCACAAAATACAATCATAACAATCATAGTATAACACATGTCATTCAAGCATTCGTGCATAACTTACCTTGATAGCATGCATATGTCATCATACCACATGTACATACATCCCCATGTACTCATCACTATCATGTCATACATTTATCATCATGACATAGGTGCACATCATCATGTCACACACATATCATCATGCCATGGGTGATCATCACCATGTCACACATATCATCCTACCATAGGTGATCATCATCATGTCACACATCCATACATATGTCATCACATCATATGTGCATGATTCAATTTCCACTTTTATCTTTCAATTTGATCACCACATTTCTCTTTTTCCCGGGATCAGTAATTGCATCCCACACTATATCACTCGCATCCCAACTTGGCATCGTGAGAAAAATCTCCGGCACCCCCACATTTCGGGCATCTCACATCCCAGCTGGCATCACGAGGCATCCCCCCGGGCACAAACCTCCGAGGCTTCCGGCACCCAATCATTCCGAGCATCTCGAAACTCCCGAGGACATCCGGGCATGTATCTCAATACAATCCAAGCATCCGGCACCCCCCATCCCAGGCATCCTGACACTCCCAGGGCATTATCGGCTGCCTCCAACAGTTTCCTCATTTATCATAATTCATGTTCACCAGTTTATGTCTCAAAATCAGCATGGCACATGATGTAATGGCAACAAAGGCTAATTCAGCATTTGATTCTATATGCAGTGTCAATTATCATCACATGCTCAAGATATTCAATCACCTCAATCAATATGAATAGTAGGGCTCATCCAAAGCAAAATAATCACAATTTCCAGCATTTGAAATTTGTATAACCTATGCTTGCACAATTTTAGAAAATATTTCCATTAAATGCCCAAATGGTCCTTGAAAATTATGAAATTTGAACATGTGCAAATCAAGACATAATGGCAGATATTTCATGCAGGACACTGTACCAAAAGATCCTCATACAATTTGATATAGATCACGCATCACGGCATTTCTAATCTACCAACACAGCTTGCACAGATTTTGAAATATTTTTGGTTAAATAGGTACATGAACTTCAAAAATTATGAAATTTTAATATTTCATAGGGAAGACATAAAGAAAGATACTTCGTGAAGAATACTTCGCCAAAAGAGTTTCACATAAAATGATATGATCCATGCATGGAGACTGACTAAACTGAATGCGACAGATTACTCGGTTTTTGGAATAATTCCGATTAAATACTCTAATGACCTTCAAAACTTATGAAATTTTACCAGGCGATAGTCAAGATCCTAATATATATTTTTGATGAAGATATCTAGGCCATATTCGCTCTAGATAATTAACTATAGACGGTCAAAACTCCTGTTCCTAGTACCGAACAGTCCAGTTTAGCTGTCTCCGAAAAATCAGGGTTTTGGCTACTCATCTTTCTCCATTTCCTCTGAAATTTTGATATGTTTTGCCTCAAGAGGTGAAATACAACATTCATTAAGGGATCTAGGTAAGATTCTCAACAGATAGTTACCTTATAGTTCACGAAGTGGCTGGAGTCTAGTACAATACTTCCAGATCTACTGTCTTCAGAAGAAAATCGTTTCACTAGGCTAAACTTGCTAGTTTTACCTCAAATTTGAATATGTTAATTTCTAGGATGTTCTCTACAACTTTCGTGAAGAAGTCGAAGTGAGATTCTCGGTAAAAAGTGACATGCAGCACACAAAACCACCAAGAGGTCAACAAACAATTCCAGATCTAGTGTCTTCGTAGAGGAAGGGTTTTACCCCTCAAAACTCAACCATTTTATCTCAAATTTTATTTTGTTGTACTTTGAGATATTTTCTACAACTTTGGTGAAGAATTCAAAGCCAAAATTTGACTCAAACCACACATGCAAGCCTCTACAACGTTTGGGGTCAGGCGGCACACTCAAAAACAGCATGCTATTTAAAAAACAACACACACTAGCTTCGGTTTCTCATACCCTAAACATCCGAGATTTACCACCACACAATCATACATGCAAGAGACAACATGAAAGAGCAGAATATTGATCCCAACTTGCCTCCAAACCGAGCAAGCACGAGCACACGACGGACGACAGACGCACGGCGACGGGCGATGCACGGCTTCTCCTCCTTCTTCTCTTCTTCCTTTCTTTCCCTTTACTTTCTCTCTTCCTCTCCTCTCTCTCTCTCTTACGGTCGACACCCCCTAAACCAGCCACCCCTTCTCTTTATTTCCCTTTCCTTTAATCATTGCAGCTGCATGTGGCTGCCCAAGATGGCCAATGGGGGCAGCCACACCTTGCGCAACCTCCATGCCACTTGGTAGCTCGCATGCAAGGCTTATGGGCTTCAAGGTTTGGGCCAGTCTTGGGCCATCATGGGCCGGTCAACCAAGGGGTTGGCGTGGGCTGGTTGGACGGGCTTTTGGGCCTAAAAATCAGCCCACCCTCTCCTATTCCTATTCCATTTAATCTTTATTTAAATAAACTTCTAATTTCAACTTATAAGCCCACGAAACTTTATAATTTAAATCAATAAAATTCTACTTATAAAGTGCACCACCAAGAATAAGATTTCTATATCAATTTGCACTTTAATAAATCCTTGGGTCACTTGAAGATACATCTCCATCCAAGCAATCATCCTTTATAATGCTCGGCCTTAAATTAATTGAAATTCGTCAACTTAATGGCTAATACAAAATCAAACGGCACTTCCATTACCTAATCATGGTTCATGGTATATCCAGGGATTGTTATGAAATTTTGGGATGCCACATGATTCAATTCATAGACTCAAAGAATCAGTCGGATGATATTTTTACAAAGCCACTTTGGAGAAAAGTCAATTTAAGTCTATTTGATCCAGACTTAATATCTTAAAATCTGAAGAAGTTCGACTCGGGGATAAAAATCTAAAGATGCTCGGACTCAAAAGATCAAGAATAATGATTGTAAGTTATTTTTATTTTAGAAATTTATCTTTCGGATAAAAACTCGAAAAGGTACATTTGTCTATTAATTTGCAATTGATTGATGTTATCTTCCCAAGTTTTCGTAATTAGAGCAATGATTCCTTTTCGAAAAAGAAGTTATTTTTTGAAATGACAATTATCTATTTTCAAAAAGGCAGTTATTTTTCGAAAAGGCATTATCTATTTTTCCTTTTACGACAATCCGTATACCCCGTTTCGATTGCCTTATATACTTATTGTCTTCTTCACGAACCCTAGAAGCAAAAAATTCACTTTCTTACTTTTTTCTCTCTAGTTTAATCCTCAAAGCTTTTATCTTTCTCGTGAATTGAGTTCGGAAACTCTCTCAAAGACTGTGATAATAGCTTCTAAAAGAAAGTCCTCAAGGATTGCAAATAGGGGACCACGACATATGTGTGAGGGTCCTACACATTTTGATCTCACAGAGGAAGAAGAATCTCCAAGGCAACAGCAAAGTCCACAAGATTCTCAACCGCACCATTCTCCTCAGGCTAGACCATAGGATGTTTAGTAATAACAAGCGGAGGAAGAAATTATTGTGGATGCCGAACACGTAAGAACTCTAAAGCCTACTTTTACCTTCAAACTCTACTCGCCTCGAAAGATGGAGGTTCTCCATTGAACTTTATTGATGAATTTTTGAAAGAAAAGGGGCACCGAAATGAAACCCATTTTTTATGAACAATGGAACGTTTGGGAATTGCTCCTGTGGGCTCGGCAGAAAGAGCTTTTGCAAATATCCCAAGTGATCTATGTGTTAGAGGACTTAATCAACCTAATGGAAATGATGATGAAAAGATGTTCACTCATTTTAAGCTTAGAATGGATGCTGCTGCAAATATTTGAGGAAAAAGGACAGATTTGTTTCATTTTGAGGAATATAAGCGACTTTACTCTAAGTTGATGAACCCAATGAGTGTGGATTTTGATTTTCTTGACTCTTTGAATGTGAACTTGTGAGAGAAATTTACTTTACTTTAACTTGAACGTTTTTGCTTTGAGACAACAGTGGCTCATCCAGAACTTACTGCGTATTTCTATTCCAATCTAAGGTTTTTGTATGCGAATAGATTTTCCTTTAGTGTTAGAGACCAAAATTATGTGGTTGATATGGACACTCTGGCTGATGTGGTTGGAATAGAGAGAGGGGTATTCCAATCAATTAGTGCGTCTATTGGCCGTGCGACTGTGGAGTCGGGATGGAATGGTAGAAGGTCGAATTTCGTACTTGAGGATGAATGCCTCAAATGTCTTGCTTCACAAGATTGTGATTAACTGTCTTAGACCCAAATCAACATCAAAGACTAACATCTCTAATTCAGAAGCGTAGCTGATGTATGCTATCAATGCTGGTAAAAAGTGTTCTCTACCACACACTATCATGTTTCACATGTACAGATCGATGGTGAAAGACAAAGGCCAACTTCCTTATTCAGCACTTGTTACTTAGCTATCCAAACATCTTAATATTCGGCCTCCCAAAATTCTGTGTGTTCGAACCTATGATCAAATGGTGGTGGGACTGAAGATGGTTTCAAAAATGCGTCTGAAGAAGTTAAACAAGGTTATAGAACACTTTAAAGAGAAGACCCCTGTCAAGACTCGACAAGACTCTGTGTCTGCAAAACGGAAAGGCAAGGAGCCCATGACAGCTCCATCCAAGAAAAGAAGAGCACTCATCTTGCAGGATGAAGAAGATGAGGAAGATATCACCAATTCCGCTCTTGCTTTAATGAACTTACAGAGTTTTATTCCAGAGACAGAGGAGAGAGAGGATCAAGACAGAGAAGAAACAGAGCAGAGGAGTGAAGAGAGGGAATCAATGAGGAAAGAAGCAGAGGAAGAAAGAATTGCAGAAGAAGAGGAAAGAGGAGAACAAGGTCATCATGTCACTGAAGAAGAGATAGAGCATGAAGAGTACTTCTCTCCACCCGAAGGCACTAAAAAAGGGGGAGCTGCTGAGAAAAGAGGTACTTCTTCACTTGCTTTTACTAATGATGATGTTAGTCGTTCTCCTGCCGATCCAAAAGATGTATATGCCTTTTAATTTCCTAAAGAAAGTCATGAGGTTTCATCTCCGACTCTGGGTGCTCATGCTGAAATGCCATCATCTGCCAATACTCAACAAATTGATCATGCCGAAGTAAGCACTCAAACTGACAACTTAGCAGACTTTCGAAGATTGCTTGATGTTCTTATGGAGATGCAAGGACAGATTTATGCTTTGGGATGCGAAGTTTAGAATATATAGAATGCCAGTCAAGCCTCTTCAGTTTCTTTGCACAATCAAGTTCAGGCCTTTAATCTTCAAGCTTAAGCAACTGCCAAGGGTGAGGAAGTAGCACAATTGAAGAAGGATATGAGAAAGCTGGAGGAGACTGTCAAGTCGATGGTAGATTTCTAGCTTGTTCACGTTCTAAAACATTCTTAATTTTATCCAATTCTTTTTTCATCTCTATCTTTTTAATGCTGACAAAAAGGGGGAGAAGTTGGTGCAGATTTGACTTTGTTTGACTTTATTATTTGACTTTACTTTTGTTTGTTTGTGACTGGTTTGGTTTGGACTGTTTGATCATTTAATGCTTGCAGTATCTTAAGCGTTGTTGGTATTCATGGCAAAGATAGTTGTTTTTACAAGACTAACTCATTTCTTGTGGATGTAGATTTGATACTATCTTTATCCTAATCCATTTATCTTTTATGAGATACCCATGTCTACTTGAGTATTGTCTTGTAGGTCAAAAGTATCCAAATCTACAGGAAAGTTTTGTCACAAGAAAAAATAGGGAGATTGTTGGAGAAAACTTCCTTATTTGTTTTGAAGCTGATAAAACGTTTACATCAGTCTAGTTTGAAGACTTGTAGGCTCTTTCGTCAAAGTCTGAAGACCACTAGACCGCCAAACTCAAGATTTAAAGTCTGTCCTCATTGACAGTTTCTAGACAGATGAAGAAGACTTATCCAAAATTGAGTATTTCTTTAAGGATTTGATTTGAGCGGCTAAAGAAAATCTCACGGCTGGAGATAGCATTTCAAAATCTATTATTTGTTTTGATATTAATTAGGGTAATTTGGATCCGTTGAATGGTGAAGCATACTTGGAAGGTTATACTTATGGAAACCTAGATCTTGATTGTAAGGGCGAGCAGAATTGGTAGGCTATCGTCACATTCCTTAAGTAACTCGAGATCTCCCTAATTGATTATGTCCAACGGGTAGATTAGAAGAACTTATTTGGAAGGTGCCAACGGTTATGAAGGCATGGAGGAGTATATTAGAAAGACCCTCTAGTTATTCGTGTGTCTGCGCGATAAATAAATTATAAAGTTTGAAGCTCCTTGTTTTTTGCTGATTCAATTATTGAGCAAAAATTTGTATTCAAAAGAGAGTTTATACATTTATGAGGCCTTGAGGAAGTGTAGCAAAGTCTCTACACTGTGGAATCAAGGATGTGATACTATAACGACTCTTTTGATTCATAGTGAAATCCAGCCAGTGGGCTATCGGTGCGGGAGAGTGGACGTAGGCTTGGATTAAAATTAAACCACTATAAATCTTGTGTTCTTATTCTCTTCCTTGAACTCTTTTACTTTGTTCGTAACTCTATTTAATTGTTATAGTCTAATTTCCTCTTCAAGGTCTACTGTTAGCCAGACTCAGGTTAAAAGTAAAGTTCTACACTATATTTTGCAAAATTTGTTTTCGCACCTATTCACCCCCTCTAGGTACTCGTACTAACATTCTCAAAGGTTACTTGGCAACTGTCGTGGATACGACAGTTAAGGAATTGAAGATCAAAGACATTTTGGTTATGCAAGAATTTCCAAATGTATTTTTGAAGGAATTGCCAAGTCTACCGCCAGAGAGGGAAATCAAGTTCATGATTGAGTTAGCACCTGGGACAGAGCCAATCTCTAGGGCTTCTTACTAGATGGCGTTATCTGAGTTGAAAGAACTGAAGGTGCATATGCATGAGTTGTTGGATAAGGGATTCATATGTCCTAGTGCATCACCTTAGGGAGCACCAACTATCGCCAACTCAATCAGGTAACAATCAAGAAAAGTATCCACTCCCGAGGATCGATGACTTGTTTGATCAGTTACAAGGAGCATCGATATTTTTAAAGATCGACCTGAGGACAGGATATCATCAACTAAGGATCAGGAAGGAGGACATTCTGAAGTCAGCATTTCATACTCGTTATGGTCATTATGAGTTCACAGTAATGCCATTCGAGTTGACAAATGCTCCAGCTACTTTCATGGATTCGATGAACCAAGTGTTCAAAGAATACCTGGATCAGTTCGTGATCATACTCATTAGTTGTACGCCAAGTTTAGCAAGTGTGAGTTTTGATTGACTCGTGTTGCTTTCCTAGGTCACGTGATTTCAGGCAAAGGAATCTTTGTAGACCCATCCAAGGTTGAGGTAGTGATTAACTGGCCAAGACCGACTACAATGACAGAGATCATAAGTTTTATGGGTTTGGCAGGTTATTACAAACAGTTTGTAGAAAGGTTTTCAGCATTAACGTTGCCATTGACTCGACTACTGAAGAAATAAGAGAAGTTCATGTGAATAGACAGTTTTCAAGAGCTGAAGCGGAAGTTGACTATCGCACTCGTTTAGAGGACTGGGTTGGGTGCTGATGCAACATGGAAGGGTTGTTGCATACGCCTCCTGTCAGTTGAGACCTCATGAACAGAATTACCCGACGCATGACTTAAAACTCGCGGCAATCATTTTTGCTTTGAAGATTTGGAGATATTATTTGTGTGGAGAAAGATTCAAGATCTTCATTGACTATCAAAGTCCCAAGTACTTATTCTCTCATAATGAATTGAATATGAGACAACGCCGTTGGATGGAATTTCTGAAAGACTACGATTGTGATATCCTATATCACCGACGAAAGGCGAATAAGGTTGCCGACGCTTTGAGTCAAAAGTCTTTAGTCACTCATATGTTGGTTAAAGAGTGGAATTTAATTGAAAGAGCTCGAGATTTGGCGTTCAAGTTTGAGGTAGGCCACCTTTCAAATCTTATGATCACCCTCAAAATTGAACCGGATATTCATATCAGAATCAAATTACTCCAACCAATAGACCCAGATTTTCAGAAAATTCTACAAGAGGACACCGATAAAAGGAAAGCTGACTTTCAAATTTCTGAGGATAGGATACGAGGTTCTAAGAACGATTGGTTGTACCTAACGATGCAGAGCTTAGAGAATATATTTTATCAGAAACTCATCATAGTAGTTATAGCATTCATCCTGGCAGTACGAAAATGTATCAGAATCTGTGTCAACACTATTGGTAGTCTGGTATGAAGGCAGACATCGCCAAGCATGTCACCAAGTGTCTGACGTGTCAGCAAGTAAAGGCTCAGCATTGCAAGTCGGGAGGACTTTTGCAGCCTCTCAAGATCCCAAAATAGAAGTGGGAGCACATCATGATAGATTTAGTGCTTAGATTACCAAGGAGTCAGAGAGATAGTGATTCAATTTAGGTAATGGTCGACAGATTGACAAAGTCATCTCACTTTATTGTAGTACGAAAGGACCTTAATTTGAATAGACACGTAGAGTTGTACATGTGTTAGATAGTTTGACTGCATGGAGTGCTAGTTACGATTACCTCAGACCGAGACTTGAGATTCACAGCTGCCTTCTGGAAAAGCTTGCAAGGTGCTTTAGGTACGAAGCTATAGTACAGTACATCATATCATCTTCAAACGGATGGCCAATCTAAGAGGACAATTTAAATCCCTTGAGGACATGCTGTGAGCTTGCATATTAGATTTCAAGAGAAGCTGGGAAGAACAACTTCATCTAGTTGAGCTCGCCTACAACAACAACTATCAATAGAGCATTCAGATGGCTCCTTTTGAAGCGTTATGTGACAGAGCGTGTAGAACGCCAATATGTTAGGATGAAGTTGGGGAAAGAAATATCACAGGCCCAGAGTTAGTTCAACAGTCAGTAGATGTAGTTACATTACCAGAGGCAGATTAAAAACCGCTTAGAGCCAGCAAACAAGTTACGTAGATAGGCGTCGGAGACCATTGGAATTCCAAGTTGGTGATCACATTTTTCTGAAGGTGTTACCAATGAGGGGAACTTCGCGCTTTGGTAAGAAAGGAAAATTGAGTCCGAGGTACGTAGGTCTGTTCGAAATTTTAGAGAGAATTGGGACCCTAGCGTATCGTCTTGCATTGCCGCCGAGACTGGTGCAAGTGCACAACGTTTTTCACGTGCTGATGTTGAGGAAGTATGAGCATGACTCGACTCACGTGCTTAATTTTGAGGAATTGGACGTGACCATGTGTCATACGTTGAAAGCCCGGTTCAGATTGTGGATCGAAAAGAGCAAATTCTGCGTACAAATACCATTTTTTGGTCAAAGTGGTCTGGCAACACCACGGCACTGAAGGAGCAACCTGGGAGAGCGATGAGATAGTTGTACCCCCACCTTTTTGCTTGAGTATTGTAACGGTTTAAATTTCGGTGACGAAATTTTAATAAAAGGGGAAGAGTTGTGACATCTTGGATTTTTAAGTTCCATTTTCAATTAAATTAATTAGGCATTTCAATTACGCACCTATAATGCTATTCTCTGAGTTGATCACTCTAGGGATAACTAGACTATCTGAGAAAGTCATTAAAGAATTTTAATACAATAGACTTGGGAATTCGACTATGAATCGACTACTCGACCGTGTTCATCTAGAGAGATCATTTCGGCATAGTCAAGATCGATAAGAAATCAGAGATAGGTCGGTTCGACTGAGATGTATGATTAAACGTGGGTGATTCCATTAAATTGAAAAATTCTCGTCGGTCAACACTATTTTGATTTTTCTGTCGTTTTAGTACCCTGTGTCCATATTTGAATCCTCGAGATTTTCACAATAATCAAGAGTTGCCAATGCGTCAAAGAGGTTCATTGTGGCTCGAAAAAAATCAACCACAATCATTTGCATTAAAAAATTTTGAAAGCTACCCGGTAGCCCGTGTCAAGCTAAAATCGGCCAAAGTGAAATTAACCGCAAATTTGAATCCCATTTCAGAAATTGAAAGTTCCGTCATGTCACGAGTCATTTTACGAACGTTGACTCAGTCTCCGAAGATTTTTCTGCAAACCGAGTTTTTGGTGGAAAAAGTCGTCACAGGGCAGTTTTCGACAGGAAAATGTAGAGGACCGTTTTTTATCTCAAAATTGGGATGCAAGTGAGATCAATTAGCAAGGAAAAATAACAATTTGATCAAGGGTTCAACAATTGAATTTTTAGAAGTCAAATTACGCCGATTCAAGAAGGAATCGAATTCCAATTGAAGGAAATTCAATCAAAATTCGTGTGCCCTCATGACCCACGATCTTTGAACCATTTCAAGCTTCTAGAAGAGTGTTTGGTGACTGTAAATTGGCCATGGAATCCAGCTGGGTTGTGGTGGGGTCTTCCAAGGGAATAAAATGATGAGAGGAGACCATTGGTGGCCCCCTCAAGACTAGCCAGTTCCCCCTCTCCTTCCTCCCCCATCTTGGTCAAGCACTCCCCTTTCCCAGCAACTAAAGACCTCAATGTTCCAGTGAATCAAGCTAGCAAGCCGCTGGTCACCCCTGCCGCCTGCTGGAGCCCAAGCAGCCGCCATCGTGCGTTTGCACAAGACTGCGTGTCCCATGCAAGTCGTCCTTGTCTTGTCGTCTAGAGCTGCATCATTCTCGCCCAGGTTGTCGGAAGGTCGTGCGTCACTGTTAGAGCCGCCGCCTACCTCCGCCTTGTTGGAAAAAACTTCATTATTTGTTTTGAAGCTGACAAAACGTTTCCATCAGTCTAGTCTAAAGACTTGCAGACTCTTTCATCTAAGTCTGAAGACCGCCAGACTGTCAAACTCAAGATTTAAAGCCTACCCTCATTGACAGTTTCTAGACCATCGAAGAAGACTTATTTGGAATCGACTATTCTTTTAAGGTTTCGATTCGAGCAGCTAAAGAAGTTCTCATGGCTGGAGATAGCATCTCAAGATCTATTATTCATTTTGAAATTAATTCGGGTAACTTGGATCCGTTGAATGGCGAAGCATACTTGGAAGGTTCTACTTATGGAAACCTAGATCCTGATTGCATGGGTGAGCAGGATTGGTGGGCTATCATCACATTCCTTAAGTAACTCGAGATATTTCTAATTGATTCTGTCCAACGGGTAGATTGGAAAAACTCCTTTGGAAGGTGCCAACGGTTATGAAGGCATGGAGAAGTATATAAGGAAGACGGTCTAGTTATTCAAGTGTTTGCACGATAGATAAATTCCAAAGTCTGAAACTCTTTGTGCTTAAAAGAGAATTTAAATACTTGTGAGACCTTGAGAAAGTGTAGCAGGGTTTTTACACTGTGGAATCAATGACGTGATACTATAACGACTCTTTTGATTTATAGTGAAATCCAACGGTGGGCTGTCAGTGGGGGAAAGTGGACGTAGGCTTGGATTAAACTAAACCACTATAAACCTTGTGTTCTTATTCTCTTCCCATAACTCTTTTATTTTGTTCATAACCCTATTTAATTGTTAGAGTATGATTTTCACTGCAAAGTCCATTATCAACTAGACTTAGATTAAAAGAAAAATTTTATCCTATATATTGCAGAATCTATTTTTGCACCTATTCACCCCCTCTAGGTGCTCGTACTAGCTCTATCAATTGGTATTAGAGCTTGTGTACTCATTCAAATTGAAGTGTTTTTACTTTAAAGTTAAAGATTCATGGCTAGTATATTGGCTCAAGGTTTGGTTGAAGCACAAAGCAACACCAAACCGCCTTATTTTGATGGGAAGGAATACAGTATATGGAAAAACAAGATGAAGGCATTTCTAAGATCAAAAGATCCTATGGAATGGGATGTGATAGACAAATGAATTATTCCTAAAGCTACAGCAGTCTCAGAAAGGGGAAAAGAAGCTGTTGAGACTAGCTAGATGACTCAAGAAGAGATAACCAAAAGACAAGCTCTTGATGCAAAAGCAATTTATTCCTTATATTGTGCATTATCTCCTACTGAATATAACATAATATCTTCTTGTGAAACAGCTAAAGAAGTCTGGGATAGGCTGCACATCACCTATGAAGGAACCGATCAAGTGAAAGAAACTAGAATCAATACTCTGCTCGGTCAATATGAAGCCTTCAAGATGAAACCAGGAGAATCTATCACTGACATGTTTAATCGTTTTACAGAAATCTTGAATGGTCTTGAGTATCAAGGTCAACCAATCTCTGGACCCATGAAGGTTAACAAACTGCTGCGTGGACTTTCCGAAGATTAGAATCACATAAAGACCTCAATAAGAGAAATACAAAGGATCATGCCACTCTCTGTTGATGAATTGGTTTGCACTCTTCAGTCTTATGAAGTGGAGCAAATCAATGAAGATGAAGATCCCAAAGGTAAAAAAAATCTATTGCTTTAAAATCTAATGATGATTCTGATATTACAGATTTTGAAGACGATATGGACAATGAAGAGCCTGCTCTCATGATAAGAAGGTTCAGAAAATTGAACAAAAAGGGAAGAAGATTCAATTGGAAGAAACAAAGCTCTTAAAAGTCTCAAAATAAATCAGCCGAGGATGATGAATCCAATAAAGATGTGATTTATTTTGAATGCAAGAAAAAGAGACACATAAGATCCAACTGTCCCTTGTTGAAGAAAAAGAAAGAAAAAGCTGGGAAATACAAAAAGGCACTCAAAGTAGAAACTTGGATTGATACCGAATGCGAAGAGTGATGATGATTGTGTTAATATTTGTCTAATGGCACAATCATAATCAAATTCAGACTCTAAGATGGATACAAACTTAAACTCAGACAGTGAAATCGAGGTAAGCAATTTAAAAATTGCTACTAAAGTCTCTAAATATATTGATGAACTGTGTCTTAGTCTCAGAACCTCTCTCAAGAGAATCTTCGAGCTAAAAAGGGAAAATTTTGCACTGGAGCAATAGGAGATTATTTGGAAAGAAAAGTTCGAAAATTTAGATAAAATTGTTATTACTTTGAAAGAAAATGCAGACTCTCTTACAAAAGAAAATACACTTTTGAAAAATGATATTTCAAATATTTCAAAAAGGTTTTCTATAGGATCTAAGAAATTGGAAAAGATTCTTTCAAAGACAAACATCTTACTTTCACAAATCGGGCTTGGGAATGACTTCAAATCATTCCTCTAATTGATTTTCCAAAAGTAAAAGAAAGAATCAAATAAAGACCTATAAAAGACTTTTATAGAAATTATTTTCAAAAAGTCTTTGTAAAACCTGTTGACTATAGTACTCTTAAATGTTCTAAGTGGAACAGCTCAGAAAACTTTGAGAAAGAATGTCCTATGGTTTGGAAACCTGTTAAGAAGGTTTAGGCAAATACCGTAGATTGCACTAACTCCATTGGACCCAAGAAAGTATGGGTACCAAAGAAAGCTTAAGTTTCTTTTTTAAATGTAGGTCACTATCATAAAAAATATCAAATGGTACTTGGATAGGTCAATATCAAGACATATGATAGGAGATTCAGTTGTTTCATAAAACTTATACAAATTAATGGTGGAAAAGTTTTTTGGTGGAAATAGCAAAGGAAGAATTGTCGGATGCGGAACAGTAAAGATTGGAAGTCTCACAATCAACAACGTTTCCTTAGTGGAATGATTCAATTACAACTTGCTGAGTATCAGCCAATTGTGCGACACAGGTTTCAAAATCAATTTTCAAGAAGGAATATGTTCGAGAACCAGTAAAGACTTCTCTCAGACTTTCATGGAGTGAAGACATGGGAACATCTATCTTTTGGATATCAAAACAGAAAAATCCCAATGTTTAATTTCAATTCAAGAGGAAGCTAGTCTCTGGCATAGGAAACTTGGCCATATCAACATGAAACAAATAGCCAAGATCTCTACAAAGAAGCTTGTTTGTGGACTACCTAACCTGACATACCAAAAATCTGAACCATGCACACCATATGTGTTGGGAAAATAGGTTAAAAGTTCTTTCAAACCAATAAATCAAGTTTCCACTAATCGTGTGATGCAGCTCCTACATGTGGATCTTTTTCAGACCAACTAGGACTCAGAGCATTGGTGGAAAGAAATATTGCTTAGTAATAGTGAATGGTTATTCACGATTTACTTGGGTATATTTCTTGACAATTAAGTCTGAAACTTTTTCTTACTTCATAAAGTTTGCTAAGAAAGTACAGAATGAGAAAGGGTATGTTATTTCAAATATACGGACATACCATGGATGTGGGTTTGAAAATCAAGATTTTGCTAAATTCTTTGATGAATCTGGTCTTTAACCTGTATTCTCCTCTTCATACACTCCATAACAAAATGGAGTTGTGGAAAGAAAGAATAGATCGTTGCAAGAAATGGCTAGAACACTTTTAATTGAAAGTAATATTTTTTTATCGTTTTTTGGCTAAAGCTGTTTCTACAGCATGTTATATTATTAATAAAGTCTTCTTAAGGCCTATTCTAGAGAAAACTCCCTATGAGTTGTTCAAAGGAAAGAAGCCAATTGTTTCCTATTTTCATGTGTTTGATTGCAAATGTTTTATATTGAAAAATGCAAATGATCGAATTGGTAAGTTTGAAGAAAAATCAGACGAATGCATCTTCCTTGGATATTCAACCACCAGCAAAGCTTACAGAGTATACAACAAAAAGACTCAATCTTTGGATGAATCGATGAATGTTAAATTTCGAGACCTTATACAAAATCAATTGATCCATACTCAACCTGAAGAATTTGAACCTATTCTAGACTCTATAAAGTCTAAATCTCCAAAACCAGCCCAGACTACAGAAGGTCAACAACGAATGAACGTTGAAGAATCAAATAAAAAAAAAAGATCAGCAATCTGTCAGACCAACCAACGATTGGAAGCACAAGTTTAGTCATCCCAAAGAACTCGTTATTGGAGACATTGATGAAGGGATTTGTACAAGATCCAAAATGCATGAAGAGTCTAGCATTGTGGCTCTTATTTCTGAAATATAACCCAAAAGCATAGAAGAAACATTAACTGATGAAAGCTAGATTAAAGCTATGCAAGAAGAACTCAGGCAGTTCAGTATTAATGATGTATGAGAATTGACTCCTAAACCAAAAGGTAAATATGTTATTGGAGCTAAATGGGTTTTCAGGAACAAGATGGATGAAAAAGGAAAAGTTATAAGGAACAAAGCAAGACTTGTGGCCAAAGGATATACGTAAGAAGAAGGGATAGACTATGATGAGACTTATGCACCAGTAGCAAAGTTAAAAGCGATTAGATTATTACTTGCTTTTGCTTGTTATAAGAATTTTAGGTTATTCCAAATGGACGTCAAAAGTGGTTTCCTAAATGATTTTATCCAAGAGGAAGTCTATGTGGAACAACCTCCCGGTTTCGAAGACCCAAGCAAACCATACTCTGTATTTAGACTGAAAAAGGCGCTATATGGTTTAAAGCAAGCACCTCGAGCTTGGTACGACAGGTTAAGTAAGTTTTTAATCCAAAATGGCTTTGTTAAAGGTAAAATAAACACTACTTTGTTTATCAAAAGAGAAAAAAAAACTTTTTACTTGTTCAAATCTATGTTGATGGTATTATTTTTGAATCACCTAACGAAAGTCTATGCAAGAAATTCTCTAAGCATATGCATGATAAATTCGAGATGATTATGATGGGTGAATTATCCTTCTTTCTCGGATTACAAGTAAAACAATTAAAGGAAGAAACTTTCATTCACGAAGAAAAATATGCTAAAGAACTTGTTAAAAAATTAGGTTTGGAGAATTTCAAAAAGACTAATATACTAATGTCAAGTTCTTCGAAGTTGGACAAAGATGAAGGAGGAAAGAAAGTTGACCAGAAGTTGTACGAGTATTATTGGTTCACTTTTTATCTTACTCGCTTCTAGAACTGACATTTTATTTAGTGTTTACATTTGTGCTAGATTTCAATAAGATCCCAAGGAATCTCATCTAAGTACTGCGAAACGTAACATCAAATACGTTGCAACAACCTCAAATTTGGGTTTCTGGTATCCTAAAGAAGGAGACTTTACTCCTTTTGGATACTCAGATGCAGATCTAGCAGAATGCAGAATTGATAGAAAGAGCCCATTGGACACTTGTCAATTGCTTGGTAACAGGATAGTATCTTAGTTTTCAAGGAAGCAAAGTACTGTAGCTCTTTCAACAGCAGAAGTAGAGTATGTGGCTCTTGGAAGTTGTTGTTCTCAAATCTTATGGATAAAACAATAGCTAAGAGACTTCGGAATCGAAGACTCATGCACTGACATCAAATGTGACAACACCAGCGTGATTACTCTCACTAAGAATTCAATTCTTCATTCAAGAGCAAAGCATATAGAGATTATACATCATTTTATTAGAGATCATGTTTGAAATGGAGAAGTATTGATTTAATTTGTTGACTCAAAGAATCAACCGGCGGACATATTTACAAAACCTTTGAAGAAAAGTCAATTTGAATATCTTAAAGTCTGAAGAAGCTCAGACTCAAGGATAAATGTCTAAAGATGCTCAGACTCAGAAGATCAAGAATCACGACTATAAGTTATTTCAGTTTTAGAAACTTATCTCTGATATAGCTAGTACGAGTCCTAGAGGGGGTGAATAGGTATATAAAAGATTTTTCTTAATGACTGCACAATACTTAGACAATTGAAGGATTTGCGACAATTAATAATCAATGTAAGACTGAGTAAAGAAAAGAGAGAATTAAACACGCGGTTTATAGTGGTTCGGCTTGATTCAAGCCTACGTCCACTCTTCTGCACTAACAGCCTATTGGTTGGATTCCACTATGAATAAAGAGATGTTACAGCGTTGATCTTCCTTGATTTGTAGGTGTAGATGATCTACCACACTCGCTCAAGGTATCACCAAGTATAGACACTCTCTGTGTATACAATTTCGCTCAAAATGTATCGACTAATAATCAAGGTGCTTCAGACTCTGGAATTTGTCTATCGATCACGCACTAAAGCAACTGGAATGTCTTCCTTTTTATACTCCTTTATGCCATCATACCGTTGGCACTTACCAAAGGAATTCCTCAAATCTATCCATTGGACGGAATCAATTAAGAAGATCATTCGAGCTATTAAAGGAACCTGACGATAGCCCATCAATCATGTTCGCCCATACAATCAGGATCTTGGTTTCCAAGAATAGAACCTTCCAAGAATATTTCGTCGACCACCAGATCTTCAATCGATCTAGATACGAATAAAAGAATCTGTTATATTTATCCAACCAAAAGATCTTCTCCAGAGGATAGGATTGAATCCTCAACCATATACTTCGGCTCTGGATTTCCTTCGACACTGGATTAGAAAGGCTGTCAATAAGAATAGTCTTGAGTCTTGAGTCTTGAGTCTTGAGTCTTGAGTCTTGAGTATGGTGATCAGAAAGTCTTCAGACTTTAAATAGACTGTTTGCAAATATCCGGACTAGATTGATAGAAACGTTTTGTCAGCTTCAAAATATTCTGGAAAGATTTCTCCAACAATCTCCCCCTTTTTTATGGTGACAAAACTTTCCTGTAGATTTCAACAACTTTGACCTGCAAAAACATTTCTCAAGCAATATGGCTATCTCATAAAGATTAATAAAACAACCAGACTCTGCATCCACAGAAAATTGGTTAGTCTTTCATGAGTAATACCATATAACAACACTTGATATAAATGTAAATAGTCAAGCATCAAAATCCACAACAAATTCAATCAAATTCAAGTTCACACCCAAGTTCACTTAAGTCATACTCAAAAACAAAACAAACATAACCACAAAAACAAATTTAAGGTCAAAGTTTAAAGTTGGTTGGTTCAAATTGCTTCTCCCCTTTTTTGTCATCATTAAAAATGTGAGAAATGAGTCAGGTCTGCTTGGGAATGTGCACGATTTAGAAATCTCCCATGGCATTGGCTTGAAGTTATAGAGCGAGGTCTTTCATTTTGTCTTCCAGGGTAACCGAAGATGCTTGTCCAGCATTCTTTATGGTTTCAATCTCACAGTCCAGAGCATAGATTTGGCCCCGCATTTCCAAAAGAATATCAAGAATACGACGAAAATCTGCTGAATTGTCCGTCTGAGTACTTGCATTTGCTTTCTCGGATGGAGTGAATGCAGACGATGGAGCTTCTGTATAATCTTGCAGATTTGGTGTCGACGTATCGAGTCCTTCTTCAAGCAATTGAGAAACCTGAAACTCTTCTTGGTCTGCTGGAGATGGTCTTAGACCTTCACTATTGGCAGCATGAGGTGTGGATCTTTCTTGCTCGGCAACTCCCCCTGTCTCTAGGACATCAAAAGGGGAAGAGTGATGATCATGCTCTTCTGTATCTTGATTTCCCTTCTCTGCAGATTCAGCTGCAGACTTTTCTTTCTCTTCTTATTCTTCTTCTTCTTCTTCTTCAACTTCTTTCTCCTTCTCTCGCTGCTCTTCTTCTTCTCTGTTCTTGGCTTGCTCCTCTTCTTCTCTCTGTTTCTTCTGATGTTCTGTCGATTGAGGTACAGAACGTCTAGTTCTTATCAATGGACCGATAGTGGGATCTTCCTCCTCATCTTCATCCTCCAAGATGAGAGTTCTTTTCTTCTTGGGTGGAACACCAATGAGCTCCTTCCCTTTTCTCTTTGAAGCAGATGGTACCGGAGTCTTCACTCTGAATTTCTCAATTGCCTTGGAAAGTTCTTTTAGACGCATTTTCGTTAACATCTTCAAACCTACCACCATCTTATCGCACGGTCGAACACAAAGTGTATGTGGCGGTTCAATATTCATGTGTCTGAAGATCTTGGTCACCAGACCTGGGTAAGACAATTGTCCCTTGTCCTTCGACATTGCTCTGTACATGTGAAAGAGAATAATGTGAGGAAGAGAGAACTTCTTTCCTGAGTTGATTGCGTACATCAATTTTGCCTCGGAATTAGACACATCAGTCTTCGATGTAGACTTGGGCCTGATGCAATTTATCACAATTTTGTGCAGCACGATATTGATGGCACACATCCTTGAATAGATGATTCTTCCCTCTACATCTCTATCTTTGACAAGTTCCAATGTGACACGAGCAACTGAGACTTTGATTGGTTGATAACGTCCTCGTTCAACTCCAATTATGTCTGCCAACATGTCCACGTCTACCACATAATCCTAGTCTCGAACATTGAATGATATTCTATTCGCATCTCAAAAACTAAGATTCGAATAGAAGTATGTTGTCAATTGCGCATAACCGTCTGTGGTATCGGTGCAAAATTGCTCAAGTTGAAGCAAGTTGAACTTCTCCCTTAAGTTCAAATTGATGGCATCTAAGAAATCGAAATCAACACTTCTAGGGTTTATCACCCCTCGTTTCAGCAGTCTGAAGAACAGATTCTCCTGTTCCTTTGATTTAAACAACTCCATTCTCTTTCCCTTCACCTTTGCAGCGATACCCATCCTAGGTTGAAATTCATTGAACAGTTTATTGTCATCATTCCCATCAGTGGGATTCAATCATCCTACACGAGGGTCACTCGGAATGTTTGCAAGTGCTTCCTCAGCCCTTCCTTTGGGAGCAATTCCCAAATCCTCCATTTTTCGTAGAAAGATATACTAATTCCCATAATTCTTATCTTTAAGGAATTCATCTATATAGTTTAATGGAGTACCAGTGCTTTTCAACGCACGATAGAGCTTATAGATATAAGAGGGTTTTTGGACTCTTACAGGGTCTGCCTCTTCGATTATGTCTTCCTCTGGATGTTGACCCACACCTTGTGGGGTAGATGGCATTAAGTGACGTGGTGGAGAGTGAATTGGACTCTGTTGCTGACTTGATAATTCTTCTTCCTCGGTTAGATCAAAATGGGTAGGTCCCTCCTTCATCCTCTGTGGTCCCCTGTTCACGATTCTTGAAGACTTCCTCGAAGAAGACATCCTTTCTTGTCGCTGAGAGATTCCTTTACTTGCTTTCCCAAGAAAAGATTACAACTTTCTCGAAGATGAACACGAAGTGGAAACCAGATTGGGAGTAGAATGCCTTTTGGGGTTTTGAAGATTGGGTGAAAGAGAAAACTGTATATATATAACTCAGTTTTTAAAAGGAAGTTCAATCGGCACAAGAAAAGTGTACGAACGCCTCTTTTTAAAATCTTTAACTACCAAAATTAATCCTTTTGAAAAGACAAGATTTCATTTTTCACGGAGACTATAAAATAACGAAAGATCGTACCTTTTCGAGTTTAGATAAAATAGCAACTTACAGTATATATCCATGAATGTCTAAGTCTGAGGATTTAGAGTCTGGGAGATTAGAGCCTGAGGGTTGGTGAGTCTCTAGACTTTAACTTCTTTAAGTTTCAAAATGTTGAGTCTGGAGTGGATAAAATCGAATTGATTTCTCTCCAAAGGCTTTGTGAATATATCCACTAATTGACTTTTTGAAGCAACAAATTGAATCGAGATTTCTCCATTTTGAACATGATCTCTGATGAAGTGATGTCGAATCTCTATATGCTTCGCTCTTGAATGAAGGATTGGATTTTTAGTAAGATTGATTGCGCTGGTGTTGTCACATCTGATCTCTATGCATGAGTCTTCAATTCTAAAGTCTTGTAGCTGTTGTTTTATCCATAGAATTTGCGAATAGCAGCTTCCAAGAGCTACATACTCAGCTTCTGTCATTGAGAGAGCCACAGTGCTTTGCTTCCTTGAAAACCAAGACACTGTCCTATTTCCAAGCAATTGACAAGTTCCCGAAGTACTCTTTCTATCGACTCTGCAACCGGCCAGATCTGCGTCTGAGTATCCTAGAAGATTAAAGTCTCCCTTCTTGGGATACCAAAGACCGATGCTTGAAGATGAGGCAACGTATTTGATAATACGTTTCGCAGCACTGAGATGGGATTCTCTAGGATCTGATTGAAACCTAGCACAGATGCAAACACTCAATAAAATATTAGGTCTAGAAGCGGTAAGATAAAGAAGTGAACCGATCATGCTCCTGTACAGCTTTTAATGTACTTTCTTCCCTTCTTCATCTTTGTCTATCTTCAGAGAACATGACATTGGTATATCGGTCTTTTTACACTTTTCCAGTCCAAATCTTTTGACAAGATCATTTGCATACTTTTCTTGATGAATAAAAGTTCCTTCCTCCATTTGTTTCACTTGGAGTCTAAGAAAGAATGTTAACTCTTCCATCATACTCATTTCAAACTCATCCTGCATAGACTTAGAAAATTTCTTGCACGGACTTTCATTAGGGGATCCAAAAATAATATCATCTACATATATTTGAACAAGTAAGAAACTTTTGTTTTCCTTTTTGATAAATAAGGTAGTATCTACTTTACCTTTGACAAAACCATTATGTATTAGGAACTTACTTAGTCTGTCGTACCAAGCTCGAGGTGCTTGTTTTAAACCATACAGGGCCTTTTTCAGTCTGAAGACTGAGTCTGGCTTCTTTGGGTCTTCAAACCCTGGAGGTTGTTCCACGTAAACTTCCTCATGGATAAATCCATTTAGGAAGGCACTTTTGACGTCTATTTGGAATAACCTGAAATTTTTATAACAAGCAAACGCAAGTAATAGACGAATAGCTTCTAACTTTGCTACTAGTGCGTAAGTCTCATCATAGTCTATTCCTTCTTCTTGCGTATATCCCTTAGCCACAACTCTTGCTTTATTTCGTATGACTTTTCCTTCCTCATTCATCTTGTTCCTGAATACCCATTTGGCTCCAATAACAGTTTTGTCTTTCGGTTTAGATGTCAATTCCCAGACATCATTAATGTTAAACTGTCTGAGCTCTTCTTGCATAGCTTCGATCCAGCTTTCATCAGATAAAGCTTCTTTTATGCTCTTTGGTTCAATTTCAGAAATGAGAGCCACAGCACTAGACTCTTCACGCCTTTTAGATCTGGTGCGAATTCCTTCATTGATTTCGCCGATAATGAGATCTTTGGGATGACTGGACTTATGCTTCCAGTTACTAGTTGATTTGTCTGTTTGATGACCTTTTTCTTTATTTGAATCTTCACGAATAGCTTGATGCTGGTCATCTAGAGTCTGAGATGCTTCTTGAGTTGTAAGCCTTGGAGGGTCTGGAACAGCTTCAGACTCTTCATGATGAGTCAGACTGTATTCATCTTGCGTAGAGTCTTGAAATTTGACATTCATTGGCTCCTCCACCGACTGGCTCTTCTTGTTATAGACTCTGTAGGCCTTGCTTGAGGTAGAGTATCCAAGGAAGATGCCTTCATCTGATCTTTCTTCAAACTTGCCAACTCGATCATTTGCATTTTTCAAAATAAAAGCATTTGCAATCGAACACATGAAAGTATGAAACAATAGGTTTCTTATCTTTGAACAACTCATATGGGTTTTTTTCTAGAATAGGTCTTAAGAAGACTCTATTAATGATATAGCATGCTGTTGACACAGCTTCAGCCTAAAATCGTGAAGAAATTTTACTTTCAATTAAAAGAGTTCTAGCCATTTCTTGAAGAGATCTATTCTTTCTTTCACAACTCCATTTTGCTCTGGAGTATATGGAGAGGAAAACACATGCTTAAAACCAGATTTATCACAAAATCTTGTAAAATCTTGATTTTCAAATTCACTTCCATGATCTGTTCTTATACTTGAGATAGCACACCCTTTTTCATTTTGAATCTTTTTGGCAAATTTTTCAAAATACGAGAAAGTTTCGGACTTACTTGCAAGGAAATATACCCAAGTAAAACGGGAGTAATCGTCCACAATTACTAAACAATATTTCTTACTTCCAATGCTTTGGGTTCTGGTTGATCCGAAGAGATCCATGTGCAGCAACTGTAGTACATGATTAGTAGAAACATAATTTGTTGGCTTAAATGAATTTCTTACCTGTTTTCCCAAAATACATGGAGTGCATGAATTGGACTTTTGGTATGGCAATTTAGGTAGACCTCGAACAAGCTGCTTTAATGAGATTTTGGCTAATTGCTTCATGTTGACATGGCCAAGCTTTCTGTGCCATAAGACTGCTTCATCTTGAATTGAGATTAGGCATTGTGATTCATTTGGTTTTACGTCAAGGAGGTAGATATTTCCATGTCTTCGACCCATGAAAGATTGAGTAGAGTCTTTACTAATTCCAGAACATATTCCTTCTTGAAAAGAGATCTTGAAACCAGTATCACACAATTGGCTAATGCTGAGAAGATTGTAGTTGAGTCCTTCCACTAGAGAGACATTACTTATTGTGAGATTTCCAATTTTCACAGTTCCAAATCCCACAATGCTTCCTTTGTTGTTTCCTCCAAATGAAACTTTTCCACCATTTACTTGAACAAGCTTTATGAAGCAATTTGAGTCTCCTGTCATGTGTCTTGAGCATCCGCCATCAAGATACCATTTTACCTTTTTCTTGACGGAGACCTGCATTTAAAAGAGAGTCTCAAGCTTTCTTTGGTACCCAAATTTTCTTGGGTCCTTTGGTGTTAGTAGGATAAACATTATTAGGCCATACTTTCTTAACAAGCTTCCAAACCATAGGACACTCTTTTTCAAAGTGATCCTGACTGCTACACTTTGAACACCTTAGAGCATTTCGACCTACAAACTTTACAAAAACTTTCTTGAAATGATTTTTGTAAGTCTCTCTTGACGGTCTTTTCTTAATTCTTTCTTTTACTTTAGGAAAATCAATCAAGGGAATTGTTTCGCTGTCATACCTAGACCAAACTTATTGAAGTAAGGTCTTTGAACTGAAAGAACTTTTTCAAGTTTTTCGGATCCTATCGAAAATTTCTTTGAAATATTTGATAAGTCAGTTTTTAAAAAAGCATTTTCTTTCAAAAGATTATCTTCATTTTCTTTAAGAGTAAAAACATTTGAGTCTAAACTTTTTACTCTTTCTTCTAAAACATTTTCCTTTTGTTTTAGAGATGGGTTTTCCTTTTTAAGTTCGGAAATTCTTTTGAGAGAAGTCTTCAGACTAAAACACAGTTCATCAATGTATTTAGAGACTTTGAGAGGAATTTTAAAACCACTTACCTCGAATTCACTGTCTGAGTCTGATCCAGAGTCTGAGTCTGATTGTGCCATCAGACACAGGTTGGCATATTCATCATCACTTTCTTCACACTCTGTATCGCTCCAGGTTTCGGCTTTGAGAGCTTTTCGAGATTTTTCAGCTTTTCTTCTCTTCTTCTTTAGAAGAGGACAGTTGGGTCTGATGTGTCCCTTTTTCTTACATTCGAAGCAGACTACATCTTTGTTTGGTTCCTCATCATCAACAAACTTGGTTTGTTGTTTCTGAAAACTTTGTTTCTTTGAGTTGAACCTTCTTCCTTTTCTATTCAGCTTTCTGAATCTTCTTATCATAAGAGCAAGCTCCTCATCGTCCAGATCTTCTTCAAAATCTGTATCATCAGAATCATCATTTGATTTTAATGCAATGGATTTCTTACCTTTTGTATCTTCGTCTTCATTAACTCGTTCCACTTCATAAGACTGAAGAGTTCCAATCAGCTCGTGGACAGATAGTGGCATAATTCTTTGCGTCTCTCTTATTGAAGTCTTTATGTGATTCCAATCTTTGGAGAGTCCATGCAGTAGCTTGTTTACCTTCATGGGATCAGAAATTTTTTGTCCTTGATTCTCAAGGCCATTGACAATATCTGTAAAACGGCTAAACATGTCAGTTATAGATTCTCCTGGTTTCATTTTGAAAGCTTCATATTGACCGAGGAGAATGTTAATTCTGGTCTCCTTCACTCGATCTGTTCCTTCATAGGTGATGTGTAATCTGTCCCAGACTTCTTTTGCTGTAACACAAGAAGATATTCTGTTATATTCAGTTGGTGACAAAGCACAATATAAAGAGTAAATTGCTTTTGCATCGAGTGCTTGTCTCTTGATTATCTCTTCCTGAGTCATTCCACTGGTCTCAACAGTTTCTTTCCCTCTCTCAGAGGGTGATGTAGCTGTAGGAGTAATTCCTCTTTCTACAACGTCCCATTCTAGAGGATCCTTCGATCGTAGGAAAGCCTTCATCTTGTTCTTCCAGATGTTGTAATCCTTTCCATCAAAGTAGGGTGGTCTGGTATTGCTTTGCCCATCAACCAGCCCTGGTGCCAGCATACTAGCCATGGCTCTTTTACTCTGAAGTAAAACACTTCAAATAAAGTGAGAACACAAGCTCTGATACCAATTGATATAGCTAGTACGAGTACCTAGAGGGGGTGAATAGGTATATAAAAGATTTTTCTTAATGATTGCACAATACTTAGACAATTGAAGGATTTGCGACAATTAATAATCAATGTAAGACTGAGTAAAGAAAAGAGAGAATTAAACACGCGGTTTATAGTGGTTCGGCTTGATTCAAGCCTACGTCCACTCTTCTGCATTGACTAATAATCAAGGTGCTTCAGACTCTGGAATTTGTCTATCGATCACGCACTAAAGCAACTAGAATGTCTTCCTTTTTATACTCCTTTATGCCATCATACCGTTGGCACTTACCAAAAGAATTCCTCCAATCTACCCGTTGGACGGAATCAATTAAGAAGATCATTCGAGCTATTAAAGGAACCTGACGATAGCCCATCAATCCTGTTCGCCCATACAATCAGGATCTTGGTTTCCAAGAATAGAACCTTCCAAGAATATTTCGTCGACCACCGGATCTTCAATCGATCTAGATACGAATAAAAGAATCCGTTGTATTTATCCAACCAAAAGATCTTCTCCAGAGGATAGGATTGAATCCTCAACCATATATTCGGCTCTGGATTTCCTTTGACACTGGATTAGAAAGGCTGTCAATGAGAATAATCTTGAGTCTTGAGTCTTGAGTATTGAGTCTGGTGATCAGAAAGTCTTCAGACTTTAAACAGACAGTTTGCAAATATCCAGACTAGATTGATAGAAACGTTTTGTCAGCTTCAAAATATTCTGAAAAGATTTCTCCAACAATCTCTCGAATAAAATCTCGAAAAGGTACGATTGTCTATTAATCTACATTTGATTGATGTTATCTTCCTAATTTTTTGTAATTATAGCAATCATTCCTTTTCGAAAAAGAAGTTATCTTTTTGATGTTATCTATTTTCAAAAAGGTAGTAATTTTTTGAAAATGCATTTTCTATTTTTCCTTTTACGATGATCTCGTATACCTCATTTTGTTTGCTTTATATACTGTTTGTCTTCTTCTGTTTTACTCACAAACCCTAGAAGCACAGAACATCGCCTTCTTACATTTACTCTCTAGCTTAATTCTCAAAGTTTTCATCTTTCTCACGAATCGAGTTCGGAATCTCTCAAAGATTGTGAGAATGTCTTTAAGGCTTGCAAGCAAGGGACTACAGTATATGCGTGAGGGTTCTACGCACTTTGACCTTACGGAAGAAGAATCTCCAAGGCATCAACAGAGTCCACAACATTCTCAACCACGTCATTCTCCTCTGGCTAGACCACGAGATGTTCAGCAACAACAAGCGGAGGATGCCAAACCTGTAAGAACTCAAAAGCTTGCTTTTACTTTCCAACTCTACCCTGCCTTGAAGGATTGAGGTACTACCTTGAACTTTATTGATGAATTTTTTAAAGAAAAGGGGTACCGAAATGAAACCCATTTTTTTACGAACAATGGAACGTTTGGGAATTGCTCCTGTGAGCTTGGCAGAAAGAGCTTTTGCAAATATCCCAAGTGATCCACGTGTTGGAGGACTTAGTCAATCTGATGGAAATGATGATGAAAAGATGTTCACTCATTTTAAGCCTATAATGGGTGTTGCCGCGAATATTTGAGGAAAGAGAATAGATTTGCTTCATTATGAGGAACACAAGCGACTTTACTCTAAGTTGCTGGAGCGAGGGGTGATGAACCAAAGGAGTGTGGATTTTGATTTTCTCGATTCTCTAAACGTAAATTTACGGGAGAAATTTACTTTACTTCAACTTAAACAATTTTGCTCTAAGACAACAGTGGCTCATCCAGAACTTACTGCGTATTTCTATTCCAATCTAAGCTTTTTGGATGCGAATAGATTTTCTTTCAACGTTAGAGACCAGGATTATGTAGTTGATATGGACACTTTGGCTAATGTGATTAGAGTAGAGAGGGGTGTTTCAATCAATTAGTGTGTCTACTGGTCGTGCAACTGTGGAGCTTGCTCAGGAAGGAATGTCAGAAGGACGAATTTCCTATTTGAGGATGAATGCCTCAAATGTCTTGCTTCACAAGATTGTGATTAATTGTCTTAGACCCAAATCAACATCAAAGACTGATTTCTCCAATTCAGAAGCAAAGCTAATGTATGCTATCAATGCTAGCAAAAAGTTCTCTTTACCACACACTATCATGTTTCACATGTATAGATCAATGGTGAAGGACAATGGCCAACTTCCTTATTTAACACTTGTTACTCAGTTATTCATACATTTTAAAATTCAGCCTCCCAAAATCTTGTGTGTTCGAACCTGTGATCAAATTGTGGTGGGACTGAAGATGGTTTCACAAATGCGTTTGAAGGAGCTGAACAAGGCTTTGGAGAGATATAAGGACAAAACCCCTGTCAAGACACATCAAGTCTCTATGGCTGGAAAAAGGAAAGGTAAGGAGCCCATGACAGCTCCATCCAAGAAAAGAAGAGCACTCATCTTGCAAGATGAAGAAGATGAGGATGATGTTACCATTTCCGCTCTTGCCTTAAGGAACTTACAGCGTTTTGTTCTAGAGACAGAGTTGAGAGAGGATCAAGACAGAGAAGAAATAGAACAGAGAAGTGAAGAGAGGGAAACGATGAGAAAAGCAGCAGAGGAAGAAAGAACTCCAGAAGAAGAGGAAAGAGGAGAACAAGGTCATCATGTCATTGAAGACGAGACAGAGCATGAAGAGTACTTCTCTCCACTCGAAGGGACCAAAACAGGGGGAGCTGCTGAGAAAAGAGGTACTTCTTCACTTGCTTTTACTGGTGATAATGTTCTCCTCTCAAGATGTATATGCCTCTCAATTTCCTGAAGAAGGTCATGAGATTTCATCTCCAAGTCTGGGTGCTCATGCTGAAATGCCATCATCTACCAATACTCCACAAATTGATTATGCCGAAGCAAGCACTCAAACTAACAACTCCACAGACTTTTGAAGGTTGCTTGATGTTCTTATGGAGATGTGAGGCCAGATTTATGCCTTGGGATGTGAAATTCAGAGTATGCTGAATGCCAGTCAAGCCTCTTCAGTTTCTTTGCAGAATCAAGTTCAAGCCCTTAATCTTCAAGGTCAAGCAACTGCCAAGGGTGAGGAAGTAGCACAACTGAAGGAGGATCTGAGAAAGTTGGAGGAGACTGTCAAGTCGATGGGAGATTTCGAGCTTGTTCTCGTTCCAAAACAATCTTAATTTTATCTAAATCTCTACTTCATCTCTACCTTTTTAATGCTGACAAAAAGGGGGGAGAAGTTAGTGCAGATTTGACTTTTGTTTAACTTTTGTTTGACTTTACTTTTGTTTGGTTGTGACTAGTTTGGACTGTGTTTTTGGTTTAGACTAATTGATGGTTTAATGCTTTAATGCTTGCAGTATCTTAAGCATTGTTGATATTCTCATGGCAAAGATAGTTATTTTTACAGGACTAACTTATTTCCTGTGGATGCAGATTCGATATTATCTTTATTCTAATCCATTTATCTTTTATGAGATATCTTTGTTTGCTTGAGTATTGTCTTACAGGTGAAAAGTATCCAAATCTGCAAGAAAGTTTTGTCACCATAAAAAAGGGGGAGATTGTTGGAAAAAACTTCATTATTTGTTTTGAAGCTAACAAAACGTTTCCATCAATCTAGTCTGAAGACTTGCAGACTATTTCATCTAAGTCTAAAGATCGCTAGGCTGACAAACTCAAGATTTAAAGTCTGCCCTCATTGACAGTTTCTAGACCATCGAATAAGACTTATCCAAAATCGAGTATTCCTTTAAGGTTTTGATTTGAGCTGCTAAAGAAGTTCTCACGGCTAGAGATAACATCTCAAGATCTATTATTCATTTTGAAATTAATTTGGGTAACTTGGATCCATTGAATGGCGAAGCATACTTGGAAGGTTCTACTTATGGAAACCTAAATCTTAATTGTATAGGCGAGTAGGATTGGTGGGCTATCATCATATTCCTTAAGTAAATCGAGATCTTCCTAATTGATTCTGTCCAACGGGTAGATTGGAAGAACTCCTTTGGAAGGTGCTAATGATTATGAAGGCATGGAGGAGTATATAAGGAAAACGCTCTAGTTATTTAAGTGTGTGCGCGATAGATAAATTTCAAAGTCTGAAGCTCCTTGTTCTTTGTTGATTCAATTGTTGAGCGTAAATTTGTACTCAAAAGAGAGTTTAAATACCTGTGAAACCTTGAGGAAGTGTAGCAGAGTCTCTACACTGTGGAATCAATGACATGATATTTTAACAACTCTTTTGATTGATAGTGAAATCCAGCCGGTGGGCTGTCGGTGCGAGAGAGTGGATGTAGGCTTAGATTAAGCCAAACCACTATAAACCTTGTATTCTTATTCTCTTCCTTGAACTCTTTTACTTTGTTCATAACCCGATTTAATTGTTAGAGTCTGATTTTCACTACAAAATCCATTGTTAACAAGACTCACGTTAAAAGAAAAATTTTATCCTATATATTGCAAAATCTGTTTTTGCACCTATTCAACCCCCTCTAGGTGCTCATACTAGCTCTATCATGCCTGGACTCGCGACCAGCCCTTCCGCCCATCTTTGCTCGTATCCAACCCAAGCCAACACCGGAGCAGCTTCTTCGGGCCCCCAACCAACATAGAACCGAGTCGGTCTCCAACCCACTGTCGAGCCCATTTTCAAGCCTTTCCCGACCCCGCTTGGCGGTCCCACTTTGAAGTTTCTTGAGCCTCACCGCGTTGTCGTCATTTTGATTTGAGCGGATTGTCGAACAAGTGAGTTTAACTCATTAATCCCTGCTTAGTAAGTTATTGACGCTTAAAGGTTGATTAGTTCAAGTTAAGCATAGATTAGGTGGATAGTTAGAATAGATTAGTGAATTAATCGATCATTGATGCATGTTAGGTGGTTAGTTTAGTGTAATTAGAGCATGGACAAGCTCTAGTATTTATCTAGAGTTGTTCGGAAATTTTTTGAGCCTATCTCGGCTTTTGATTAGGCTTTTCTGGCCTAAGTCGTATTTATTGGCATTTAATAATTATTTTTTGTAATTAATTAATTATTTTTTTTGAAATTAAACCGGGATAGCCACTCGACCAGAATTTTATGCTAAATGTAGTGGTGTAACCTGCTTATTTAATTGACTGTTATTTCATGCAAATTGAGTGTGATTTGTGAATTTGAGATTTTATTCCAAATTTATTTAATTTTAGTAATTCATTAGAAAATCACCGAGCGTCGGTTTACGGCACCAAAAATGTTTCTATTGGCTATCCGTAACTCGAGGAGAATAGACCAAAATATTATTTTCATTGAGGATTCTAAATGTGAAGCACACAGTCCTTGGCCGAGAGTAATTAATCGTGTGATGGTTATTATTCGCATTGAGATGACTATTGGAAGTTGAAATGACGCATGTTGTGTGTGATAGTGTGGAATAGGGCATGGAAATCACTAAAGTATGGCTGTGCCTATTAGGCCGTAATCAACCGTTGAAGTATGGCTGTGCCTGTTGAGCCATAATTAACCGCTAGAGTGTGGTCATGCCCATTGGGTCTTAATTTACCGCTGAACTTGGATCAAGCTATGCCCGTTGGGCCGTAGTTCACCGCCGAATAGTTAGTAGGCCGTGCCTGGGTGTGGCCATAATTGATAGTTGGAGTGAGTAATTGAATGACCGTGTAATGGTCATGTTGACATGAAATCGACTTAGGTTGATTGATTGATGATGCGATATGATTTAATGATTTGATTTGTTGATGTGATTTGATGAAGTATAATTTATATTGACTTGCAAGAAGGAACTAAGGCCAAGGTAAGTTCTCCGATTCGTGTTGTGCCTAGATAGCCCTCAATGTGTATTTTCTTCCTAGTCAGGTCTTAGGGGGTTGAACTTGCTGAGACGTTGTCTTACCCCGTTGTGGGATAAACAAAGGACCCAAAGCCCAAAATCAAGAAGGTGGAGTCTAAAGAATCGGTGGACGTGTATAACTAGTTAGTCATAGGATAGATCCCTGTTTGTTCAGAGCCAATTCTTTTTGTAGACTTCTATATATAAACCTATGTGGTTATAAAAAGGTGTTTTGTGAAAATGGTCCCGCTTTCCTATCCCATTGTGTTATTGTTTAGGGATTATTATTCACTTCCGCATGGGTATTGAAATGAATGGGTTAGCGATGCGTTCTGAGACATCGCTGTTTAATCGACCAAGAGGGATGGGCATGCGCTCAAAGGATCGGGGCGTGACACTTTTCATCTTCTACCTTCACGAATAGACTCGAGTTTGCTTAAGCTACATTATAATCATTCTTCAATAACAATTCTGCAATCGTTCCATACCACGTTATTGGAGCTTGCTTTAAGCCATACAATGCTTTCTTTAGCTTGCAAACATATTCTAGATGAATTTTGCTCTTGAAGCCATCCGATTGCTCCATGTATATCTCTCGCTCGAGTTTTCCATGCAGGAAAGCATTCTTCACATCCATCTGCCACACATTCCATGACTTGCTTGTTGCAAGTGCTAATAGAATTCGAACTGTGGTAACCTTTGCCACTAGGCTAAAGGTCTGTTCATAACCAACCCTATGTTTTTACAAAAATCCTTGAGCCACTAGACATGCTTTATACCTCTCAATTGACCCACCTAGTCAAGTTTTTAGTTTATAAACCCATTTGCAGGAAATAGGGCGTGCCTCTTTAGGTTTTGATACCAAGTCCCATGTCTCATTCTTCTTTAGTGCAAGGATTTCTTCTTCCATGGCCTTCCTCCATTATGTACCCTTTGAGGCTTCTTCATATGTCGAAGGCTCGACCCTGCCAACGTCTTCAGTCAATGATCTATTGGCATACTTGGGGTTTAGCTTCCTTTGCCTCGTCGATCTTTGAAGTTGAGGTTCCTCCTTTTCAAGTTCTTCGACCTGACTTGGTTGAAGTTCTTTTGTTGACCTTGGACTCTCACTAGATGAACTTGCTGATCCTGGTGATTGTGCTTCGACATCTTTTCTGACATCTTTTTCAACAAGTTGATTCTCATCAAATTCTTTTAGCCTTTCTTTGACCTCTTCATCGAAATGCTATGAATTTGGCAATTCAACAGCTTGAGGTGACCACCAAGACGACATTTTGTCGACAACCACATTCCTTGAAGTATAACACCTCCCTATTATAGGGTCGCAGCACTTCCACCCCTTTCGTTGATCATCATATCCCACGAATATGCAGCGGACTGCCTTTTTGTCGAATTTGATGTGAAGGTGATCAGGCACAAATGCATAACATACACATCCGAAAACTCTAAAGTGACTTACCACAGGCTTGTGATTCCATAGCTTTTCATATGGTGACATAAAACCAAGCCTTGCTTGTGGTAGCCCATTAGTCACGTGAGTCGCCATCTTCATGCATTTGGTCCAAAGCCTCCGTGGAACATTCTTTGCGTGCAACACGCTCCTACATGTCTCAGCTAGTTGCCGATTCTTTCGTTCGGCAACATCATTCTACTGCGGCGTATGTGGACAAGTATACTATTGACGTATCTTGTGCTCTTGCAAATACTTCATAAACTCATAGGAAGTGTACTCTCCCCCATTATCGGTGCATAGGCAATGAATTTTTCTCCCTACTTTAATTTCGACCTTCTCCTTAAACACCTTAAATTTGATACATGCCTCAGATTTTTCCTTCATGAAATCAACCTAGATGTACCTAGAGAAGTCGTCGATGAAAGTGATCATATATTTGAATCTGCTAACAAATAGATGTTACTGGACCAAACACATCCGAGTGAACGTGCTCAAGAGACATTCAAGCTTTGAACAACGATTCCTCTTACAAAAGTTGATGTGCCTTCCCATATTAGCACCCAGCACAAACCACATTTTCTTCCACTTCCAACTGGGGAAGACCCCTTAGCATGTTCTTTTGCATCATCACCTTCAACTTGTGATGACTTACATGACTAAGTCATGCATGCCATAAATCAAGTGTATCATTCATTCAGGTTTTGTTTACGTATGCTGTTTGAGCAGACATCACGTAAACGGACTCTAGCCGACATCCTTCCATGATTGGTCGACCAGTGGGCTTCAAACTTTGGTACACCTAAACATCTCGTGGACCGAACACCACATAGTTACTTGAGTCTGTGAGCTAGGACACAGACAATAAATTCTTCTTCATTCTTGGCATATGAAACACACTTTTCAATTCAACTTGTTGTGAATTGAACCGATGAGTTATCATTGTCTCGCCGATTATCTCACCAATATGAATAATCATCAACCTTAAGCTATCTATAGTAATAACAACACGCCCTCTGGTGTAATTACGCATGTTCAACAGCTTGCCTTGATCTCCAGTCATATGACTTGAACACCCTAAATCAATAATCCGGTCGAAATCATAATTAATCGACTTTTCATTTACAAAGATTAATGCCATCGCATCGTTTAACTCGACCGTGGAAGATGAACTCGTTTGACACCACCATTACAATAGACGTTTAGAAATCCCATTCCTTATCTTCATCAAAATCACTCCTCTTCGATGATGCTGTGACATTTCCTTCAACTTTCTTCACTCGATAATCTTTGGCAAAGTGGCCCTCCTTGTCACAAACATAACATCGTCCACTACATCTTTTGCCATCACGCCACTAGGCTCCCCCTAGTCGAAGGCTCGACTCTCCTGGATGCTTTTACCATCCTTTATGAGCTGGTTGCTTTTGCCATTTGACATGGCTTTTCCTAGACTTGTCATCTTTATTGTCAGCACCAGTTCGCCTCTGGCCCTTGAACCCTCCTTTATCACTGAAGAGGGCACTTTCTTCTTCCTTAAATGAAACCTTAGACATTTGACTATCTAAAGTGGCTTGGTTAGCCAGAACATTCTCCAGATCGTCAACGTTGGTTGAGTTGCCCATCCACAGGTAGCCGTAATAATACCGTTATACTTCGGCTTTAACCCATGAATAATCATTCTTCTCATTCTTGTTTATGATATGGCATTAATGGGATCCAACTTTGAAATTTCATTACAAATAGACTTAACTTTGGAGAAATACTGACTCACCGTCATATTTTGTTATGACATTGACAGCAGCTTGTTCTCCAGCCTTTGTAGCTTGGCATCATTTGACCTTGTGAATAATGCTGTCAAGTTATCCCATGCCTCCTTGGGAGTCTGCGTACTCTTAATGTGAGGCAATAAATCATCTTCGATAGTTACAGCAAAAGCATAAAGAGCCTTACCCCCTTTGATCTTCCATCTCCTCTGTTCATCATCATCTCCAGGTCTCCGGGTGTCATGGTGTTGCTGCTGTCAACAATGTCCCACAAATCTTGATTGAGCAAATAAAATTGCATTCGGACACTCCAATTATTGTAATTGGAGTTGTTGAGCTTCTCAATGTCATTCGTCGAATTTGAAACATCCACCATCTAACTTGAAATAATGCCCAGCACTATTCCAAGAAACCTTGATCCAACACTCGATCATAGTCCCTAACTGTACACCAACAGAACTTCGACGTATTCCGGTCCTCGACTACTTGCACTGTCACGAACTACGCTCCGGAAGACTTGACTCACGATCCCTAACAATCGTGCTCTCTATCCCAGATAACCTTGCTCTAATACCAATTATTGAATATCAGAGTTGCATAGCTTTGATAATACTCTTACAAGAGAAGCTTTTAAGGAAGGAGATGAATTCATCGCTTTACTTGCTGATATTTCCTTTCACTCTCTACTATTTGAAATGATTACAAGACTCACTTATATATAGGCTTAAAATACGACTCTTGACATACCTTAGATACATGAAAAGCCATGTCTAGATACATAGTAATAAAAACACTTTAATATGTGTGCCGAAAAAACTTCCATCGGGGACTAAACAATCTTTTGACCAAAAATACGAAGAGTCACGAGAGATAAGCGGTGATATCTTCAATATCTTCAACTGGTGATAATTATCCTAGTTTTCCTAAACAAAAAAGCATCCACCTTGGATCCAGAATTGCCCAATCTGGATTCATTCCTTGGAACTATGCCCCTGCAATCGGAACATAAATTATTTCATATGCCTTCATGGGAATTGACGGACGGATGGATATTATGGCGATTGTCCCTATTTCCCGGTTGCTTTACTATGACCAACCCACATCACATCAATCCCTAAGTGACGCCTTCAAATTAGGTTATTATAACCACTGAAAGGTCAATTAAATCAGACTATAACTCTGTTTGTTTTTTGGAAAATTAACGATTTAGAAAATATTTTCCTAAAAATGATGACTTGTATAACTCGAAATTATTAACCAATGAAAAATATTTCATTATCGATAATAATTTATGTTTTTATATTTTTGTGGATGGTGAAAATAATTTTCGTTAATGTATGATTATAAGTGATATAAACAATTATTATTATGATTTTTTTTTTCAAATCATTCATTTTTCGCAGAAAAAACAGAATTCATGTCCGGTAATTATGTCTACTCAAGGTGGAGAGAGAGAGAGAGAGAGAGAGAGAGAGAGAGGTTACTCATTATTAACTTGCTGCACCCAACAATGAGCACATCTCGCCTGCACGACAACGTTTATCGGTGAATGCACACTTGAGCTCGGATAACTTTTTTGCCCCAAATACTCTCAGAGTAATTAGTTTTTTCTGCTAATAAGGTAATTAGTTTGTTGACAAATTTTCTTGGGTGAATGTTATGTTTTATTGAGAAATTGATTCAGCCTCTAAAAATCGCTTCACAGAAAACATAAGTATCTTCTGGACCAACTTTCGCAAACCCTCTTTGTACACAATATCTCGTGGGGATTAAAATATTATTGAAGGAGAAGATAGTACTTTTATTCATGTCATTAATTGCTACTCAATCAAAGGCGAGTCGACATTTCTCATCAAGGGTTATTTTCTTTTCGAAAATGCAAAGTGGAGTTTTGAACTTTTGGCGTTTACCATTTTGTCGTCCTAGTGCAATTGGACGTTACATCTTTAACCTCGTCAGTCGTGCCTACGACTTTGTAAATTTAGCCTTACCCATTGCACATGAAGGAGGAGGTGATTTCGATGTGCCCAAAAAATTTTGAAGATCAAGATCGAATGCCCGTGTTTTATTTTAGTATAAACTATAATTATTACCTTCCAACGGGGTATATTGATTAAAGCACAATTATCATGTTAATTCATATTTAATTAGTATAAATTATAATTACTACCTTGCAGCGGGAATAAGCAACACCTGGAACGAAGCGATTAATTTTGATTGAAGCTGTTTCAAACGTACTAGCTTCTTATCGGATAATAATATCCATACCATGTCGTGCTTCCTGTTGCATATGTTGTTCTATATCAAAGATTAGTGTGTCTCATTCTATTGGATAATCTTGATATATTTGAACTAATTCAGTGCATATTTGCTTTTCTGTTTCTTTCTACTATTTATTAAAGCACAATTATTGATGAAAAACGCTTATGCTTATTGAACAGCTTTCATTATCTTTTTTTTTTTTTTTGGGAGAATTATATAAAGAGACGGATTGATTACTAATATTCAAACTATAATTACATTTGATATCTCTATCACCGATTGATTTAGAAGTTTAATTAATTAATTAAGAAACTTGTTGGCATAAGAAAAGTTCGATCAAACTAATACAAAGACTCTGCTATAGCCTCGCTGTCATCAAATTGGGATAACTTTTGGGGAATCATAAATATCATTACTTATATGAACTTTGAGATTTTATGGGACCACCATCAATTGTTTTGAAAGTTTAAATTATTAAATGGATGCATGGTTTATTATTTAACTATTATAACATGAACTGTGACCAATGTAACTTGTGTGGAACAAAATTAAATTTAACGGAAAGAATAACAAGCTGGAAAATATTTCCCCAAAAGCAATTATTCATATCATTTGAAATAATCAGTTGACAAAATCTTTTTTTATTATCAATAACGATTTATGTCTCAACATTTTCATTGATGATGGAAAAATTATTCATTCATTTAATTTTATAAGCAATATGAATGATTACTTTTAGAAAAAAAATTTCCAAATTATTATTTTTTCGTGAAACTAACATCCCTTTAATGATGTACTATATGATATGAAAATCCTTTTTATCTCATATTCTTGTGTTCAAGATGCACGTACCACCATTATAATTACCCTTTTTCTTATCTTTTCAGGCTTGCAATATCACACGCTCACGAAGGCAGAGTATTTAGAACTTTAAATGCACCTATATTTTGACAAAGTAGACAGTAGACACATCCTCTCGTAAGCTCTAACATGCATTAAACATTACCGGCATTAGCAAATAAACTGATATGTCATACAATCAGGGAAATTCGAGATCACGTCCGACAACTTACTTATGCTTTGGAAATTTAAATTAACAAAATAAAAATATAGGAGGAAAAGCCATCAAAACTCTAAACTATACTTATTGTGATATATTTATCCCAAACTTTTTTTGATGATACAAAAAATCCTAAATTTGTGCCCATGTGACACATTCATCCCGAACTTATATTAGTGTGACACATTTATTCCCCATAAATTTGTAATTTTTGTGACATGTTAATCTAAAAATTTGAGGTAAATATTTTACATGAGTACAAGTTTAGGGTTTTTGTGGTAAATATATCACACGTATAACTTTAAGGTTTTTAGTGTCACAAAAAAAGCTTGAAGTAAATATGTCACACGGGTAAAAGTTTGATGTAAATGTGTCATGGTATACATAATATAGAGCATTTGGTGGTTTTTTCCTCCAAAATATTGAGTTACGATATAATTTATGATAGTAGAAGAATCTATTAAATAGGAATAAAAATAAAGATAGGTAGGAAAAAAATAAATAATTAAATAAAAGCCCACTTACATCAATTCAATACTCTCACTACTCTACCTCCTAAAATTCGAAAAAAAAAAATCCTCTAATTTCAATCCCTATGTTTGCTGACCAAGCAATGTTACATGGAGCACGAAATCTTACTAAAATCTTTCTATTGTGGGACACATTAATTTTTGTTGGATATTCAAGAAAACTAATGATCCAATGCATGAATCCCAACTATTTCATTTCAATTGCAACTTCTTAGAACGCGCATGATATTTGGTTTATTTCTCTATTTTTCCCGTTTTCATTCCCATTGCAAGTTCCTAGGACTTGTATGATAACCATTTTATTTCTCTATTTATTTTAGTTTCTGAGAACATGATTAGAACATAATCTATTTGGTAAAACAATTTCAGAAATGAGAAGTATAAATGTTCTACTTTTCTATTTCTAGAATAAAAATAGAAATAAAAATTTTGCTCATTGCTCACCCTCATGGCCTGCAATCACCGCTCACCTCCCGTCACTTGATGCTTGTTGATGTACGATTTCTATGTTGACACTTTCAATTCAATAGATTTAAGGATATGTTATCTCATGAAAGAGTGGAGCATAATGGATGGAAAAGAGCATGGCAGAGAGATATTCAAGAAGACCTATTAAATGAATTTCTATTTCGAAAACATAAATTTTGTTTCATTACCAAACACATATCTCCACTCAAAAACTCGTCTAGGAAATAGAAACAAAAAAAATTATTTCTAGCCTAAAATTGTTCTAAATAATATAATGGTTATTATTTATGTCCTTAATATTTTTAATTGCCTCTATATGCTAATCCGTTGATCACTCTATGAGTCCCATGAGCTAGTTAAGTCCATACCTTTGAGTCATGCCAATAACTCTGACCAAGAATTATTTGCATGTCATTAATGAGATTTGAACTAATGACCTTTAATATCTAGACTCTGTTCGTCTAATGGAAAATGTGGTGTTTTTGGAAAATATTTTCCAATAAGTCATTTTTCAGGAAAATATTAATATTTTTTGTTGCTCTGCTAATATTCTAGAAAATATTTTCCCCCATCTAGAATGGAAAAATTGGAATCAATTTTCCTCCGTGAACTCATTTTAATATTTAAAAAAAAGAATATATTTTTTATTTTTTATTTTCTTTCTACTTTTTCTTTTTTTATTTTTCATTTTTTCCATTTATTTTTTATTTTCCCCTCCTTCTTTGGTTAATTGCCGCCTTGCCCACCACGATGGCTGCCGGTGATTGCTCAAGGCTAGCCACTTACTAGATTGGCAAGCATGAGCATTGAGCTTGAGGCTCGCCAGAGGCTCTCACTCACCGGTGGCCGGTTGCTAGCCATCGATCGGCCGAGTAAGAAGAAAAGCAAACAAAAAGAAAAAAAAATGAAAAAGAATGAAAAATTCAAATTTTAAAAAATGAAAAAAAGAAGAAGTGGAGGCTAGTATTGGTGTGCGATAAGAGAAAGTAGGTGAGGAAAATGTTTGCTCCAATCAATTTATTTACCGTGAAATGAATGTCGGAAAATCCAAATAACGTTTTTTCTAGAGATTATTTTCCTTGAAACCAACCAACCGTTAAATTAGAAATCTCGTAACACCCCAATCATTACACAGACAACTTGACGGATGAATTAAGCACGCGACTAAGCTAGTGGTACCGCCATCAAGAATGATGGTGAATTCTGAACCAGAAGTGCGCTATTGCATGGAACGTGCCAGCCAGTTCATGAGGATGACCATTGAGAAGTAGATTTAACAAAATATTCTTTTGGAAGGCCGTAAAGGATTCCCAAAAAATAATTCGCAAATGAGGGTGAAAAAAATTAAATTTTAGACTATTTGTTCATAGAACAATTGCTAGGCTATGATAAAAGAAGTTAGCAGAGAAATGTAGGGAATAATCGTAACTTATTTTTTGTTTGGTAAAATATTGGATATCACGTTGGATATATTTATAAATAAAAAATAAAAAAGTTATTTGATCAGGTTAAAAAAGTAAAAATAAATAAATAAACTGGGAGAAGGAATTGAGGTGGCTGACCATAGCGATCTAACATCGTTGCAGTGCTTAGCCCGAAGGTTCACATTTGTCCCAACAGTTGCCTGAGGGCATATCTTTAGTGAGATCCAACATTTCTTAAATCGAGGGATGGGAGTGGTCCCTCGATATCTACTCAACCAAAGATTTTACGGTTCGGAGACTTGACTTATGCTAACATTTCTATTAACGCCTTTTCAGTACATAATAGTTTGTCATATTTCCTAAGGTGTCCATACATGTCTTTTACTTTTTTCATGTCAATTTATAGCTAACTAGGTGATCATGCATGGATGGTCAATTTCATGCTATCTATTTCTATCAAAAAGAAGAAAGAAAGCAATTGATTGAAATTTAAGGACGGTTTGGTAAGTAAACACTCAAAACAATTTAAGGAAAGCGGTAAATCTAACATACAATCCTAAACATAAAGTAAAAGGAAAGAAGGAACTTGCAACTCATCGGGCGTTTATATAACACAAGGCACCTGAAACATATATCAGGGAATAATTGGTACAAAAATAGGGTCGGATTGGACATCGACCGTATCGTCTTCATGTATTGGGGATCACCACCTCCATGGACCTATTCTAAGCCTAATTTAATACTAAGACTAGGTACTTACAATGTGAAAGAAGCAATCATCATTACAAACATACAAAATAGTCACAATCACAAAAATAGACGAAAGCAGTTAATAAATCAAGACAAATATGTCAAATTGATCAAACTTGTTCTCAGGATTGGCCTTTGTGAGTCATGCAACAAACCATCTAGGACACCAACCCAATTCATTCACTAATGACTTGTAACTATTGGCCACCATTTGTATTCTCGTGTGGTAACCAATGCTAAAAGGTCTTTAGACAGGTTCTAAGTGTGACCCAAGTCTTTCCACGAGTTTATGCATCACACCTATGCATACATCTAAAAAATCACATGCATTGTTGAAAGTAAATATCTAGGCAGGCCATCAGGTCTTGACGCTCAATCAATCAAATAAGGTTAGTGGGCCAACATTGGATCACTTATTCGATCATCAAGCACTAAATATAATCACATGCGTTTTATAAAAACGAACACATCTAAAGTTAGAAAATTCATGTGATGCACAAAGATCATTTAAAGAACAATGGATTGTAAAGAAAGATGTTAATGACATAGCATAATTATATCATGGCTATGGAACACATTTAGCCACAAAGGCTAACTCAAGTGCATCAATGGACACATTGACTGAGCTTTGTAGGCATTTTGGATATGATTCAAACCTGGACAATATCAATTCTAAGTCAAAAATATAATTTGGATTTGGGCTATAAAGCATAATATGAAAGTTTGGATGAAAGGAAGACATGATTTCGTCATAGATATGAGGCATATTTACTAGCCAAGGCTAACTCGGGTGCATCAATGGGAATACTAATTGAGCTTCGCAAGCATTTTAAATATAACTCAAACTTAGAATTCATATCAAATCACCATTCAAACCATGCAAAAGCATTTTTGAGAATGAAAATTTCACACATGAGCATTATATGGACTATCAAAACTTGGGATGGCTTTGAAATTATATTGGAAAAATCAGAAGTTTAAAGCATTTGCAAGCTTTCGATGAACGGTAAGAATCCCAAACCACCATCTTATTTTGTGAAAATTTATAGTGACGAAGAAGGGCACGTCACAAACAAGTCTCAAGAAAGCTAAATCCTTCCATTGAAGGTGAAATTAAACCTTAGTCTCAAATGGATCATCTTGAATTTCTTCAATTGAAGTTCATTAGCTTAATTTTCTCATGTTCAAGAAGGCTAAATCCTTCAAATTGACAAATTTCTGAGTGAATCTCCTAAAATGGACCCTGGATTTGGACTTATTTCAAGAAAATTAGTGGAATGAAAGTGTTTGTTCTTGAATCATGAAGAATTGATTTGGACTCTCTAATTAGGGCTAAAAGTGACAATTCACATTTCAACATGACCATTATCTAAACTGAATAAACGAGTGAATGGGTAATGGTCCCTAGATCAAATGTCATAAAAATAACTAATCCTAATTATGACTAGAATGAAATTAATTTTGTTTTTGGTTGATTTTGAACCTAAAACCGAAAAATTAAAAAGGCAAGTTTCGTAATCGATTTTAGCAAAATTTTTGACGCTAAAGTAAAATTGAAACTAAAATGAGTTTATTTGTGGATTTTTGGATTTTCCAATTTTTTGGTTAAAGGTTTGATTAAAAGTCAAATTTTTTTCTAAAATGTTGACTTTTGGGTCAAATCTTTGAAATTTTTGAAAATTACTCGGCTAAAACAAAATTAAGACCATTTAGAATCTTTTAGTGTGAAAAGCCAAATTTTAACTTGGGATTGGAGGATTGACCAAAAAATCAACCCAAAAGTCAGTTGTTTGACTTTTTGAGTTTTCTTTAAAACAAGTGGGAAATTGCTTCGCAATGACCAAACAAAAGAAATAAATAAAAAAACGACACTTTTTTTTTTTTTGAGAAATGGGCTTCGTTGCGATCAAAGACCCTAATCTCGATTTTTTTACTTTTAATGACACGTTGTCTAAAAATCTGGTATCAACAGTAGATTCACATATATCAACTACTGCATCGTGCATGGGCAGAAAGCGGAACTTCAAGCATATGTTGAGTAGGAGACATATTGACTCAAACTCGGAATGCACAAACATCCAAAACCAAGGAATGAATTTTGATCAACAAGCCGTTTTAAAACTCGTTTTAAAGCTTGTAGCTTCTTAGATGATAGAAAAAAATAAGTAAAATGATGAAAAACAAAGAAATTTTTTAAATTAGATGCACTATATAATAGTAGAAGAATCTTTTAAAAGGGAATGAGAACAATAAATAATAGGGAGTAGGTAAACTAATTAAAGTCCGGTTTTTTTTTCTTGCCCTCTTTCATTATTTCTCTATGCTCAGACTAGTTTATCAATGATGTAGAGCATGACATTAAGGGTGTGCAAAAGAACGAGGAACTGCTTGTGTCATGGCCCAACTCTTAGATGTGCGACAGCCCTTCTCTCATTTGGTCATTTAATTGCGAAGTCCTAGGAGGCGTCGCCAACCCATTCATTTTATCTTTTGATTATATGCAAACGGAATCAGAATTAACTCCATCCAATCATACACATCAATAGGGATAGCACAGTAGCACATCAACAAACACTTATACACACACACACACACACACACATACACATATACTCATCAATTTAACACATTGGAAATTTCATAATCACACGTCTGCAATGTGGACTCTTTTCGATTCGTTAAAAGGGGTTGGAGTTAGCCTAACACCTCTATCTTATGAGGGTGACCTCAAAAAGTGGCATTCCGTATGCACCTAGTATGCATCCATGTTATAGTACCATGGCTTGGGCTTAGGGTCCGACTCTGGATTTGATTTGTCTCCGAGTCAGTGACAATGTCGTCGTGGACATCCATGATCATGGTATCCCAAATGGCACCCTCGGATCCCCCACCTGGTGGTTCGTTGAAACCTCGGAGAGTGGCCGAAGAGCTCCCCTTCAAGCTAGATGTACCATGCCATGAACTTATGAGGCACCAGATTTGTAAGCGCCTCATCCACTCGGATGGTGGTCACATACTTCTGTCAAACCACATCAATCCCCTTGATCGAGTAAGGGGTCACTTGGGTGTCTTGATCGACAGGCACCCCAAAGTGCATGTGATGGAATGGGCTAGTCATGTTTAGGGCCTACAAAATTTAAACAATAATGAGTGAGATAAACTCAATAAGTAAGGGTGCGCATAACAAAATTTCTACTTCTCTATTTCTCTATTTCCTGAAATAGGTTTGGAACATAAATTCATTTGGTAATGCAATTTCATCTTTCTATTTCTGGAACATAATTCAATTTCAAAAATAGATTTGAAGCATAAATCAAAAACTCAAATTTTTAACTTTTATATTTTTGAAATAGAAATAGAAATAATTTCTTCTTCTCTTCAATAAAGAGAATTTAGGCATCCTCCCTTTGCAGACTTTGGGCTTTTCTATTTAGGCATCAATCCTTCTCAACACAGCAATGCCTCAACCAAAAGCCCTACCACCATCGACTCCGAATCTGTCCATCCTCGTCGTCGACTCCAAATCCATCCTTTTTGCCATCGTTGACTCCAATGCCATCTGTCACGCCCCGATCCTCGGGCACGCACACATCCTTCTCACTTGGTCGATTTTATAATGCGATATCCCAGGACAAAGTATCGCCGACTCTTTCGTTTATTAACCACATGCGGAAGCAGTTAAAATCCCCAGACAATAAAACGATGGGATAGAAAAGCAGGGCCATATTTTTCATATTGAAATTTATAACCAAACTTTTATACAAAACACAAACCAATTCATAACTATTCACTTCAAAAGAAATTCTCAAAAGAAGATAGACTCTCAGCCCATCCAGGCCATACTTAAGACCCCTCTCCGGATTATCTTCTTCTTCCAAAAATCCTTCTCTTTAAGTTTCACCTCCGAGTTCTCCTTCTTAGACTCCTCCTCAACTCCTCATTGTGGTCCTGAAATGTTTTTCCCCAAACTGGGATGAGACTACGCCTCAGCGAGTTCTACCCCACTAAGCTCGATTAGTAAACCATTATACTATAGGCTGCCTATACACGCATAGGGCAGAAGACGTACCTTGGCCTCATATTCCACCTGCAAGTCAATACAATTCATAATAGGCACCCAAGCAATCATATCACTGATCGAAGCATCGATCAAATCGACCTAGTCGATTAAATGCCAACAAGACTACTCACGGTCATTTCTAATCAGTCAATCAATCCACGACATCAAATCAAATTAAAGATCAATCGACCTAGTCGATTACATATCAGCCTGACCATTTCCCGGTCATTCAAGCTATTGCTATACAGTCTCAATTGATAAAACCAATCACCGAGCCACGTGCATTCTCTGAGGTAATGTATTAATTTACCGAGCCCACGTGCCCTTTAAAATGCCATTTTGAATCAGCGAGCCCACGTGCATTCTCCGAGGCGATGCATCAAGTCACCGAGCCCACGTGTCTCTTCAAGATGCCAAATGTACTCATTGGGACTACGTGCATTCTCCGAGGTAAAGCATCAAATTACTGAGCCCACGTGTCCTTTTAGATGCCAAATGTACTCATTGGGACCGCGTGCATTCTCCGAGGTAATGCATCAAATTACCGAGCCCACGTGTCCTTTTAGATGCCAAATGTACTCATTGGGACCACGTGCATTCTCCGAGGTAATGCATCAAATTACCGAGCCCACGTGTCCTTTTAGATGCCAAACTTAATCACTGAGCCACATGCATTCTCCAAGGCGACATACTTCGTCACCGAGCCATGTGCATTCTCCGAGGTGATATATCTAATCATCAAGCCCCGTGCCTTTCAGGATGATTCATGCCATTTCTACAGTAATTATCCACAATTAAATCAATTCAGTACAATTTAAAGCTTAATTAAATAAACGGACTACGTCACGACGATCAGCACGAGATTTCGGTCGTCGGCCATCTCAAACTTAATTTCTGAAAAATAATTAATTAATTAATTAATTTTGAAAATTAAATAATTAATATTAAAAATTCAATTTAGCTCAAATAAAGCGCGATTAAATAAACAGACTTCACCACAGTCATCAGCATAATATTCCGATTCCGAACCATCTCCCTTGAATTTTCGGGAAATATATAATTAATTATTTAATTCCAAAAATTAATATTTAAATGCCCAAAAATCTCACTTAGGCCCGAATCGCCAAATTCAAGCCTGATTAGGGGTCGGAAAATTCTCGAGATGCTTCCAATAAATAGTAGACCACGTCTACTTGTTAATTCACAATCAATTTATCTAAATCGCATCACAATTGACTAATAATTGCTAATTTATTCTAATCTAACAACCTAAACATAATTAATTAAAACTAAACCAACCTTAAGCATAATTAGCCAACTAATCCAAAATTAGTGAGATTACTCACCAAATCGCGCGCAAATCGGATCAATCCGACGGCAGCGACGCGAGGAACAACAAACTCCAAAGCGGGCCTCGGGTTCGGGGCCCGGAAACGGCCCAAAATGGCCCACGAACCGGCTGGAAACCCACTTGCGGGTTTGCTGGTTCGGCCACAAAACAGCAAGAAAGAGAGAGGGTTGGGGGCGGCAAGAGGTCGGGAGAGCGGGTGGTGGCTTGGTGAGGCCGAGCGGTGGCCCACAGTGGCCGGAGGTGGCCGGATCGTGGCTTGTGGTGGCTGAATCGAGCTGAACAGAGGGCGGCACGGGAGCTGGACGGCGCACGGCGGGGACGGCAAATGCGAAGGCGCGGTGGCGGAGTGCGCGGCGTGCGCGGGTGGTGCGGATGGCGGCCCAATGGCGTGCGGCGAGCTGCTCTTGCGCGGCTTCTTCTTCTGCTTCTGGTTCAATTCGCAAAAAGAAGAACGAAGAAAGAGAAGAAGAAGGTAACGTGGGGGAGGAGGCAAGAAGAGAGAGAAGAGATAAGGTTGAATGGTCAAAGGGAGAGAGAGAAAGAGAGAGTTGGCGTGGGGAGGGGGTGTTTCGCACGAGGGGGAAAAGGAGAGAGAGAGAGAGAGATAGAAGGAAAGAGAAACTTGTGGGAAAGTTAGGTGTTTGGTCAAATGGGGTAAAAAGAAATGAGAATCAATTCAAAAGAAAATAATTCCCTCAAATAGAAAATTATTAATTCATTTTTTTCTTTTGAATATGCTCGTTGATTCCCAAAAGAAATTTCAGATTATAGTACTCGGTTCCCACTTGCATTTCTACATCCATTTTCCCTCTTTAAATTTCTCTCAAATGACTCTCATAAAATCAATTGATGTCTCCATTATCAAATTGATTATTTTTTTCATCCAAGAATCCCTCATACTCCTCAATCTCACAATCTCAGGCTTAAACTGAACGAAGACTGCCCTATATATCCAGTTAAATTAAAACCTGAAAATCTAGATGTCACACCGTCGCTATCCTCTTGCTGGTTAGATCGTCGCTCATTTTGCCATCAACTACAACTCTGTCCTCCCTACCACCATCCACGCTGACTCCGTTTTCTCGTCAGTCACATCATCGCTCACCTTGTTGTTGACCCTGACTTCGTCCTTCATGCCGTCAACGACTGACTCTAACTCCGTCCTCTCAGCAGCATCCACCCCGTCCACTTGCAAGCATCTACTTTGTTTGCTCGCTACCGTCGACTCCAACTCCGTCCTCAACCCTAGGCCCTCATTGATTGTGCAAGCATATCTTCTTGACACCTCTAGGTAACTGTGATTGACCATCTGTCCACATAATCGGTGGCTTTTGCCTCTTCGTCTTGCTCATCCTTTATCTCTGACTCCATCCTCAACCCTAAGAGTTTCCATGGTTGCTTGAATAGGGTGTGATTTTGGGTCTTTTTGCCTCTTCTTCTTGACTCATCTAGGTTACTATGATTGACCAACACCGTCTGTTGACTTGCGGCGAGCGACATCCTATTCATGGCTTCTTACTCCTGATTCCCACATCAGTCTAAATATCTTATAGTTTTCGATTGTCTTTGCTTTGTGCTTTGATATATTGTTGTGGATGTCCTCTATGTTCATGGTATGGCTATGAGTGTAAGTCTTGAATATGTGGGTGGAGTTCCGATGAAGTGAAGCATAATGTTCATGGTTGGAGTGTTGATATTCTTGAATTAGTAAGCAATCCTTCGGGTTTTCTACTCATGCTTAATGAAGAAGACATTGAATGGTTTAGGGAAATAGGGCAAAAGAGTCATGAGTTTATTTTGGGTAGATTTCAACTTAGTTTTATTATAGCAAAAGAGTCATGAGTTTCTTTTCTTGTTTTTGGCGAGTCATGTTTGTCTTCATTTTGTCTCTTTAAGGTTTGTGCAATTGCCAAAGAATACATTAGGAAATACAAATCTTTGTCAAGGAATACTTTATTTCCTTCCTTTGTAGGCAGGGGAGAAATCAGTTTAGAGAGGGGGAGAGAGAGAGAGAGAGAGAGAGAGAGAGAGAGAGAGAGAGAGAGAGAGAGCTGGTAAAAGATCTCGCCTTGGTCTGATTGAATTGTTTGCAGCATCGCGGCATGTGATTTTCTTTTATTTGAATCATATTGTGTGATTGGGAGTTGGTTGATGGATTGAATTTTATTGACATGTTGTTGCTTAGCTTGAGAATGTTATGTGAAACTTGGGTTTGATGCCCCTTGAGATAGCTAGTATAAGCACCTAAGGGGGGTGAATAGGTGCAAAAATAATTTCTCGAGATACAGAAGCGATTCTAGGCAGACGATAGAAAGGGAGTTCTCTTTTGATTAACAAAATGAAGTATGATCAAAGTAAAGTAAAGAGTAGGGAAGAGAAAATTGAACACAAGGTTTATAGTTGTTCAGCTTATTCCAAGCCTACGTCCACTCTTCCGCACTGACAGCCCACCGGCTGGATTTCACTATGAACAAAAGAGAAGTTACAGCATAGCTTTTTCTTGATTCCACAATGTAGATGTTTTACCACACTTCCTCAAGGTTTCTCACAAATATAAACTCTCTTTTGCGTACAAGATTTCGTTCAAAGGAATTGACTAAACAACAAGGAGCTTCAGACTTTGGAATTCTTCTATCGCGCACTTCTCGAACAACTTAGAACATCTTCCTTATATACTCCTTCATGCCATCATACCCGTTGGCACTTACCAAAGGAATTCCTCCAATCTATCCGTTGGACGGAATCAATTAAGAAGATCATTTGAGCTATTAAAGGAACATGTCGATAGCCCATCAATCATGTTCGCCCATACAATCAGGATCTCGGTTTCCATAAGTAGAACCTACCAAGTATACTTTGCCAATCATCGAATCCTTAATCTTCGAATCAATCATGATCAAATAAAGGATTTCGTTATATCTTATCCAGCCAAGAGATCTTCTCTAGTCGATAAGGTTGTATCCTTAATGAAACATATAGTTCGGATAGCCTTTCTTTAACGGATTAGAAACTGTCAATGAGGATGGACTTTGAGTCTTAAGTCTGGCTGTCCGGAGGTCTTCAGACTTTAAATAGCAGAGTCTGGAGATCTTCAGACTAGATTGATGGAAACGTTTTGTTAGCATCAAAACACTTCACGAAGATTTCTCCAACACCCCTGAGAAATTAATTATTTTTTGTTATGGTATGGAGGTTTTTGGGATTTTTTTTCCTTAATATAAGATCTAATAGTTCCTTTTTCAGAAGTACATGAGCATTGAGAACAATTTATTTTGATATACTTCATGGAGCAATTGTTTTGATACCTCTCCTTTCTTGAATTTATTCTCTAAAATGCTTATCACAATTTGTTAATGATTAGTGAGGAGTTGTGCTAGCTTTGACCTGCTGAAGTTTCAAGTGTATAGCAAGAAAGGGTATATGAATATGGTCGATACTTTGGTGGCTAACTATTATGGCAGCCCCTTTTATTAGTTAGGTCTCTGCACTATCATCTTGATAGTTTGCTCATCTAGCGAGCCGTTTAACGTAATTTGACAATTATGTGAACAAACAACAGCTAGGATTGATTTGTTAGAAGCAACTATAGGGCTTGGACATTAATTTTTCATCTGAAGCTTTGAACCATATTTTCTTTAAAAAAATGTGAGTTTCATATGCATATCTTGATGATGTCATTGAAACAATTACTTAGTTGAGATTGAAGAATTATAGCTATCAAACTTAGGTTGCTCCACTCAAGTTACATCTTTGATGTGGAACTCTTGAAGCATTAAGCCATCTAGAGATATGCCTTCACGATGTGCTTGTTAATCACAAATTCATATGGATGATGAGAATGGGATTCTCTTATCCTCTTTGTTCACTATGCCGAATTCTTATACATAATATAAAATAAGAACAAGATCTTCGAGCCTGCATTATTTCTTTTATCTTATAGGTAGCCCATGACTTGATGGATCATCTAACTTGCTTTAAATATCTGCTTGGTAGGATGGCTTTTTGTAGTTTTTGGAGTGATAGTTTCTAATAAATTGATGCTTCATATATAGTTGAGGTGTTTTAGCAAAAATGTTTTTACTGCTGATTATTGTTTGTAAAAGCAGAGGATTTGAGGGATGGTATGCAAAAATCATATTGCAGCTATGGTTAACATCAGTCTACAAAGAATACTATGTTTTCATGGACTATCGAGCATCTTAGAGCGATATGTGCATGCTTGTATAATTTGATATGGTGATGTTCTCTTTCAATTTTCTTTGTGCATTTTGTTTTATTAACAGTCATAGAATATTACCCATCAAAGCTTTTGTTTTTGAATTGGTACATCATTTGATATGGCTCATCGGATACTCAATCAGTTAAGGTTACATGGCACCCAACAAAGAAGCATTTATAGCAAAGTGAATTGAGCCTTTGACTAATTTGCTTATAAGTTTGTTGGTAGAAGAGGTAAAAAAGGGAAATCGCCCCACCTGTACCTACAACATAGTAGGTGGACTAACATACATGCCAAGTTTAATAAACAAACAAAACTCCAATTTAATGTAATTCAGTTGAAGAACACGGTAAACAAACTAAAGAGACAGTGTAGTAGTTTTAAGAAGCTTATTTCACAATCTAGATTTGGATGGGACAATGTAAACAAAATAGTTGTTGTGGAGGATCCAAGTGAATAGGAGTCTCACATCAAGGTATCACTTTACTTGGGTCCATTTGTTCTTATTGTGGATGTAAGTTTCACTTATATTGTTGATGTATGTCATTATTATGACAATTGCAGAATAATAGTGAATGGGCTAAATTCAAGAATGATGGGTTTCCTCAGTATCCAGACCTTTGAATTGTGTTTGGGGAGTATGCAGCAGGAAATGCAAAAGACTTAGTGGCGTTGGAGGGAGAAGACAATGGTGTTAGTGGCAACAATAGTGGTGGTGCTACGATAGGTGATACAAAGGAATCTAATAAACACCATGTTGATGAGGGAGTCTTTACATTTGATGCAATTACCACCCTAGTTCATGAGAAGCACAAGTTGAATAGGAATCCAAATTCCAAGAGGAGAAGAAAGAGTAACAACTATGATGTAAGTGGCACATGCAAAGCCATTCAAGAAATGATCAAATTTAGGATGGCCCAATCAACAAGTGGCCCCGTGACCTCACAGGTCCCACCTCCTGTAGACGCCTACTCCATAAGAGCTGTGGTTGCCGTTCTAAATGGCATGCCTTAATGCCACATGGAGAGAGGCTTTCATCATCTCTCTACCTAAAAGGAGATGTAGACTTTTTAAATCTCTTTAAGTAGTTGTTAAGAAACATGTTATAGATTTATATTTGGCTTAATTTCATTCTATGACTTATGTATTTGAGACTTTTTTTTTTTAAGTTGCAATTATGATGACATTATTGCTATTGTTGATTACTATTGGAGTCTTTATCTAATGGGTTTATGTTCTTATTTTGTGTGATGATATATGTAATATGGATAGGGGTGAAAGTAGCATATATAATGGTCAAGTAGCATCAGTTGAATCGGTTGAGCAGGCTTTTGATGATTTTGATCTTGATAAACTAATAGCATGGTTGGACACTGTTACAATGGATATGTCCATGAACACGAGAGAACCTATTAAAGACAACTTATTGTCAGGACCGCACTGGATAAGGGAGGTTCTTTATGGGCATTCCGATAGAGTATATGAAGTTTTTAGAATGGATGGACATGTCTTTCTCAACCTTTGTGATCTAATGAAGGAAAAAGGTTGGTTGGAAGATAGTCGATATATTGGGATAGATCAACAAATTGGGGTTTTCTTATCTATGATTTGTCACAAAAACTCAAATAGAGATTTACGTGAGAGATTCCAATATTCGGGACAAACGTTGGGCTATATAGGGCTATATAGGCACTATTGATGGCACCCATATTCATGCTTATGTACTTGTGTTGAGGCAAATCCCATTTAGAGGTAGGAAAGGCATCAACGCTCAGAATGTGATGTGCGTTTGTTCATTTGAAATAAAATTTACTTTTGTGTATACTGGTTAAAAAGGCTCTACCAATGATTGTCGGGTGCTTTCAGTAGCGCTATAGACTCCTCGCTTGGAATATTCTCGACCGCCACCAGGTATTTGTTTGTCTTTTAAGGATTAATTTTCTTTATGATTGTATTTATGGTTACAAATTATGATCAAATATATGAATAACTTGTTGGAGGCAAATACTATGTGGTGGATTTTTGTTATATAACAACTTCTGGATATTTAACTCCTTTTAAAAGTGAACAGTATCATTTAAATGATTATAAGAGTATAGTGAGATAGCCAACAACGGCAAGAGAATTGTTCAATTATAGGCATTCTTCTCTAAGGAATGTCATTGAAAGATCATTTAGGGCATTAAAGAATCACCTTTTCATTTTGAGGCACATGCCCTCATTTGCAATTCGAAAGCAAACACATATTGTAATTGTATGTTGTGCCATCCATAATTACATCTATGATCAAGACAAGATGGATAAGAACTTTTCCCTCTATGGAGATCTGAATACTTGTTTGAACCTACGCAAGATGAGCTTGCAAATGATACATTAACTGAGGAGGGAAACCAAATGAATATGCTTAGGAAAAATGTTGCCAATAAAAGAACGAGGGACCATAATATGCCGGAGATTCCATGAAATTGTATTTTCAACTTTTGTAATGTATTACTATTATTTTGACTATTAGTTTAGATTTAAGGATTTCCTATGTTGTTATCTAATCAATTTCTATTACTAGAAATAGAAATTTTATTCTGTCATCAAACGAATTTTTGTTCCAAAAATAAAAATTTTGAGTTGTTATCAAATGGGTTTTTTTGCTCAGAAGTTTGTTTGGGGAATAGAAATTGATTTATGTTCCAAAATTTTTTTCATGTGTGCCTAAACTCCCTAAACCTTACGTAAGAGAGTGTTTCACATCAAAGATGCTCTATACGTGCAGCTTAATTGTTGATGACAAATCAATAACAAAGCATTCGCTTTGCATTATCTATAAGCATGAAATGGTGACCCACCATACAACACCCTAATGATATATCGGATAATTACATAGACATTTTTACACTTGTGTCCACAATCCCAGCAGGCATACGACACATGCTAATAACAATCTAGACAAAATCATTATTACTTCCATGCACAATGCATCCACACAATTCCTCATGGCCACGATTGACACTAGTATCGGTGGTCTTTCGGCATAACCGCACACCATCCCGTCCCATTAGACACAACAACGTCTCAACCTCACTCGAAAACGACATTCAATTAAGAGCATCGTTTTGAAATCCATCCACAAACGGTATCCCGTTAATGTGGGGGCATTCGAAATCCATCGAGTACCGTCCCTCTTAATCATATGAGTACAAAACCATTAATGTGATCACACGAGCACATAACCACTCAAGCCAATTTTTATCTTTCAAATTAGCCAATGCGAGAGTGTTTAATACTCACACATTATATATTAGCAATTTTTGTATACAAAAATGTCATGAAATAATTCCACGCGATCACTTCTTGATTATTTATCCACCAAAATAATCATACATTAATCTTATAGCATACAATATCACACCAAGGGTTCACTTATCAACATAGCTTATCACTTCAAAATATTATTTTACAAGCATTTATCATTTTTGAAAACAAAATACTGTATGCACTTATTACTTTTAAAAATAGGATATCCTAAGCATTTATCATGTAATATCCTCAAGTTCGAGCCCTTTAAATGGTAAAAGAGAAGTCTGAACTTTGTTTCACCAGTTAAGTCCGGTTGTGTCCGCTTCCTTCGATTATGTCTTAGGCACGAATCCTGAGCCAAATAAGACAGTCCATTATGGTCAAACTTGATTAGTCCCTGCCTCATGACAAGACCTTCAAACTGAGATATTTCAAGTTGCATTTAATGCCCTCATCTTGTAGCTAATTAAGGAGCATTGATTGAGATGGATACATGGCACATTAGGCCTTAGCCTTGGAAGACAAGTATGAAACATTGACTAGTCAAATTTTCTTAGAAAAACTAGTGTGAACAAATGTGGATTAATGTGAATGCATTAAATGGTGGGTGGAAAAGGGTGTCCTATAGCCTAGGCCTAATCATACTCTAAATACCTAAGTGTGAAATGTGGACTTTGGAGCCCACAAGGAAAGGGCCACACACCCAAGAGGAAAAGATAGAAAAGCCAAGTCAAGTTCAAACTTTGAACTAAAGATAAATTTACATTAATATCTCTTGGAATTTAGCCATTTAATGAGCAAGATGAAGTGTCTAAATTAACCTAGGACCTAGTTGGAAACTTAGAGGATGAGGATGTCTGACAATTAATGCTTCTTGATCAAGTAGGGCGCCACCTCTCTCCAATTAGATATGCTACCTTTGATTTTCGAAAGTGTTGGACCTTCATTTTATAGAGCTTTTTGTGGTTCAAATTTGGAGAAGCTTCATTCATGAAATTTGTTCAAAACATCTTGATCTACAACATACTTAAATTTCAATTTTTTTTCTAAGGTGAAATGGTTGGGACGACGGCCCAATCAATTACCATATAGAACCTGCCCAATACAGTGACAATGGTAACCAAGTTGCTTTCTCAAATTTTTATAAAATCTTCTATTTCGAATTAGAATATGATTCATTCATAAAAGTTTTAAGTGACATCCATATCTACAATATATTAAAATTTCAAAGAGTTTTGTGAAGATTTGGATTTCAAAATGAGTCTCTCTCTGACCATTAAATCTGCTTGACGAATGAATTTTTGGGTTATGTTCAATGATTTGTTGCTCTTCTCACAGAACAAATGTCATGCCCCGAACCTTCCCTCACCATGGGAATGCGACATTTGGCATCAGTCAATCATGCAACATCCCAAGACGTGTTGCCAACCCATCGATTATTATCTTTCAATCAAACACAAGCGAAAGCATACAACAACAACAACAACAACAACAACAACAACAACAACACCCGATCAATAATCACATAATAGGGATAGTAAGGAAAACACATGAGCAAATGTACATCTTATTTATCTACTTCATTAGATCGGATCTTCTAATATAAAAGTCCGTTCTTGGACCAATCCGATACACGTCCAAAAGATAACGGGGGGTTACAAACTTTAGGGTGAGCCTATCTCCTCTAGCGAGATACTAACCAAAAGCAGCTCCCCTACGAGGACCGGCTACCTAGGCATCATTTAGTGGGCTGTCGATCGAGACATGAAAAAGGTGAAACAACTACAAATGAGTTTGACAACTTAATAAGTAAATTGCCTAAACCCTGTATAGGTAGATGCCTCGTTTTGGAACCTACAAACTCGTTGCCCACTTGTGGATGGTAGATCAATGAGAAAACATTTGCTTTGTCTTAACTATAAATATAAAGGAAAATTTTTCTCTACCTAAATATCAATCCTATCAAGAATCTACGATTTATCTCATACTCATGAAACTTCTAAACATGCTAATTAATGACTTCAACCACATACACAAGTTCCTCGAGTCCTCAATAATAGCATAAAAATTCACACATGCTACATATCATGCAATAAATAGCCAATAATATTCCCATGTGTAATATATCAGCTTCTAAAATATCACAATGGCCTTCAAGTCTCAAACAATGACTTCCAAAATATTCACGTGCCTCTCACATCCACATGTCTTTCAAGTCACTAAAATGATAATTAAATTATGCACGTGTCTCATGCATCTCATATAAGGCCATGTAAAGCATACACAAGCCATAAAATAATTTCCAAGGTATGCACATAACACTCAAATACTTCACACACATTTAGCGCATCAAGAATCACATGGTATCCCATACTATCATGCTATCTCGAGTCCAATTATTAATCACACATAGCTGAAATCTTTCGGCTCTTTCAGAAACATCCGAGACAATCATCTCGCCTCATCGAGCACGGCATCCGAACTCCCTTTGGGCATCCTTTCAAGCATCGTTCCAATGTAACACATCCTGCAAACAGCATCCCGTTGACGTGGGAGCATCTCGTTAATGTGGGGGCAAAGTCCCCTGAAACCTTGATGAAGGAATCCATAGTGTGACCATACAAATCAAGCATCCAAGCAACCGATTTTATCTTTCATATTAGTCCAAGTATGAATGCCTCAATGGCGTGCCAAGCGATGTGTAACTCATGACCTATCGACAATACATCAATAAATATGCCTAGCACAAAACAAGAGTCTGTGGTTTGACCCGTTACATTGAGCACCAACCTAAGTCCAATCCAGATTGGAAATGATAAGCTTTGATATCGCATCGAGACCAAGAGAGGACAAGTTTGTCGTGACATGATTACTGTTCTAGTACCAAACTTAGCTCGGGAACGATATGTCTTAATATCGCACCAAGACCAAGAAAGGACTGACACGTCGTGATATGATCATCAACCTAGTATCAAACTTGGCTTGGGAACAATATGCCTCAATATTGCCAATCCAAGAGAGAGACTCAAACTGACCTACTTCCATGAACGTCCAAGAACCATTACAAATCTCATCGCGGAGGCTGAAGTGCTCTCACGCATCGACCATGGACTATGAAGATATATAAGTATAAGGACTACTTCCAATGAACACATGCAAAACATTGCCATTAATATTAAATAACATCATATAGAACAAACACATCCAATAATATCACAAGATCTCAAAATAACTCATCCTAAGTTATAACATAACAAGATTTCATATTGGAACAATGGCTTTCTCAAACCCAAATTCAAGTATGAACATCTACAAGTCATTTCCAATAACAATATCAAATTGAGCAACCTTAGCAATAACGAAACTTTCCTTGTCCACCTCAAACCTCATAATCCAAGCAAACTCATGAGCAAACCATACAAAATTAACCCATGGTTCTAACCTCTCTAGGATAGCTTAATCCTACTCCTAATACAAGTAAAATTAACCTAAATACAAGTCACATAACACAACGGATGTCATGCCCTGAACCTCGACCATGCACACTTCCCACTATGGTCGATTAGATAAGCGACGTTCCTAGGCACTTGTCGCCGACCCATTCATTTTAAAAGCGCATGCGAAAGCGTATTATAAAACCCCTGACAATAAAATACAGAATAGGAAAGCAGGAAGCAATTTCGCAACCAAACATTTTCATAAACCGACGGAGTTTACAAACAAAGGTCTACAACCAAAAGTCTATAAGAGATTGGCTCTTAAAAAGGAACCGTCCTATGACCTACAAGTTGGACACGATCTCCAAAACTTCAGACTTCACCTTTGCAACTCCACAAGGCCAACCAAAATAAATTGGCCGCCCCGTCCTCTAAGCACCTGAAAATGGTTATCCAATAACCAGTGAGACAACGTCTCAGCAAGTACACCCCTAAACCCCTATTAGAAAGGAAATACACCCCAGGATGGCCTAACCACACCATCACAAACAATGAGACTCACCTTTGCCTCAGTTCCTTTCTATAGGTTAGCACATTTCATATCACTCAATCACATGCAGTAATACGAACTTAAACAACTGGAACGCAATCACTTTCAAATAACCAACAACCACAGGGGTCCTGATTATAAGATCGAATCGTTATGACACGTCCCATATCATGCCACACAATTTTGTCCCATAATACGACGCATTAACAACACTCAGCATGCGTTCCAATGTTATTAACTACCACACACGGGCATAGCCTACTCGCATTTTGGCTATCTACTGGCCTTTAGCCAGGCATCGTCTCCCCACCACGGAGCACGGCTTCGTCACCACTTAACAACATTCCTGAAGGAGCAAAGGCCCAGAATCAACTGCGGTTTGAGCCTGTTGATGTGGGGCCTCCCATATAGGGGTATCCCATAAAGGGTACGTCCAACTCAGCAGCTCAGGACGATTTCACATTAGCCAACACACGACAATTCAAGGTCAGACTAGGATACCTTGCATTTCACTCAAATGCCTCGATTATAATAGTAATCCTAGCCTCTTTTGTTCATATTAAAAACATCCGAGAAAGTAGTCATTTGTGGGTCCACTTCATTTCAAACTAGAAAAGCTAATACCTTTCTTTTTCAAACCCCATTGTTTGCTATAATCATTATAATCCATTTTCGGTGTTAAAATCCGACACATGGGATTTTCTGAATAAAATCCACACTTTTCACAATCATCACTCAATTTACACAATCCATCAATCAAATGCATAATCTGAACACATCACAAAGACTCAAAGCCTGAACTCTATTGACTAGCTATCTCGGTATTATTTTTGGAAAATAATAAATAATTAAATATATTTCGAAAATAATATAAATAATAATATTTTATTAATTAAATATAAAAAATATTATTATATAATTAAATAAATTCGAAATAATTAATATAATATAATTAATTAATTAAGGCCTAATTTAGATTACACTAATCTAAGCATATCATTAGCCCTAATTAATTATTCACTAAACTAATCAAACTACTAAATCTTATTAGCTTACACTAAGCTAATCTATCCACCTAAACCTTACTTAACTTAGTCTAAACATCCCTTAAGCATGATTAACCTCGCTAAGCAAAGTTTAGAGGATAAACTCACTAGAATCGCTTTCCGATGAGTCCACGGCGAAGACAATGGCAAGGCGGTCGATAAGCCTCCAAGTGGTGACGCCAACCAAGGCCAAGAAGAGCTTGAAAACGGGCCACGAAGACCTCACGGCTTGTTGGTTTTCTACTTCTAATATGGGTTGAATAGCAAAGAAGAAACTAGCAACTTCAATGGCGAAAACGGGCCAATCGGAGCTCCAACGAGCGGGTGGTTGGCAACCGGCGGCTCCCGGGGGTCTTGGGGATCTTGTTGGAGGTTGGGATGGGCAAACAAAGGGTCGAAAAGGGGTGAAACGGCAAGAAAACGCGAAACAAGTGGAGCAGGGTGAAACCAGGCGATCCAGAGACCAGTGGCTTCGCGCTGCTATACAGGACGGTCGGAGAATCTTTACAGCAAATGGCGACGTGCTCCGGTACGAGCTGGGTGTGCTTGTCACGGTGGTGGGTGGAGCGTTGGTTGATTCTCACAGGAAGACAACTTTTAACTCGAGTTTTTGACGAAAGGCCAGTTGGAGCGAAAACTAGAACAGGGGGAAAACATGGGGGGGAAAATGGTTGAGAGTTTAGACGACAACAGTGGCGCGGCTGCTGCTGGTCTTCCTCTAGTTTTGTTGAGCTTCTCTCCTTCAACAACAATGGAGAAAGCCACTAAATGATGGAGAAGAAGGCTGCTGAAGACGGGTGGTCTCCTTGGGCTCTCTCTAGAGCTCAACATTTGTCAATCTCTCATTGGCTTTGCCTCCACCATGACATCACATGACCTCAGCCACTCTCTCTCCTCCAATCTTCCTCTACAAGCTTGGCAATAGGTGCAAAATGTCCCTAGGCCCTTGGCATACGAATTTGGTACATTTGTTCATCAAATTCAATCAATTTCATTCAATTCCTTAGCCAATCAATCCAATTTGAAGTTCATAAAATCATCCCATGTAACCACACTTAAATCCACATTTTTCCTTGTTCATAGAATCATCTTGGATGCCAAAAGTATGACCAAAAGTGGGCCTATCCATTTTCCCAAGCCAAAACGACCATACTTTGATTTTTCGCCAAAAAAACTTGGTTTGCAGAAAAATCTTCTGAAGATGAGTTGACATTCCTAAAATGACTTGTGACACAATAAGACTTCCAATTTATGAATTCAGGTTCAATTTCATGATTAATTTCAATTCGGCGCAACTTTAGTGCGTCCTAATCTATCGCGTAGCTTTTAGGAATTTTCGTGCATTTAATCTATGGTTGATCATTTTCAAGCCACAAAGTGCATCTTCAACACATTGGCGACTCTCAATTATTGTAAAAAACTCAAGGTTTCAAATACAGACATAGGGTATCAAAATGACAGAGAAATCAATCTAATGCCGATTGACATGATTTGTGGGATTTGGTGGAATCACCCATGTTGGAACTCATGCCTTTGTCAAGCTGACCTATCTCCAGTCTCTAATTGATCTTACTGTGTCGTAATGATCTCTTGTAGATTTGCATGATCGAGCAGTCGTTTCCTGGTCGAATTCTCAAATCTTATGCGTTAGAATCCCTTAACAGCTTTACCTAATAGACTAGTTATCTCGTGAGTGATCAACTCAGGGAAAAGAACTATAAGCGCATCAATGAAATGCCCGACTTGTTCGATTGAAATCAAAACCTGAAATTTAGGATGTCACAACGGCCTAGCCAGCATTTAAGGGATTCGCTTACAAACAACTAAGACAAGGATGAGGGGTGGTTGGTGGTGCTGGACGATGGACGGCAAGGTGGCAACGAGACCGCGTGAGGACGACAGTGCAGCGGCAGTAGGATGACAACAAACCAAAGGGAAAAAGAGAGAAAAAGAAAGAGAGTGAGGGGTCGATAAGGAGGAGAGAGGGAGAGAAATGAGAGAAATAGGAAGAACTAAGAGAAGAAGGAATGAAAGGGAGAGAAGTGACTCCCAAAAGCATCAAATGCAAGGCTAATTTATTGAACTATGCTCATGATGGCTTCTTGGCTTGGAGAGGAAGAGTGAATCTCCACTATACAATTGCCTAAACTTGGGGAGTTAGGGTTAATCTCAATCGCACACTTGCCTAAACTTGGGGAGTACACAATTGACTAAACTTGAGGAGCAAGAAGCAATCTTAGCCATCCAATAGTCTAAGCTTGGGGAGCAAGAGTTGATCTCAACCGTGTAATTGCCTAAGCTTGTCCTCCAAGCTTGGGTGTGTGGCCTTCCCCTTCTAATGTAAAGAACAATTTTAAGCAAATTTTGAAATAGATATCATTACCTTACCAAATGGATTCAAAAAATTATGAAAATTTAATATTTTATAGAGAATATCTTAATTAACCTTTTTCATGAAGAAGCCAAGCTTAAATAATTTTGTATAAAAAGTAGAAAATTACCAAAGACAACCCAACATTTTACGCTATTTTAGATTCCAAAGGGAAAATTTTATAAAAAATCGAAAAAACAAATAGGTCATGTTTTTTACTGCATTGGGCAGTTTTCACATAGTAAAAGAATAGGCTTTCATACCAACCATTTCACCTCAAAAACATATGAAATTAAAGTATGTTTTACATTAAGAGTTTTTGAACAACTCTCATGGAGGAAATTTTTCCAAATTCGAACCACAAGAAGTTCTATAAAATCGGAAAACAATGAGGGTCTAGGAATTTTGAAAACTAGAATCAAAGTAGAATTTAGGAAACCAAGGTGGCAAGTCTTCTTGCAAGATCAAAGTCCTGGTCCCTTGTAATTATTGCTTCCAAAGGGCATTAATGAACCAAGACTTGGAAAACAAGCCTAAAATTAGGCTTCTAGAGGCTAGGTTACTATTCACACGAATTACTATTCACATACACAGGGCTTAGGTTTGGACTCGACAAACTTGAGCTTAACTCATCCAATTCGGGCCTTTAATTGGATGTGAGGCCCATTGGGCCTAACTTGGGCATGTAGCCTATGACATCCTGGATTTTTATTTATGCTTTCAATTAAATTAATCGGGTCTTTCATTGACACGCCTATAGTGCTAATCTCAGAGCTGATCACTCATGAGATAACTAGGCTATTTCGGGAAGTCATTAAGAGATTTTAATACAATAAGACTTGAGGACTTCACTAGAAATCGACTACTCGATCGTGCTCATCTGCAAAGATCATTTCAGCACAGTAATATCGATTAAAAATCAGAGATAGGTCGGTTCGACTAAGATGTGTGGTTAAGCGTGGGTGATTCCACTAAATTACAAAATTCTTGTCGATTGGCACTAGATTGATTTTTCTATCATTTTGGTATCATGTATCTGTATTTGAATCCTCGAGATTTTCACGACAATCGACATGTGCCAATGTGTCAATGAGGTTCATTGTGGCTCGAAGAAAATAGATCATGGGTCATTTGCACTAAAAATTTTTAAAAGCTACCCTGTAGCTTAGGTCACACTAAAATCGTGCCAGATTGAAATTAACCGCGAATTTGAATCCGATTTTAGAAATTCAAAAATTCTATTGTGTCAAAAATCATTTTAGGAATGTCGACTCGCCTTCTAAAGATTTTTCTGCAAACCGGGATTTTTGGTGAAAAAGTCGAGGTAGGGCCATTTTCGTCCAAAAAGGTCAGAGGACCCTTTTTTATTATGAAATTGGGATGCAAGTGGGTTATGTGGGTGAGGAAAATGCCAATTTGATTGAGGACTCGACGGTTGAATTTTTAGAAAACTAGATTAAGTGGGATCAAGGAGATATTGAAGTACAATGAGAGAGAAATGTGTACAAATTCGTGTGCCCCATGGACCCAACCCTTGGACCACCTTAAAGCCTTATAGAAGAGGGTATTTTGGTCTGGAAATGAGCTGTGTACAACAGCTGTGGAGGTGGGCCAAGCATGGGGGACAAAGAGATGAGGATGATGTCATTGGTGGCCCCTCCAAGCCCAACAAGTCTCCCCTCCCTCCTCAAGCCATCGATGCCTCCAGCTGCTGCCTTCCTTTTTGATGTTTGATCCCTCACAAAAACCAAAACCATCAAACCAGCAGCTCCCTCACCATTGCAGCCACCCGTCGGAGCCGAGAAGCCACCTTTCGCCTGGGATCGCACCGCCGTTGCTCGCATCTTGCCTGCACATCGTTGTGTGTCCCTGATCGTCATCTTTGCTCTAGTTGCATCCCAAGGCCTCCCTTGTGACCGTCGAACCATCGTACCCCGTCGTTCACTCGCTGACCAGCCCTGCCTAGCCTCTCTGCTCCATCGCTACCATCCCTACCCATTTCTGAGCCAACCACAACCATCGACTAGCCTCTACAGCCACCGTTCAGAACCAGAGCTTATGGGTTTTTCCAATTGCTTTTGGCCCATTTTCAAGCCATTCCTAACCCTGGTTGGCGAGCCCGCTTTAGAGTTTCTCATCCCTCACCGCATCCCCGTCGTTTTGATCCGAGTTGATCATTAAGCAAGTGAGTTTAACTCACTAATCCTTGCTTAGTAAGTTAATGACGTTTAAGGGTTGATTAGTTTAGACTAAGTATGAATTAGATGGATAGTTAGATTAGATTAGCAATTTAATTAATTGTTATTGCACGTTAGGTGGTTAAAGCCTAGACAAGCTCTGGTATTTATCTAGAGTGGTTCGGAAATTTTCCGAACCCGAATTGGTTTTCAATTAGGTTTTACGTGCCTAAGTCTTATTTATCGACATTTATTAATTATTTTCCGTAATTATTTAAATAATTAATTCATTTTTGGAAATTAGACCGGGATAACCGGTGACCGAAATTTTATGCTAATTGCAATGATGTGGTCTATTTATTTAATTGATTATTATTTTATGCAAATTAAGTGTGATTTGTGATTGTGGATAATTATCCCCAAAATTGATAATTTTGGTAATTAATGGAAAAATTACCGGGCATCGGTTTACAACGCCAAAAATATATTTTAGGACTACCGAAATTAGTGAGATTTTCTAAAATTGAAATATTATATTTTGGCTAAGGCTGACCGTGTATCCATACACAATAATTTTTATCGGGTATAATAAAAATGGTGATTTGGTCAGCTTTGGATGAGTGATGTACATTATTATAAGCTTTGGGCGAGCGATGTACATTATTATCAACTTTGGGCGAGTGATGTACATTATTATCAACTTTGGGCGAGCAATAATTTATGAACTTTGGGTGAGCGATGTACATTATTATCAGCTTTGGGCGAGCAATATATTTTATTATTAGCTTTGGGCGAGCGATGCACATTATTATCAGCTTTTGGCGAGCTATACTATCTATCTTCAGCTTAGGGTGAGCAGTCCTGATTTGATAGGACCTTATAGATAGTATTGACCACAAGAATGTTGTGATGACATGTAATCGATTGAGTCGATTCGGTTGTGATGCTTTGATTGAGTGAAATGATTGGATGGTTATTTGAATGATGTTAATTGTCAAGAAGGAACTGAGGCTAAGGTAAGTCATTTGACTCGTGCTTGTGCTTAGGCACCCCTCTTGACGTATATTCTTCCTAATCGAGTCTTAAGGGGTAGAACTTACTGAGACGTCGTCTCACCCCGTTATGGGATAACTTTTTAGGTCCATAGATGGCTGCTCCTCTTGAGCATTTTGGACAACTGAGGAAAATCATAGAATAGAAGCACCACATTTTGATCCATGGGCACCCCAAGAGGCTAAAGTACGAACTGGTGAAGTCCATAGTTTAGGTTGATGCGCGTCTAACCAAAAAAGTGCCCCATTAATACAAAGCATGGAATTGCCTGTATCGTAATGGACAGAGGGAGGGCCCCATACCGGAATTTGAGGTACCTCTGTATGTGATGGAGGTTGCTTTTGGAAAGGGCATTGTAGACCCTTTAGGTGGTTCGATGGTAGACTTGGTGGACCCTAACCTTGAAAATCCAGGAACTCCTGTGTATTCTACTCAAGGCTCTAATTGGAGTGTAGATGATGATGGAGAGGAGAACGAGGATCCATAGTTTTGTCAAACTACCCACCCTTGTTTTGTAAACTTGTGAATAGAGTGGTTTGTATTGTATATATATGACTCAGTTTGTTATATATGTATATATAAGTTTGTTGTGGTGTTGGTTTTCAAAATATAGTCCTACTTTTCTATCCCATTGTGTTATTGTCTGGGGGATTATTTATTTGCTTCCACATGTGCACTTAAAAAGGAATGGGTCGGTGATACGTCCTAAGACGTTGCTATTTAATCGACCAATGAGCGATGGGCGCACACTCGAGGATCAAGGTGTGACATAGCCCACTGGGCTTCCAATGGTTGGCCCACTTTTCCAAGACCAAAGATTCGAGGGCCAAAAATTGTTCGCGGGATTAAATGTTGGTTAAACCAATCAAGGGTGTTTCCTAATTATTCACGAAGGACACCCATAACCGAACCGATGTTCATGGCTAAATCCGATTAGAAATGGCTTTAACGGGGCTTATATGAATTAGGAGGTCTCTTGGGGCATCGCTTGCACAATCCATGGTTGATTCCAAACCAATCCATGTTTGAGCCTAATTGATCCTTGGATAATCCTCGGTTGTCATGTAACTGAGCGAGAATTGATTTACTTACTTTGGCAGCTATTTGATCACGTAAACATGCCACATTAAATGCTACATCATCATTTGAAGCATTACCCTCCTCATTTACATCATCAAAATCCATTGTATATAAATTGGAATGCAAATCCACTCTAGCAAAATGTGCATCATTCACAGCCTTTCTTCTTATATAATTGTGCAAAGTCATCGTTGCTATCACAATTTTCACTTGCTTTGTATATGGATAACTTGGCATACTCTTTAAAATCTTCCACTTCTTCAATACGCCAAAAACTCGTTCAATTTCTGATCATAGTAAAGAGTGAGCACGATTGAACACTTCTTTATAACCCATCAGTTGAGGACCTCGTGGAAACTCAGGTAAATAATATCTAACTTCTTTATATAGCCCCAAATAACTCATGGGATTTGAATATCCAGCATCAACCAAATAATATTTACCTAAACAAAAAAAAAGTTGTAAATTTAATCAACATATAACACATATATATATTAATGCGTAAAAATCATTAATTAACGAACCTTTCGGAGGATGAGGAAATTGTAATCATGTCTCCTAATGGCTTTATAAAAGATACAATTATCATGAGCTGTTCCCTCCTAACCGGCCCACACATAAGTAAATTCCATGTTAAAATTAGACACGGCCATCACATTTGGTGTCAGTGTTCCTTTTCAACCAATAAAACGAAGCTACTCACTTGTAGGTACCACCACTAGAATATGAGTACCATCTATAGCTCCAATGCAATCCTAAAACAAGAATAAGAATATTATTTTATTTATATTTAATTCATATTTCCTATAATTGTAACTTACCTTAAAATGTGGAAAAAATCTTGTATTATTCCTAATCTTCTTTGGAATTTCCTTGAATTGCCAATCGAAGGTTAGATCAAATTTGCTCCCATTTCACATACTTTATCCAAAACTAAGCCAAATAGCTTGCATATGGTTTCCCCATAATACTAAAAGTGCTCTTGTGCTAACCTATTACCTATGTTATATCCTAAAATATAAAGGAAGAATCATAGCATTTCTGCAACATCAATATTTCAAGATCCTTGCAAACCATATCATATCACTAAATCATTCATTAAATTCTCAAACGCAGTTTTATCCATTCTAAACATTCGATAAAACTTTTAGGATTAGCATCCATGTACATCAACTCTCTTAACCATGCAACTCCTACATACTATGAGGTCATGCACGGTATTTTTTGACCGTATATTGCCTGAAAAACACCGTAGGTATATGCAGTTGCACAAAATTGCCAATATTATTCTTCATCTTTTTCATAGTTTTCTCTTTCTGAAGAATTATCCATAACTGATTAAAGTAACAAAATAGAATTAGAATAAGAGATATAACAAATTATTTAAATCATTCATCAACCAAAAACACTTATCATATATATATATATATATATATATGTACATATGTAAATATGTATGTATGCAAACTCCATTCAATAAAAATAACACAAATTAGAAACAAGTCTTGTAATATAGCATAAATATATCTCGCCAACTAATACAAATAAGTAGTGCAAATATGTATTACACATGAAAAATATAAATAGCGAATATCCTAGTGATGATTACGTTGTGCAAACTTATACTTGAGCCATGTGATTTTTTCTTGATCACCATCCAAATTCATGAAGATTTGCCTATTATCTTTCTTTTCTAAAAAATAATCTAGTGCAAAAAAAATATAACTTTTAGTCTTCCTTAATCTCGGGTATAGCTTTCAACGTCTCTATGAGTTCCTTGTAAAGATCAAACTCTTGGGCATAACTTCTACTTTCAAAAGCTAAACAAATTCTTTCCATTTACGTTGCTAGCTTATCTGTCGTACTCAATTTCTTTTGTTTTTTTCCTTGAGATTACCTCACCGAACTTTGCAACGTTCTTTTATCACTTCGATGTTGTTCACTAGTCTTTCCACCCACATCGCCCTCTATATTATCATCAATAAAATCCTGCTGAACCACCGATGTTAAATTGTGTGGCCACAACATCCTCATCAATACATAAGCCTTGTGCAGGATTTCATGTGATGCTTCCAATGGCAACCGTATCTCTAAACATTCTATTTAACAAAACTTGAAGATCCAGATGTATGCCTTTCATTCTAAAAGCTCTAACCTTAGGATTTTCCTGTTATAATAAACATTTTCATGAGTTCTATAGAAAAAACATGTAACTTAAAAAAAATAATAATAAAAAAAGGGAAAAAATCTGAATTTTCCTCTCCCGCCATTCATCACTTGCATCAATGGTATTCTTTTTTGGATCCCATCCTAATCCAATTTCTTTTAGGATCAATGTCCTCTATCTTTTCCAATCTTCCTTAAGATTATCCCATTAACTCTTCATTTGACCTTTATCATATTTTTTGCCCCTTAGGTCCTCAAATTTCTTAATTATATAACCGTCTATCCATCCCTTTTGTTGTTTGCAAGATGATTGCCATTGTCAATTTGTTCAATGCACAACTTACAAAAGATTTCAACATCTTCAGGGCTCCAAAATGCCTTTCCTTTGATGAACTTGCCATCTACAAAAGATTTCAACATCTCCAAAATGCAACATAAAAAAATGCAATTTGAGTTTAAAGACATAAACAACAAATGCAACATTTATTTGCTACAACAAGAACCGGGTCTCCCTAATCAAGAGTCAAATCAATGTCCAATGATTACAACACAATTCATCAGCTCAAAAGTGTTCTTCCTGGAAAATTTGTTCTCCCATTTCGGGTTTCTCTCAAACTCACATGAAAACAGAAAGAATAGACTAAATGTTGTCATAAGCATAACATAAGGCATCTACTAACTCAAAATTTGACATCTTGTTAAGAGCATCTTTTCATTTTGTGGGTTCCTTTTTGGGCTTAAAGACAAGTTACTAGCGAGGGGAAGTGGGAACCACAATTCTGGTGACATTTCATCAATATAAGCAGCAAGAGAAAAGGGGGGAAAATGGGGGGAATTTCTTTTTTTGGAAAGGTTTTTTTAGGCTTTATCTCATCCAGGCCAGATAAACTGAAGCTCACCAAGAAAACCTTCAGCTACTACATTATGCTAGTGGTAGGTGAATGAGCATAAAAATCTCTAGATAATCATAGGGTGTGGCATCTTTTTAACATTTTTGACTTGAGCCCAAAACGGTGCAAAGGAGATCGGATCGATTGGGAGCTAAACAAAATTTAACTCAGTGATTATTTTGAAGCATAGAGCTGAAGAGTAAGAATCTCTTAAAGACCATAGAAGCCTATCTCCACATAGATTGCCCTATCAGAACTAGAATTAATTAGGCAATTCTCATCCCTCATTGAATCAACATTTTATGGGATCAAGATTTCCCTTCAGAACAACCACATTTGTCAATAATATAATGAAGTCAAGACATAAATTACTAAAAAAGCCATAAAGTCGTAGTCAAAATGGACATTGTTCTTCTTATTCATGGGAGAGTGAGGAACCGCGCTCTTGTCCTGCTGCAACGAAGACTCATCGGCCTTGCTACTTTTAGCATAACACTTGCATTGAACTGATGGATACTGTTGTTCAATGTACCATTTCTCTTTTTTTCCCTTAACTAATCTTCCGTAATCCAATAAATCCTGGGCAATTCTAGAGCATTAAGCCCAGGCAAACATCAGTATGTCCATGTCACAACCCGAAACTCTAAATTCAATCCAGCTAGGAACTCATTTCATAGCTTCCCAATCAAGACCCTTTGCCTCATCACTCTCAACACCTTCCTCGTCTCATAGAGTCATCACCTAGAAAGACCAATCGTGAAATCCAAAACTACCGAATGTCACACCAATAACAACTCTTGCACTTCACATTCCTATTCAACAACAAAGAACAAGCAAAAGCTACAAACTTGACAGACCACAAGCCCTTCCCGACAAAACCCATCTCGGAAGCCACGAAATGGAGCAATTCTTTTCACAAGCAATTAATAAATGGACATAAATGGAGGAAACCAGCGTTGCTTCCTCTACTTGCTCATCGCTCTTTCTCTGCCACCACCAAAACAACCTATAATCCATGACTATCACTAACCTTCAGCCTTAGTGAAACCAGAACATTTATATGTCAAAGAAAAACCACACGCACATAACAATAAAAAAAAAAAAACTACAAATACCCAGAGACAAATTATGAACAGAGAACTCAAAGCCAAACAATTTGGGTAACAAATTATTCTAACTTTGAGAGAAAAGCCTAAAAAAACTGCACATACCCAGAAAAAAATTATGAACAGAGAACTCGAAGCCAAACAATTTGGGTCAAAAATTACAAGCAGAAAAAAAGTCCAAGAACAATACAATCCATAACAACCACGAATGAAAGTCAATATCACCATCACCGAAAACTCAATCGTTGCAACAAAAACGTCAAGCACGATGAAAAAGGAGGGAGGGCTCGGGTTCCTTCTTAGATCTAAGCTATCGAAAGCGAATCCATTGAGAGAGGGGGGAGGGTGAGAAGAGAGCCAAACCTGCATAGGACGAGCACTTGACTGAGCGAAGGAAGAGCATAGTCAAGCAGTGAAAAGTGTAGTCAAGCAGTGAAGAGCGCAATTGAGTTTGTATTCACCACAAGGGAGAGAGCAGTCGTCACAAGGGAGAGAGCGATAGGGAAGGGTGGGGAAGGGTGCAGTTAAGCAGCAAAGAGTGCAGTCGAGCTTGCAATCGTCACGAGGGAGAGAGTGATGGGGATTGGTGCAGAGAGAACGTCATATACGGTTTTTGTTTTTCAAAATGGGTAAAATTGGTTTTTTGGTGGAGTTTTGAGTGTAAAATAGGCAACTTACTAATTTTCATTAAATGAGCCCTTCAGCATTCCCAATGGCTAGCTTTCACTTGAAAGCTACTTGGGGATGATTGCTAAACACCCTAAATTTTCTCTAATGGGTTTTGGGGCTCCAAGGGGCTTTTCAAATGCCGAACCAAATGCGCCCTAAGGTCGTCTCGCACTGATTCTTATGGTCGAGCCATCGTTCCATGGTCCAGTACTCTAGTTGAGTGCATTTCTCGATCCACAATTACCTCTCCCAATTAAAAAGTTGACATATAAATGATACTTAAATCAATCCATAGTCTATTCCCGTTAAGGGCACATCGAAGCTTTAGACCATTCCTTGAGTCTAGGATAGGATCAAATTCGAGAATGTCACAACCAAATCTTAGGTAAATCTTAGAGTATGATGGCCCTAGATTATAGCCTTGGTGAACAAGTCAAGAACTAGCCAATTAGTAGAGGACATGATGCATCAAAAGACTTATGTGTCTCTTTAGGTACTATAGGCAATAACGAACCTAAAATGAGCCTTGGAGAACAAGTCAATATGTGAACCAATCACAAGTGAACACCAAGGGGCTTAGGTGCCAACTCAAGAGGATAGCTAGGCCAACTTGCCTCTTAGGTGTAATCATGAGCTTGCAATAAAAATCTAAGAGGAGGCCTATAAATAGGATGAGCCATTCTCACATTTTAAGGTTTGGCATTTCTCTCATTTCCTCTCCCTTTCTCTCCTCTCTTTCATGTCCTTCTCTTCCAAGCCGTCCTAGATGCCAGCCGGCCACCAAAGATGCATCTTGGAACTAGGTCCAAAAAGTAGTAAGTAGATTTTCCTAACTCTTTGATAGGGCGATGTGCTACGCTTATCGATTTTAGGATTATGTCATTGTTTGCTTGTGTTGGCTTCGTATTGTTATGCTTGTTGTGTTTCTATTGTTTGTTGTTGCATTAAGTAAGTTCATGATCCCGCATGGGTGTCGAGCACACCCAGATGTCGAAAGAGGTCTCGGTGAATATGGACAATGCTAAAGCTTGAGTGAATGGTTCCAAGTCAAGGTCCTGAGCCCGAATTGCATCCAGCATGAGTTTGATTTAATAAAACACTAGAGTCGTTCATTAGTTAACCTTGAGTGGCACGCCTTTGGGCCTTTCATTCGACTAAAAGTTTAAACATAACATGAATCGGTTGATGCCTGAAATGCATGGACACACAATGGACTTATATGCCAACGCTAGGGGATGCCAGGTCCTTACCTGGGGTAAAACCCCAGATACTGGCCTGGGTGAGGCCGATGCCTGGGGGTCGCCCTAGATGCCATCTTGATAATGAGATCGGGACGATGTCAGTTGCTAAAGGGGGGGGGACTGATGCCCGATTGTTATCAGAAGAGTTGATTAATTTTGACTAAGATGATACTAAGAAAGAAAAATAAAAGTCCATGTGTGATGCTTGCAAAAGCTGGGTGTGTTTGATATGTATTGTTAGGTCCTTGCATCAATTTGAGCATATATTTGAATTGGGTCACTTAATGATATGTTAACACCGATTTTTAGTTGATATATCATTAAAACATAAAAAAATAAACATTTAAGTTTCTAATTGCAACGGAACCCTATCTCTCGACCAAAAACATGTTGTTTTCATTTCTTTCTTTTGCACTATCGTTTTTAAGCAGTTTTTAGCTCATTTTCAAGAAAAACCCAAAAAGTCAAACGGTTGAATTTTAGGTTGACTTTTTTGTCAACCGTTTGACCAAAAGTCAACACCGAGTCAAAAATTGAATTTTTGTCCAAAAAATTCCACTTAGCTTTAATTTCATTTTTTTCAAATCAATTTCTTGAAAATTCAAAGATTTGGTCAAAAAATCAACATTTTAGGAAAAATTAATTAAATTGTTGACTTTTGGTCAACCCTTTGACCCCAAAAAAATTTAAAAAATAAAAAATGCAAAAATATATTTCTTTTAATGCCAATTTGACCTTTGTGTCAAAAATTTCACAAAATTCGATTAAGAACATTGATTTCTGAATTTTTCAGTTTTAGGTTCTAAATCAACAAAAAAATGGAATTACTTATATTCTAGTCATAATTAGGTATAGTTCCATCTTTGACATTTGGTTTAGGGACTATCTAAAATCCGTTTGAGTATTCAATTTCGTGATTTATCAAGTCAAAATACGAATTGCCGTTTTGAGCCCTAATTAGGGGACTAAATCGATCATTTATAACTTGCGAATGGACGATTGTTTCAAACTCATTTTCTTAAGATAAATCCAAATTCAAGATCGATTTAGTGAAATTCACATATGAATTCATCGATTTGAAGAATTTTATCCTCCCAAGCATTAAAAAGTCAAGCAATTAAGCTTCAATTAACAAAATTCAAATTGACCCATTCATGGCTATGGTTTAATTTCATAAATCTATGTCCAATTTCAATATACAGCTTAGTCCATTTTTGACCTAAGTTTGAACACTTCAATTCAAAGTCAATTTGAATATGCTATCTTACCTATGGATAGCTCATTAGATAGGGCAATTGTGACACTAATTGAGTTCAATTTTGATTAATTTGCAATTTTATCCATTGAATTGCAAATTTTATCATTTTAGCCCTTTAGGCCCAATTTAAAGCACCCATGGTTTTGACTCATTTTTTCATGATAATCATTCAACTAGGTCAATAAAAGACCTCTAGATCACATTCATAAGGTTTGATTAGCTTAATTGTATATTAATTGGTCAATTTCTTCATAAAAATGATAAAATTCCTTTTCAATTCCTTTAGGTGTCAAATTGCATAAATTTTTGACCCACAAGTGTCCTAAGCAGAAAAAAATGGCAGGAATCGGACCAAACTGGTCAAGACAGAGTCAAAATCCGGCCGAATCGAACCGAACCGGTCGGCCGGCTCGACTGCCGCCGCCGTAGGACAAGCTAGTTCGGGCCCCGCCGGCCGGTTCTTGACCTCCGACCACCGGCTTTGGAACCCCCTCACTCCCAATTTCACTTTTACACCTTCAATTTTCCAAAATCTTACAAATTGGTCCTTGAATTTCATCTAATTGCAAATTAACCCCTAAATAGACATTTTGACACAATTCCCGATTTTGTCTTGGTTTTTTGCAAATCAAACCCACTAGATCAATTACCCAACACCTCAAGATCATAATAAAGCCTTCAAAATGGATTTTTGATTGTTGGATCGAGATTTTGGCTATAGGGTTGAACCGACGGCCAAAATCGCTTAATGTGAGACTATAAAAGTGAAATTTCTTCAATTTTTATAATAGAAGGTTCAGTTGCACGAAATTTCCTCCCTTTTCAGACCTCTTTCTCTTATTTCTCCCTCCAAAAACCCTACCAAAAAAGATCACTCTCTCTCTCTCTCTCTTTCTCTCTCTAAGTTTTGGTTCATCTCTTGGACCGATTCTTCCTTTTTTTCTTGAGCCGATGGTTTGACTGATCCCGATCCGAGCCGTAGTGATTTGATCTATATTCTTGGAGTCCCAATTGTGATCCAGTGATTAGATCCGACTAATTGCGATTGAAACCGACGAAAATTGCAACAAAGGTAATGATTTGAAACTTGAATCCGATGAAGCAAGATCGAGTTGGTCGATTGGGGCTAGGATTCAAGATTAGGAGCTTTTACATGCTTAATATTGATAAGTACGAATGCTGCAATGAGTTGTTGATGATTTGAATGATAATTGTGATTTTAAACCTAATTTGTGATTTTCATAGGCCTATACATAGGTTACTTTTTTTGGCAAAAAGAGGTCCAAAATGACCTTGTTTCAGCTCGAGTCTTGTTAGGATAGATAATAGACATCCCAAGCTTCAAAATGATAGGTCGCATGCCCAAAACGACCATTGTATGGCCCTCCAAAACTTGTAACCTCCTTTTGACACATCTTTTGTTTCTTTTGAACGTGGGCTTGTGTGGGAACTCATGGAGTAGACACCCCCACCCTTTATCCCTGGCTTTTGTTACGCCTTACTTTTGTTATGTATATGTTGTATATATAGGTGAGAAACATGGAAAGAGTCCAAGTTGATAAATTTTGTAGGCCACGATGATGATAAGAAGAAATGAAGCTTCTCGTGAGCTTGTCTATGTGCATGAATGAATTGGCCAATATTAATAATTGGTAGAGTGTTTGCAGGATAACCTCATAATATAAACTTAAGATTTTAAATAATCCATGTTATACATACTAACCTTCAATGGTAAACACTATAGATTATCAAAAGGAGGTTACAAATTTAGCAAGATGATAATAATAATTATAATTCCGCTTGCCCTTAGTATGTGACGCCCTAGGATGTCACAATATTGAGGGGATCATGCGTGAAGGAAGGTTGACCGATACCCCGAATCATCGATATGCCCCGAAGAGAGATAAGGAATCGATTGTTGAGCTTGTTTATATACAAAATTCCTCTTCTCAAAAACCATATAATCCTTAGGCTCATAAACTTGCCATGAAGGTAGGGGGTTCTTCCTGAAACTTTGAGCGCAAAGGAAAAACCCCCCAAAGGCAATTTACTCTATTGCTTAGACCTATGTCTCGACTACTTCCAATGCTGATTGAAAGTCATCTCGTGGTGAGAGAGATCCCGAAGGATAATCTGCCAAAGTTTGCCGGGTTCGACCTTAATAAGACATGTGAGTATCATATGGGAGGAAAAGGTCATCATGTGAACAATTGTCTGGTGCTCCGTTCTAAGATCCAGAATTTGCTAGATAAAAAGCTACTCACCTTTATGGACTCAACGCCGAATGTCCAACAAAATCCCCTTCCAAAACATTTTGAAGATGTCAACATGATTTATGGGGATGCCAACAAGCATATACTCTTGATGGATATCCAAAAGTTGGAACATATCACGCCATTTGCTGATCGCCAGCTGAAAGGTGACATCACTCATGATGAGAGGATAGCTTGCTTAGCGAAGCTAGCTGAGTTAGGAATTATCCAATATGAAGATGATGAGTCCGCTCTAAGACAGATGTCTCTAGTTAAAGTCGATCTGTCTGGCAATAATATAATCTCAAAAGTCATAAGGAGGGTTGGGAATCCAAATCAGGATGACACTCGAAAGGAGGATCATCGAGCCTCAAAAAGCAAAACCTCTATGTACCAAGACTTTAACACTGAAAGCGAAGATGAATATAAAGCTTCTCGCATGGATTGTGAGTTTGTTCGAAAAGCTTGCGAAAATGGTGAAGTTGTTGGTATCCGTGGCCAACCAAGTGGTAAATATGACTTTAAGGTGAAGTTCACACCACCACTAAGTTTCTTCGTTGACGTGAAGGATATTGTCCCTAGTGGATGGGATGATGAAGAAGACCTTATTTCAACTTTGCCAAAAGATAAAGAGGTCCACTCCTATGACGGGGATAAGGATGAATAAAAAGCTTCTCGCTCAAATCATGAATTCATAAGGAAAGCCCATGAAAGAGGTGAAGTGGTGGACACCTTGGGACAACCAAGTGGGAAGTACGACTTTATGATCAAGTATACTCCTCCTCTAAATTATTTTCAAAAGCCCAAAGACATCGTCCCTAGTGGATGGGGAGGTGAGTTCGGGGATGACTTCGTGGCTATGATTGAGCCTGTTGTGATTGATCTGACTAAGGAGAAAATCCCCCATGGGGCTGATGCAACTAACAAGAGCGTTATCAAAGTCGGCTCATTGATTGACAATTTTGGAGCTATGAAGGTCTCAAGTGCGGGTTTTGGACCCATTGTGATTGAATTGCCACCAGAAGTTGGTGAACATTCCAATATTAAGGTGATTCCTACTTTTGACACTAAGCCAATCCCTTGGAACTATAATACAAATGAAATCGACGCCATCACTCGATCGAGTCGAATCTACCCACCACGTGAAGGTGTGGAAAAGAAGGCCGTAACTGATGAGGAAGCTAAACAACTCCTCAAAACACTCAAGACAAGTGAGGCAGAAGTGATAGACCAATTGTGCAAAATGCCTGCACAAATTTCTCTATTGGAGCTTTTCAAGACCTCTGAAAAGCAAAAATGCTCTCCTCAAAATTTTAAATGAAGTCCACGTGCCCAAGACCATTGGAGAAGTATAGTTGGAGGAGTTTGTGGGTGCCATACTTCTTAGAGATCAAATTACTTTCTCTAAGAAAGACCTCCCTCCTGAGGGCCAAACACACACTAAGGCACTATATGTGTCCGCTTTACATTTTGAGACTAGGATTTCGTGGGGCCAAGTCGATGATGGTTCTGCCTTGAACATTTGCCCTTTATCCACCCTCCGTCAATTGGGCATAGGAATGGAAAATGTCTCCCCTCCAAAGATTCTCGTTCGAGCCTTCGACGGGATGAGAAAAGAATCAATTGGGGAAATTGACTTACCACTAATGATTGGCCCTATTACCATTACAAAAAATTTCAAGTACTAGATATTCTAAGTAAATTAAGCCTGCTATTGGGACGGTCATAGATCCATGCTGCAGGGATCATTCCTTCTAGTCTTCATCAGATGATGAAACTCCCTATTGATGGAAAGATAATGACTATCCGATGTGAAAGAGATGTGGAGACTTTCCATGTGACATCCCAAATTTCTGATTCTGCTTTCAATTAAATGAGACGGACTTTTCATCGACGCGATTATAGTTCAATTCTCTGAGCTGATCACTCACGAGATAACTAATCTATTAGGTGAAGCTGTTAAGGAAATTAAATGCAATAGGCTTGAGAATCTGACCATGAATCGGCTGCTCGATCGTATTAATCTGCAAGGATCATTACGACACTGTCAAAATCAAATAGAGATCAGTAATAGGTCGATTCGACTAAGATATGTGATTAGAGTGTGGGTGGTTCCACCTAATTGCAATATCCTCATCGACCAGCACTAAACCGATTCTACTATCGTTTTGTGTACCCTATGTCCGTAATTAAAACCTTGAGATATTTACGACAATTGATAGTCGCCAATGTGTCGAAGATTTATGTCATGGCTTGAAAATAATCAATCACGGGTCAATTACACAGAAAATTCCTAAAAGCTACTCGGTAGATTAGGACGAGCTCAAATCACGCCAGATTAAAATTAACCGTGATTTTAAACCCAAATTCAAAAATTGAAAGTTTTGGCATGTCACAATTCATTTTAGGAAAGTCGACTCATATTCAGAGAAATTTTCTACAAAGTGAGATTTTTTGCGGAAAAGCAAAGTAAGGCTATTTTTGTTCGGGATAGTCAAAGGGGCCGTTTTTGATCGAATCTTTGGGATGCAAGTTGGATCATTTGATGGGGAAAAATCATAAGAAGGTTGAGGACACACGGATTGATTTAATTGAGCTTCAACTGATTGGAATTGATTGAGTTGATTGAATTCAATGTACAAATGTCCAAAATTCGTAGCCCCCAAGGTACACAACATTTTGGACACTTTACCAAGTTTGTTGAGGAAGCTAAGGAGAGGGAAAGGCTAGAGGGGTGGACCGGCCAAGGTGGGGGCAAGAGAGAGGGGAGAAAGGGTAAGTGTGGAGCCCTTAAGAGCTCTTGGGGTCCTCCTTTGCTTCAGCCACTTCATCTTCTCCAACGGACTTCACTTTCTCCATTGTTGTCCTCCTCTAAGCTCCCAAGAACTAGCAAAATCGGCCAGCCTTTACCCCCTTGTCGTCCAAGCCGTTACGTGCCACTAGACCACCGCTGCTCGCCATGCGCTACTTCGCTCGCGCGCTCGCTACTCTGCCTCTGCCCGCACCCCCAACACCATCATCTAGCTTCACCAGCAGCTCCTAGTTGTCGTTGAAGTCACCTAGCCATCCGTCCAAGCCATCGGAGCTCCGCCATCGCCTCTCCTCAACCGCTTTGTCGTGTCTCGCCGGTTCCAGCGAGCCGAGCCACCGAAGCAGCCTTTGCTAGTCCAAGATCAGAAGAGAAAACTAGCAAGGCCTAGGAGGCTTTAAGGCCCTTTTTGGTGTCCTCCCGGCCTCCGTTGGTGTCGTTGCTTTGAGGTTTATCGACCGCCTTGGCATTGTGGTTACTGTGGACTCACCAACTCGCAAAACCGATGAGTTTAGCCTCTAATCCTTGCTTAGTGAGTTAATTATGCTTAAGGGGTGTTTATATTAGTTTAAGTAGGTTTAGGTGGTTAGATTAGATTATTTAAATGTTAATTAGATTAGTGGTATGATTAGTTTAGTAGTTGAATAATTAGGGCTAATTGTATGTTTAAATTAATAAAATCTAGTTTAAGCCCTAATTAATTATTTTAAATTAATTAATTATTTCGAATTTATAAATATTATTTTATTAAATTATATTAATATAATATAAAATTTAATTATTTAATTTTTGGAATTAAAATTAATTATGTAATATTTTCAATAATTTTGCTGGGATGGCCGATCGTTAGAATTTCGCACTAATCGTAGCAATGAGATCAGTTTGTGCCAATTGTTTGTTTAATTGAGAAATTGAGTGAAAATGATGATTGTGGATAGCTATTCCAAAAGTGTCGAATTGAGTGAAATTGGAAAAGTTTTGGTATTTAGCTTGAAAATACCTTGTTGGCTTTTGGCACCGTAATTGGTTTGTAGGACCAGTTTGAATCGTTGTATCTAAATGGATTGATTGTCCAATTCTCTGGTTTATTATTGAATTGACAGCTTTGGCGAGCAAGTGCAATAGAGATCATTGTCAGCTTGTGTGAGCATTGGTATGTCAGCTTGTTAGAGCAACGATCCATTAATCAGCTTGTGCGAGCTATCATCTATATATCAACTTGTGCGAGCTACCATCTATATTAGCTTATGAAAGCATTGCATCCATTTCAACTTGTGTGAGCCGTGATTATATAGATGGATGAATAGATGGTATGATTTAATAGATGGTATGAATTGATAGATGTATGAAATGTACAGGAAGGGACTAAGGCGAGGTAAGTCCTCTATCCTCTTTGCGTGGCTAGAGCGCCTTGGGGCATATTGCCTTCCTAATCAAGTCTTAGGGGGTAGAACTCGCTGAGACATTGTCTCACCCCGTTGTGGGATAATATTTTCAGGTCCTTGGATGGTGGATCCTCTAGAGCTTTTTGGTAGACCAGTGAGGGTCACTGAGAGGATTTTTGACTTTGCCGATCCCGGAAGTCATTGGGTCTATGAGCTGGTAGTGACTACTGTCTGGGTTGATGAGAAACTACCTAGTAGGGTTTCTCATCGATTCAGAGCGTGGTATTGCTACAGACCTGATGGATTCTTGGATGGTCCTCTCAGGTGTTTTAATATTCCCCCTGGTATTCTAGATGCCGCTCTAGGTGAGAGTGCTGTTGATCTTAGATAGAGGACCCAACGCCCCTAGTGTTTGTGGAGGACCCGATGCCCCTGATGTTTGTGGAGACTGAAGATCTGGCATTTGGATCTAACTTAGTTTTTTAGGATTGACCTTCTGTAGATCTTTTGTTAATAGCCTAGTCCTATAATTGAACTAGTATGATGTGTATAAAACCATGTGGTTTGGTTTTGAAAATGTGATCCTACTTTTCTATACCAATTGAGTTTTGTTTGGGGATTATTTATCCGTTTCCGCATGTGTACATAAATGATTGGGTTGGTGACATGTCCTGGGAAGTCGCATTTCTTTCGATCGCAGTGGGATATGTGCGTGCTCGAGGTTCGAGGCATGACATTCCATAACACCACCATACCTTTCATCAAGCCTGAGGTCAAGGGAGAGTCAAGTTACCACTCATTTGAGATGGTGTCTGTCACTCATGTGCCTATTGGGTCAATCATCAGGAAGCCTTAGTTCTCAAAGGCATCCTTGATGTCAAGTAAAGAACTGCTAAAGAATAGTTTTGCTATTGGGAAAGGTTTGGGTAAGCTTGCCCAAGGCATGCCAAATCCCATTAAGGTGGCCAAGATTAACAAACGTGAAGGCCTAGGTTTTCAGGGTGACCGTAAGGGTCAAGGTAATCATAAAGGCCCAAACATGAAAGGTAATAGCTACCAACGTCTCTTGCCTCTACCTTTGAAGGATTTCTTTCCTAGTCCACCAAGGTTCTTGCAAGAAGAAGAGGCCAATGTCTACCACTTTACTGATTTGTTTGAAGATGATTTGGTTGGCACTATCGGTGAAGATGAAGTGCTTGTAGTTCCCATTATGTAAGGGATGTTTCTAGTTCTTGCATTTCATTTTTAGTTGTATTCCATTCATTTCTCCCTTGCGAGGGAATTCCATTCATTTCATTCTTTGTGCTTGTAATAATCTGGATCATAAACTCTATGGATCTAAGATGTTATATGTTGTAATGCAATTTTTTGCATATCAATAAAATTCACATTTTGTTAATAGACACGTGGGGTTTCCCAAATTAGTCCTATGATGATGATTTGAGGCCTGAGGCTCCACATAATCTATAGTTTCAAAATGTTTTAGTGGAACGATGACGTCCAATGACATGAGGGCTAGTTCCCAAATAATTTTTTTTTTTTTTTTTGAAAACTCGAATTTGAAAACAAAATTTTCATGACATTTACATACATTGAATTCATTTATATGTATATATACTAACAATTTTTTGATGCATCTCAAGCATGACATTTTACATCATCATAGTCATTTGCATGGCTCAGATTCGCATTCAAAATATTTTGACGAACTCGATTATTCCGACTCAGAGAATGAGGATTTGAAAAGGAATGGCTCGGACATGAAGAGTCCAAACCTCCTACCACCCAACAGCCAATCACTGTGAATTTAGGGGATTCAAATAACCCTAAAGAAACCAAGATTGGGGCAAGTCTCTCTCAAGCGGATGCCAACAGATTAATTGAACTTTTGAAAGAATACCAAGATATTTTTGCTTGGTCATATGCTGATATGCCAGGTTTAGACCCTGAGATCGTGGAACATGCGTTACCAATTGATCCTAATATTTCACCGAAGAAGCAAAAGCTTAGAATGAAAAAACCTGAATTGTCGAAAAAGATTGAAGAAGAAATCATGAAGCTCTTAAATGTTGGTTTCATTGAAGTCACCCATTATGCTGATTGGATTGCTAATATAGTCCTAGTTATGAAGAAGGATGGACGAATCCGAGTATGTGTTGATTATTGTGATCTAAATAAGGCAAGCCCTAAGGATGATTCTCCTTTGCCACACATTGATGTCTTAGTTGACAATACTATTGGATTTGAATTGTTCTCCTTCATGGACGGATTTTTGGTTATAACCAAATCTAGATGAAAGAGGAAGATAAGACTAAAACTTCCTTCATCACCCTATGGGGAACATTTTGCTACAAAGTGGTGCCCTTTGGCTTGAAGAACGCAAGGGCAACATATCAAAGAGCCATGATAACACTATTCCATGACATAATGCATAAGGAGATTGAAGTTTATGTTGATGACATGATTGCAAAGTCAAGACAAGGTGAAAATCATGTTGAAATCTTAAGAAAACTATTTGACCAATTGAGGAAATTCAAGCTGAGGCTTAACCCCACAAAATGCATATTTGGGGCAAAGTCTGGGAAGCTTATTGGATTTATGGTTAGTAACAAGGGTATCAAGATAGATCCCTCTAAGTTGAAAATATATGTGATCTGAAACCTCCTTCTCCTATTAAAACTAAAGCTTACTAGGAAGATTGAATTATGTTGCAAGATTTATCTCTTAATCGTCAGAAACCGCTAAGCCATTCTTCAAGCTATTAAAAATGAATGTCAAGGTCAACTGAGATGAAGAATGCTATAAATCATTTGAAGAACTTAAGCGATATCTTTCGCAATCTCCTGTACTCATACTGCCTATCCAAGGCTTGCCTATGATCTTGTATCTCACCATTCATGAAGAGTCTCTAGGAGCCATGTTAGCACAAAATGACCAAGGGATGGAATAGAACGTGCCATATACTACCTCAGTAAGAAGTTTACTACTTTCGAGATTCGATATCCTGAAGTGGAAAAGACTTGTGTAGCCTTGATTTGGGTTTTACACCGACTTAGGCAATACACTTTGCACCACCGCATCCTTTTGGTGACTGAGAATGACCTGATTAAATCTCTTTTGGAGAAGCCCGCATTGGTTAGGAGGCTCGCTAAATGGCAGATATTACTCTCTGAGTTTGATATTCAAAGCATGGCATAAAAGTCCATCAAAGGGCGAGTCGTAACTGATATGTTAGCTGAAAATACCGAGTAATCTAATGATTGGGATGAGATTGATGAACGAATTTATTTGGTCTCACCTAACAAGTGGACCATGTATTTCGATGGTGTAGTTAACCTTTTTGGTTCTGGCAATGGAGCAGTTTTAATATCTCTAGAAGGTCAACATTATCCAGCAGCTGCAAAGTTGGTATTCCCTTGTACCAACAATATTTCTAAATATAAAGCTTGCATCCTTGGTTTGCAATTAGTCATCGATATGAAAGTCAGAAAGCTTCAAGTTTATGGTGATTCTGCACTCATCATTCTCTAGATGGAAGGCGAATGGCCAACGCGGGATGTAAAGTTGATCCTTACCACAAATATCTCAAAAACTTGGTCAAAGAACTTGACGAAATCTCTTTTGATTATTTGCCGAGATCACAAAATCAGTTTGCCAATGCCTTGGCACCTTTATCTTCAATGTTGCAAGTAACTAATGGTTTAAGTGTTGATCCTTTGCAAATCGACGTTTTGAAAAAAACCTTCTTATTGCCTAATGAATGAAGAAGAACCTGATGGTCAACCCTGGTATTATAACATCATGAATAACATTCGAGAAGGAAAATTTCCCCAAGGGATTCAAGCCAATGATCGAAAATATTTGATAAAGTTGGCATTCAAATTCTTCCTCAGTGGAGGAGCCCTTTATAAAAGGTCTTTTGATTCAGTTTTACTGAAGTGCGTAGATGCACAAGAAGCTAAACTCTTGATGAAAGAAATACATGAAAGAGAGTGTGGACCTCATATGAATAGTCATCTTCTGGCTAGAAAAATCATGAGGCTCGGTTACTATTGGTTGACCATGGAAGCCGATTGTATTCAACATGTGAGGTGTTGTCACCAATGATAAGTCTATGGAGACAAAATCAATGCTCCTTCTAATGAGCTACATCAAATGTCCGAGTCCTAGCCTTTTTCAATGTGGGGCATCGACACATTTATTCGTAAAGTGTCGAATGGACACCTTGTTATCTTAGTAGCCATTGATTACTTCACCAAATAGATTGAAGCCAATTCTTATGCCCATGTTACTACAAAGAGCATGGCGAAGTTCATCCGTCATGATATTATCGCTCGATATGGAGTTCCTAAAGTGATCATCACAGACAACAGATCAAACCTGAACAACAAGGTGGTGGATGAATTACTTGGAGAATTCCACATTCGACATCTGAAATATTCACCTTACCGTCCACAAATGAATGGAGTTGTGGAAGTAGCAAATAAAAACATCAAGAAGATTTTAGCCAAAACGGCGGAAAATTATTGTGATTGGCATGATCAGTTACCATATGCTTTGCTTGCTTACCAAACTTCAATTCACACTTCAACTGGGGCAACACCATTCTCATTGATTTATGGGATAGAGGCTATGTTACCCATGGAAGTGGAAATTCCTTCACTGAGGGTACTTTCTCAAATCCAGCTCTCTAAAGCTGAATGGGTTCAACAAAGATTTGAACAACTTAATATGATTGATGAAAAGAGGGTAAAAGCCTTATGCCATGGACAAAGCTATCAAAAGAGAGTAGCTAGGTCATTCAATCACAAGGTTAAGCTAAGACATTTCGAGATCAACGATCTTGTTTTGAGAAAGGTCTTACCTGTCATTCCAGATTCTCGTGAGAAATTTACCCCAAACTACGAAGGTCCATATATTGTAAGGAAAGTGCTACTTGGTCTTGTAGAAATGGATGGTCAAGAATTGCCAAGACCTATAAATGCTAATGCTGTCAAGAAGTATTATCCATGAATAAAGTGAAAGGCCTTTGAGCCATTTTTGGATTGAATCCAAGCCACTTTAGGATGTTTACATCATGCATCTGCATGTTTGTTCATTTTACAGGACTTTTGAAGAAGATTCTACCTACCAATAGGAGATTAATTTTAGAAATACAAAATTTTCAAAAAGTGTCAATCTTCTTTAGAACATAGAAGTGACCATATCCCTTAGGATGCCAAAAAAGTCAGTTAGAACGCTAGAGTTGGTCAGAATTCTAGAAGTACAGCTAGAACTCTAGAAATGAACCCCTGTGCTAAGCAAATCCTGTTATGTCTATAAACTTTATTCAACCTTGTTTTCAAAAGTCTCCCTAGTAAGGTCAAGGAAACATGTCCTTTCAAACAAAATTTCATTAAATTTTCATTCTCCAAGGAGTTGAATTTAACCAAAATGTGCTTTGGAAAACCTAAAAAGGATTGTTAAATATGCCAAGTGGCAATACCTAAAATGATGAGAGGCAACCCCTTTACCAAACACGTCCTTGTACACTCCTTAAGAGAATTGAGTGAAAAGAACCACGTCTTAGGGCATAGGGTTCATTCACATTGAATACATGGTTTGAGATGATAAAGGCATTTCATTTCTCAATCCTAAACACTATTGATATCCCTTGTAAGCCACTTTGAGCCAAATAGGGAACACTTCCAAAATAACCCTGTCGAAAACAACCCCACATTGGGGCAAAATAGGGGGTCTTGTTTGAAAATTATGGAGCAAAAAATTAAGAAAGATTTTATTGCTTTCACTTGCATCAATCTTCTTATGCTAGCTTCAGGTGATTTCTTATTGAAACTCGAAGCATCCCGAAGTGACAAAGAACATTCTGTTCACTACCACAAACACAATTACCCTTTGCTTAGTCAATTTAAGGCTTATACAATTCTTTCATAACCTCAGGTGATGATTATCTCCCCACACTAGGGGAAGGCACATGATTTACCAACAAAATTGAGAATATTGGTAATGTTTGTAAATGCCACTTGAGAGTTCTAGATACTCAAAGATAATGAAAATTGGGGGGCATGAAAAAGTAATGTGCCTGGTAAAAGCAAGGCCAATGCCTATGGAAAAAAAAAATGCAAACAAAAGCAAAAAATACAAAGAAAAGCAAAATCAATGGTCATGCAAAAGACCATCCGTTGAAAAACAAAAGAGAAGCCTTGCAAAAGAAAATGTATGGCGAGCAATGTCATTAGAACAGAGAGTGAAGCTCTCATGTCTCAAGACAAATGATCAAAAGGACTCATGAGATAGGTTAAATTTCAAGAGTCAAACTTCTAAAATGTAGTGTGATGGTAATGCTGCCCAAATAATTACTCACTTTTAACCCTTTGATATCAGAAAACTTTTCAAGCCCTATTAAGCCTCACCCAAACCAACATTACAACCCTTATCCGAAGTCTTTTCCAATTGGAATGGTTCGAGTTGGAATTAGAGTATCACATAGGAGCTACCGCTAGAAGGAGTTGAAGCAATCCTATCTTATCTTCAAGGTTCTTGACTTGTAAACTTGATGAAGATATTGACTGAATATTCATTTCTTGGACTCAAAGTACATACCCTTTGTGCATTCACTGTGAATGTTTCCGAAAGCCTTAGACATAGGTCGAGTGAGACTTCTCCAATGAGATTTAGACAATTTTCCCATATCAATGGTTGGGAATAAAAGCCCTTTTTGAGAGTCAATGTGAAAGACCTCTTTTGATTAGGATATTTCCACTTGGCATATTTGACTTAACCCTTAGGTGGTTAATCAAATTTCATTTTTGTTGAAATCCTCTCTAAAGGGATTTGACTATCAACATCATTTCACAAGATTGGCTCTCAAGCAATCTTGAAACCCTTTTTCAAAATATGTGTTCCTTAGTGAACCGGTTTTTTGTCATCTTAAATCATAATCCTTGCTTTTGGTTTTTAAGAACCCTGAACCATACCCCTTGTCTCTTAGGTTCTAGGTCATCCTTAAACCTTGCATTTAGGTTCTAGGTTATCCTTAAACCTTGTCTCTTAGGTTCTAGGTTCTTCTTAAATCTTGTCTTTAGGTTCTTGGTTATCCATTATCCTTAAACCTTACCTTTAAATTCTAGGTTATCCTTAAACCCTGTCTCTTAGGTTCTAGGTTATCCTTAAACCCTGTCTCTTAGGTTCTAGATTATTCTTAAACCTTGTCTCTTAGGTTCGAGGTTATCCTTAAACCTTGCCTTTAGGTTTTAGGTCATCCTTAAACCTTGTCTCCTAGGTTTCAGGTCATCCATAAACCTTGTCTCCTAGGTTCTAGGTCATCCTTAAACCTTTTCTTCTAGGTTTCATCCATAAACCTTGTCTCCTAGGTTCTAGGTCATCCTTAAACCTTGTCTCTTAGGTTCCAGGTCATCCTTAAACCTTGCCTTTAGGTTCCAGATCATCCTTAAACCTTGTCTCCTAGGTTCCATGTCATCCTTAAACCTTGTCTCCTAGGTTCCAAGTCATCCTTAAACCTTGTCCCCTAGGTTCCAGGTCATCCTTAAACCTTATCTCTTAGGTTCTAGGTCATCCTTAAACCTTGCATTTAGGTTCTAGGTTATCTTTAAAACCTTGTTTCTTACGTTCAAGGTTATCCTTAAACATTGTCTTTTAAGCTTTAGGTGATCCTTGAATCTTGTCTCTAAGTTTTAGTAATTTCATTCCCTTCATTCCATTCCACGAGAGAGAGAAACATAGTGAATAAACCCCAAAAAGAGTTCCGATATCCTGATGAGTAAATGTAGGTGTCAGGTATGTCCATAACCAAATATCATTGCTTTTGTCTTTTTCTATTTCAAAAGTGGAGTCGACTAAAAATTACAAGTATCAATTTTGTCTTTGAGTAGAACCTTTTCGAACTCTCACTCAAGGAGGGGCAGCTGTTGACATCTGTTTTTTAGTCGACATATCATTAAAACATAAAAAAAAAAAAAAAAGACACCTCTTGACACCTCTTGACTTTGTTAACGATTCGGTAGTTTAGGTTTTTTTGGGTTCTGATCTGGTTCCGCCTTCTGACTTTGTTATTTTTGTGCCGACTTTCATGATCATTTTTTGACCAAATTTAATGAATGAGTTTTGATCAAATCATGTTGTGCATCTTCTGTAATTTTTTCATGATTTTTGGACGTGTTCAACTAGGTCATATCTACTTAGATCTAGGCTTAGGTCAATCTGTTCCATATCGATCTCTGTTTGCTATTTTTGTTGATTTCTGGAACAACTTTCCTTGATGAAAGTTTCTCGTACAGGTGTTGTTCATCTTCTGTATTTTTTTTTTTCAAAATCTTTTGACATGATAAGCTAGGTCAAAGGTGCTTAGTTTTGGACATAGGTCAGTCTGTCCTATATTAGTCCAAGATTTTTTTTAATGAATCTCTGTTTTTTTCTATTTTTGTGCTAATTTTAGTATTGATTTCTGGAATAACTTTCCTGGATAAAAGTTTCTTGTAAAAGTGTTGTACGTCTTCTTTATTGTTTTTCAAAATTTTTAGACATGGTTAGCTAGGTCAAAATTGCTTAGATCTAGACATAGGTCAGTCTGTCCGTATTAGTCCGAGACTTGTTTTGGCGGAATTAAGTCTGTAAATGCACTTTTTTGATCTCAAATCCTTCATGAAAGATGAAATACATGATATATATGTTCAATTGATGCATTTTTTGCAAGGTTTTTACTTTTACAATGTTAATCAATTGTATACATTAGAGTAAAAGGTACTGCTGCAACATGTGCTGGACATATAGTGTGATCTGTTTTGTCATTTTTACCACAATTCATATGATGTTAATTGAGTTTTGATCTCTTAATGAGAAATCTTCATCACTGTATTACTCTATATATGAGATTTTTGGTAGGATTTATACATATTTTGAAGATAGCTAAAATCATGCTTGTTCTGTAAATTTAGTGCTGAAATGAAACATTGTCATATGTGCACATTCCCATGCTTATTTGAGTCATCTAGGGATCAAATCTTATGACCATGCCTTCTTGATGATTGAACCACATGTTGTAAGGTTTACATATGTGTTTAGGTCATGTCATTTGAGTTTCATCTTGCACATCAAATTGTCTCGCAAAAAGTGTTCGTCACATTTAGAATTCACAAGCATATCATTAGGAATCATGAATCCTCTCATAATGTCATTTAAATTGTACGACATTTTACATGCCGACTTAGGATTAGATGACTATCCAAACTTGCCGTCACATCCAATCCTAAGTCCCATGTGATTTCTTCGTGCCATTTGGGCATTTTTTGAGTGATTTTAAGGTTTTCTAATGAATGCTTATTCTGTCTTCTTAATTACTGATACCACACTTTTAAAGATCTCGATTTTAGGATACCAAATTGACCTAGTTTGGACTCGAGCTCTTCTAGAGAAATGTAGGAAACGCTTAGAAGTTTCTAAGGCTACTGATTTCATGCCAATCGCTCATCGGTTGGACTATTTTTCATTTTTTTTCAAAACCAGATCACAACCTGGACAAGGAATCAAATTCGGACCCCTATTTTAACTCCTATTTTGACAGAACTTTGATATTTTTGTTTCATTTTTTCTATTTGGAATCTGAACTTGGCCTCTTAATGAAACTTGTTTTTCATCATGTTGGCTATCTTGTGTATGAATTTGATGATTTTTAGACATGTTCTGATAGGACAAATTCTCATGACATTAGCTGAATGGCCTATTGTTTTGACAAATTTGTGATGTGTTGTTGCTTGTTGTCTGACTTTTGTAAATTCATGTGTAGCTTTTGCAAGAAAACTTTCTTCATGAAAGTTGTTTGTCATCATGGTATGCATATTAGGAAATTTTTCCATAGCTAAATTGTCAATGGGTGTTACTCAATTTTGCTGTCATTGCACGTTTGTTCTGAAATTTCCTGATATAAACATGATTGTGATTGCTTAGCTACACCTTTTCGATTAGTTTGTGCAAGAAATTAGGACATGCCATCTTCGTGCGAATTGTTCTAAATGCTTTGATCTTTTGTTGTTAAACAACTAGCCTTTTCAAATTGCATCTTTCAAAAAATGTTTTTGTACATGTGATGTTTCTCAAAAACGATTCCTAGAAAGGTTATTCTCCAAAACTCAATTTGGCTTAAGGAAAATCATGGTTTGGACCATATTCAAAATGTTTGCAACGCTTGTGACTTTGAATGCGAGGCCTAAGCTAGCCTTGGTAATTGAATGTGTTCCATAGCCTAGACATTCCTTAATCCAAAATATTTTCAAAAATTTTAAAAATCCTATTCTGACAATGTGAAAGTCACTATTTGAATTGTATTCAAAATGCCTGCGATGCTTGAGACTTCTAATGCGAGGCCTGGGCTAGCCTTGGCAATTGAATACCTTTCATAGTTGAGACATCACCTTGTCTCAAAACTTTTCATGAATGATGTTGAGATATTTTTTTTTTTTAAATCTCACATGTACCCGTCATACATATCGTCCCATCATGCATTAGAAATTGCTTGCGTTTGTAATTCGCGCATGCCCATGGTAATAAGTGACCTGTCGACAGTTCACTTTCTTGCTTGATTCGTTGAGAAACAAGGTTCAAAAGACCTGTATGCATGCTTAAATTTTTTGCAATGCATGTGATTTTTAGATGAATGGTAGGATCGATGCATGATATTGAGGGAAAACCCTGGGATCATATAGTTCACTCGATTAGGAGACTTATTAGCGTTGTTGGCCATGCGAGAATACAATAAGTCAACAATTGCTATAAGTCACAAAAAAAAAAAAAAAAATAGATTGGGTAGGTGTCTGAGTGGGACCCTCGCATGAGGGACAAAAGCCGACTCCAAGGCCCCAAAATTTGCCTTTCGTATTGCACTTCTTTTAAATGATGGATTTTAACATGATATATTGTTTTTGATTGTTTTGATGTGTATGTTTGTTTCTTTCCATTGTATGCAACTAGTTATAAGTTTCTTAAGATTAGGATTAGATTAGAACCCCAAAGATGGAGAAAGCGCGAAGATGGTGGAGGTCAATGGCCATTCTAACCATTATTATGTACTATTCATTTCCCGACATATGTCTCGGGTTTCATTTGTTGTATAAAACCCGATGAGTAGTGAGATTCCTCTCTTTCTCTCATATTTTTTAATCGTGTTTCTCTTTTCTATTTTTTATGATTGCATGATAGATTTATTGCTTTCCTTGATTGTTTACTTACTGTCTTGCAATTTCAATTCTATTGATTGCTTTCTTTTCTTGTTTTTCTAGAAATAGAATGGAATGAAAATGACCAACAACGCATGATCACTTAGTTTAGGACAAATGATCCCAAAAATGTAAAAAGAAATGCATGGACATGTTAGGAAAAATAACATACTGTTTAGGTACCAAAATGGCACTAATAGAAATATTAGCGTAACCCAAGTCTCTGAACCAAAATATTTGGTTGAATAGAAATCGAGGGAACACTCTCGATCCTCGATTGGGTTTTCTAGCCGACCCCTAAAATGAGGCTAGTGGCGACTTTCGTCTTATTTTTAGGTTGTCAAAAACAACTCGACCGTACAAACAACCCATTGCGTGGGGTTTGAGTTTTGATAAAACTCACGATGATTTAGCATACTTGACATGGGAGTAATCTAGAGGATGAAGTGATGCCACCCTTATGGGCAAGCCTGACGAGAGGGCTACCATGATAAAGGTACCTTTAAATCCAACATCCACACCCGATCCCTTCTTCTAAGGTGTGCCGCTCGTGTGGGTATGGATCGCAACACTCTGCTATCATGCGAGGTATAAGCTTGGGAGAGCTAGCGATCTCGTGGAGGGAATTCACGAGAGGCTTGATCCAAAAGGCAAGGTGATGACGTCTTTTGGAACGCGAGCTGCGAGAGAACTCTCGTGATCAAGTACCCCTAAACCTGACATTTCCTCCTTTCCTCTCCTCGTGATGATGATGGATTTGAGGGCAGCGAGATCTGGTCGCAACATGCTTGAATGAGTTTCATGAGATGCATGCATCCTTTTTTGTGATTAAAATGGTCGTAAGCCATGGATCTTTGGAAAGCTTGTTTATATGCACTAACTCATTGTCTTTGATTCTTGAAAGCACATAGACGGTTGAAAACCTTTCATATGCATAAGCAAGGCAAGGCATGGACCTTGCTAGTGATTTGCAATCAACAAGTGGGTGGTGACCTTATTCCGAAGATCAACAGCAAGACATCCTTCTACAGGAGAATTAAGGATTTCTACTTATTAAGTCATTGATTCACTCCTATTGTTCTCACAATTTCAGGTGTGTGATGGATGAACTTAGGTCCAAGAAGGGACAAACCTAGCATGGGAGTCGCTTTTTAGAGTAGCTTGGTAGAGGAGCTAGGTTACCCTAGCCTTTTGATTGACTATATATAGAAACGAAAATAAGTAGCCGAGGACTAGAATGGGCATGTAATCAAAACAACTTTTGATATGTGAATATGTATATGAATATGTTACTTTTATTTGCTTGGCTTGCATATGTCTTGCTCGGCTTCCATGTTTGTTTGTACGAAGATTGTTTATGATCACTTCCGTATGTGCTTAACTAAAGATAAAAGACATTTAAGATGTTTGACATTGCTAACCCAGCAAGTCATGCTCTTAGACCAAGGATGGAATGGGGGTGTGACATATCACCTCTTTAGATAAGCTATCACAAGCACTTATCACTATTCACGATAAACTATCACATGCACTTATCACTACTCACGATAAGCTATCACCTTAACCCACCTATCTTATAATCTAACTATCATTAACCCTAATTCTAGCCCTAATCCTAAACGTAACCATCACCATAATCAAAGATTAGGAAGCTACTCATGATCTTGGATAGTGGTACAGTGGTAAGGGTGTGGCGGCGAGCGGTAATGGTGACATCCTCAATTCCTACCTTGTAAGGGTCTGCCATAAGGTCCTAAAAGGATCGATCATAGCCCATTGGCCATGGATCGATCTGTTCGATCGGCAAAGAATTGCGAATTGGTCATGGACTGACCGACCGATCGACCGACCAGTCATAAAGTGGTTAAGGTGTTGACCATGAATTTCTGTCATTCATACTGGCGGGATAGGATTACCAGCTCATAAGATGACTTTTTGATCATGAGAATTAGTCACGGGGTGATTTTGGATTGGTGGATGGTTAGGGGTCAATTCGACCAATCGCAATTTCTAATCGTGGGTGATTCTGCCCGACTATGCACTGATACACGGACGATCCAAATTGATCAAATGCAACTGTCTTCTGACAAAAAATGCATCATTCCTCATTTAATTCTTAGTGATCGGAATAGAATCTCGAATTTATGATATCCGATCATGGATTGGTAATGCACTGACCATGAACCATACCGGCGGATCGAGTGCATCAAAATGAGCCTAGGGATGACCCAGCTACTCCGTCAGTTATTCTAAGATCCATGAGTGTCTTGACTTAGTGCTAGTCCATGGGTAGCTTTAGGATTGGTCTCGAACCGATTAAAGGACAACCAACCTTATTGGTTGATTGACCATCCAAAAGAATGGTTTGGGCAAATATGCGGCATGACGGCCGAATCTCGAGTGTACGTTATTCGATTTTTTAAGTGTGCCTAATGATCCCTTCTCTGGCCCCGAAGCCAACTTGGATGATAGAATTCTCTAGACCGCCTCATTAATGAATAAAAAGACAAAACAAAGAGAATTCTAGAATCACCTTATTTAATGAAAGGATGAGTTGTCTTCTTGAAAAGTCAAACCTCATGATAGTGACAAAATATCTTTGGAAATTCTAGAAAAAGCGGCATATATGTGGACCAATTGGAACGCGCTACACAAGTCTCCATTATGACAGAATATTCTAGAATTGCCGAGTTGGCAACCTAGAGTAGCATCATCATTAGACTTCATTAAATACCCATTAAATGAGGGGTATTGGTGGACCAATGGGAAAGAAAAAGCAAGCCGTCATCAATGATGCCTATGAGCCTAGATTGCCAAGTAAGGCATTTAGCTTGGCCAACTCACTTTCTAGGTACAGCCATGAGGCAAAATAGACTTGCCACCCTAGGACTTTAGGTGGGACGCTTGGAAAAATTAGAGTGAACCATTTGGCTTGGTAATGATGGCTTGAGATTTTCCTTGGAGAAGAAGTTGGTGACTCATAAGTTTAGGTGTCCTCTAGAATCTTAGGTAATGATGAGCCTAGAAGATAGCCTTGGTTAATAAGGCAAATGCCAACCAATCAAGAGAGGACATTAGGCATCAAATGGGCTTATGTGTCCCTTAGGACTATAGGCACATCATGAGCCTAGATTGAGCCTTGGAGAGCAAGTCAATAGCCCTAGAGGATGGCGGCAGTTAGAACTAAAGTTGAGTCGATTATCGAAGTCGTTCTGAGTGTTGATTCAAGTTCTGGCATGTTATGTGGTATTATCCTTTTAGAATCATGGTTACACGAGTTTTGTCGACCTCTCCATAATGCATGTTTAGAACGTCGTTGGTTGAGTAGCAATAAACTTGTGTAATATGGTCTGAGAGGCTTTCATTTGCTGAGTGGTTGTACTCACCCCTTGTAAGACTATTATATTTCAGAGACGTGACCATGCCACTCTAGCCTGTGTCTTCCTCCATGTTCTATGGCATTCCTATTGACCTCAAGTGGGGTTAGGTGGAGCATGTAGACCCTGACTTTCCAAACGTCACGTTCATCCGGATCACGATGATCCTCACAGCGGATGCCGGTCTCACTATGGGCCTCGTGCTTATGGGGTTCATTGTCTTGTATGCCCAGGTCAACGGGTGTACAATGGGGCCACTTTCGCTTCTAGACGATGACAACGACGACTGTTCGAGTGGGGTCGAGTAGGTGGAGGATCCAAGGGAGGATGGCAGCATTTTTGGACTACCAGGACATGATACCAAGACGATCATGTACATAGACTACAGGATGGTCAAGACAAATTTTGGTTGGCCAGAAATAGGAACTTTTTGGCCTATATGTACTGACTAGAATTTTCTGAAAGTATAAATAAATAAAAGTGCCTGGTTTAAATTTCGTGTGCATCATTTTAAATTATGACAGAGTTTCGATACTCGCTTCTGCAATGAAACAAGCGCAAGCACCAAGGAATGACGTGGCGGACCCTATGGGATGAGGGTCTTCATAGCTTGAAGTAGTGGAGTGGTATCATAGCTTAGGTTTGTCTGGAGTGGTAAGGTGCGCTAGTAGAAAAAGGAGGGTATAGAGATTGCACGTGTTTAGGCATGAAGTGCGTGTAGTTGGTTGCCTTGAATAACGGGTAACAGATTTTCACTTGTAAAGTATCGATAACAATTGTGAGTTACCTTTGCGTGCTAGTAACATTTGTATGTTACTTATATGATCTCAGTAACATATGAACATTACTTTTCTTTCTTAGTTAATTAGTGACACTAGGTCACTAATTGTTCTTGAGGTAAATGCTTAATAACCTGCAGGAAAGTATGGTATGAACAGGGAGTTCTGCCCCATCAATGACTAAAGCCACTGCTTTGAGGGCAAAACCCCAAATGAAAGATATTCTACAAGCGTTGGCCAACATAGGAAATTTGATGGAAAGGCAAGCTCAACAACAATTAGGAACAAAACGTCGTACTCAAGGATTGGTGGAACAATTCCTGAAGTTGAAGCCACCCAAGTTTATTGGAATGGGAGGTCTTGATGAGGTGGAGCAATGGGTCGATGCGATGAAGTGAATTTTCCGGCTGTTGAATTGCAATGACACAGAAAGGATAACCTTGGCAATGTACCAATTGGAGGGAAACGCCAAACATTGGTGGAGAGCCTCTAGAGACACAACCTTTCCACCTAGTACTGCCATAACCTAGGATGAATTTTTTAGGGCTTTCAATAGAAAGCATTTCTCTGGCTATGCCATAGATAAGAAAATAACCAAATTCGTTCAACTAGAACAAAAGGAGCTGACAATAGACCAATATGAGGCGAAATTTTCTGAACTATCTAGGTATGCTCCTAGATTAGTAGAAGATCGAGAGGAAAAAGCTAAGAGATTTCTGAAGGGCCTGAGAACGGATATCATGAGGCAATTAGTGCCTTTGAATATAAGGATTATAATGAAATTTAGAACGGGCCTAGCTTGTGGAGCAGGAAGTAATAAGGGAGCTAATGGAATCAGGGTGGCAAATGACACTAAGTGACACCCGACGGGGTAAGAGACCCTATCTAACTCGAGAGTTACCTTGGGATTCTAAGGGAAATTTTGGAAATTTTACGAAGACCAAGAGTGGTCACGCCCTAGGTAAAGTGCCACATCAAAATAATCTCTGTAAAAGGTGTGGCAGACAACATAGGCCAGGACCCTGTCTAGATCACAAGAGGTGTTTCGACTATGGGCAGAGAGGTCACTTTAGGAGGGATTGTCCACAAGGAGGGTCACAGTCAAACATTGATTTGGCGTGAAAGATGCAACAACGTACAAGCGGACCACCTCCACAAAGAAACCCACAAAGGACGCCAGCACAAGGACGGGTGTATGCAATCACCCAAAAGGAAGCGGAAGCTTCCAAAAACATTATCTCAGGTACGATTTCCTTAAGTGACAAGAAGGCATACGCACTATTCGACACGGGTTCTACAAATTCTTTTGTGTCTGAAAGATATAGACGATTGGGCGAAATAGAAGTCAAATTTCTTGATATGCCTCTTTGTGTTTCTAAGTCGCTGAAAGACGTGGTATTGTCTACATTAGTATGCGAGAAATGTAAGATATCCATAAGTGGAAGAGATCGGGAAATAGACCTAGTAGTAATGGTCATATATGACTTCAAAGTCATCATAGGAATGGATTGGCTCCGTAAACAATGGGCTAGGGTGGACTATTATAGAAAAATGGTTCAGTTGAACCCACTCAATCAACCTAGTTTTGAATTTTTTTGGAGACCAGATAAACCCCCTAATGGCTCTCATTTCTATAGTTGAGGCACATGCACTTCTTGACGAAGGGTGTCTAGGATACTTGGCGGTAGTAAAGGGCCATACTAAAGAAGAAGCTAAACTTGATGAAATTGGAGTGGTCCAAGAATTTATGGATGTATTTCCTAAAGAATTGCCTGGATTACCACCAGAACGGGAAATCAAGTTCGAAATCGAATTGATTCCTTGATTCCTGGAGCGGAACCAATATCGAAAGCCACGTATAGAATGGCCTTGGCGGAACTAAAAGAATTGAAAGTACAACTGCAAGAATTACTCGATAGAGGATTCATTAGGCCAAGTGCGTCCTTGTGAGGTGCACCGGTCCTATTCGTAAAGAAGAAAGACGGCTCGTGCATCAACTATAGGCAATTGAATCAAGTAACCATCAAGAATAAGTATCCGTTACCTAGAATTGACGATCCATTTGACCAGCTGCACGAGAGTTCAGTCTTTTCTAAGATAGACTTAAGGTCAAGGTATCATTAGCTAATAATCAAAAAGGAAGACATTCCTAAGACTGCTTTTAGGACTCGCTATGGACATTACGAATTCCTAGTTATGCCATTTGAATTGACAAATGCCTAGCTGCATTTATGGATCTAATGAATAGGCTATTCAAACCCTATTTGGATCAGTTTGTAATCTCTTCATTGATGATATTCTGATATACTCAAAAAGGCCAGAGGAACATGAACAACATCCGAGAATAATATTACAAACCCTTAAAGACCATGAATTGTATGCTAAATTCAGTAAGTGTGAATTCTGGTTGGACCGGGTGATATTCCTAGGCCATGTGATATCAAGAGAAGGAATCTCAGTGGACCCAGCAAAGGTTAAGATCGTAGTAAATTGGCCAAGACCAACAACGCCAACCGAAGTGTGAAGTTTCTTGAGACTTGCAGGTTACTATATGAGATTTATAGAAGGGTTCTCGCGACTTGCAGGCCCGTTGATGCAATTAACTAGGAAAAATGTGAAGTTTGAATGGAGCGGTGAATGTGAGAGGAGTTTCCAGGAACTCAAGGGATGATTAACCATAGCTCCAATACTAACTATTCCATTTGGATCTAGTGGATTCACGGTATATAGCGATGCTTCCCATAAAAGATTGGGATGTATTCTGATGCAATACAATAAGGTCATAGCCTATGCATCGAGACAATTGAAACCCTAAGAATTGAACTACCCAACTCATGACTTAGAATTGGCAACAATATTTTTCGCATTGAAGATATGGAGACATTATTTGTATGGGGAGAAATTTGAAATCTATACAGATTACAAAAGTTTGAAGTACTTATTCTCTCAAAAGGAATTAAATATGAGGCAAAGGAGGTGGATGGAATTGCTAAACAATTACGACTGTGAGATATTATATCATCTAGGAAAGGTGAATAAGGTGGCAAATGCCCTTAGTTGTAAGTTGACAATGGATATGGCAAGTATAAGGGCAACATAATGGAAATTGTTAAAGATGGTAGCAAATTCGGAGTTTAAGTTGGAACTAGACCATTTCACCGATGTATTAACCACACTGAGGATCGAAACAGAAATTATTCGAAAAATTAGAATGCAACAATAGTCTGACCTTTTTACCAGAAAAAAAAAAAAACAATAGTTTGACCTGGAAGTTGTAAATTTTCGAGACAAAGTATCTTTAGGGAAAAGTTAGGGTTCCAAGTTTCTAAGGATGGAACGATGAGATACCAAGGACAACTATGTGTTCCCAACAATGAAGAGATAAGAAGGAAAATTCTGTTAGAAGCACATAGAAGTAACTACAATATCCGCCTTGGAAATACAAAGATGTATCGAAATCTATGTCAACAATACTGGTGGAATGGTATGAAGACAGACATTGCTAAACATGTTTCTCAATGCTTGACCTACCAACAAGTGAAGGCGGAACATCGCAAGTCTACAGGACTGCTAAGAGCACTAGATATACCAGAGTGGAAATGGGAGCACATAACGATGGATTTCGTGCAATGATTACCAAGGACATCAAGTGGTCACGACTCTATTTGGGTAATAGTGGATCGTCTTACTAAATATGCCAATTTCCTAGCCGTACGTATGGATTATCCGATGGATAAATATGCCGAAATATATGTAAGCCAAGTAGTACGCTTACATGGTGTTCCTGTGACCATCATGTTAGATCGAGAGACTCAAGATTTACGCCAACTTTGGCAAAGTCTCCAAACTGCCTTAGGGACCAAGCTTTGGTTTAGTATTGCTTTTCATCCACAGATGGATAGACAAATAGAAAGAGTAATCCAAATACTGGAAGACATGTTGAGAGCTTGCATGATTGATTTTAAAGGAAGTTGGGATGAGATACACCTGGTGGAGTTCGCATATAATAATAGTTTCCAGCAAAGTATCGGTATGGCTCCCTATGAGGTGCTACATGGGAGAAGTTGCAGGACTCTTGTTTGCTAGAATGAGGTGGGCAAGAGAAGACTGATAGGATCCGAGTCGGTACAAGCTACTACAGATGCGGTAAAAATTATTAGAAATAGACTCAAGATGGCCCAGAGTCGATAGAAAAGTTATGTAGATAAGCGTAGAAGGCCATTAGAATTTGACACAAGAGATCATGTATTTCTAAAGGTATCCCCAATGAAGGGTATATCATGATTTGGAAAGAAAGGCAAGTTGAGTCCAAGATTCATTGGACCTTTTGAGATCCTTGAAAGGATAGGGGATGTAGCATATCGATTGGCATTGCCCCCTAAATTGTCAAATCTACATGATGTTTTCCATGTGTCGATGCTAAGAAAATATCAGCTCGATCCTACTCATGTACTTGATCATGAGATTATCAAAGTAGATGAAAAAGTGAGATATGTGGAAGAGCCGATACAAATACTGGATCGAAAGGAGCAAGTCCTCCGAACGAAGGTAATCCCACTAGTCAAGGTTTTGTGGCGACACCACGACATGGAAGAGGCTATGTGGGAAAGCAAAAAGGAAATGAGGCAAAAGTGCCCTCATATTTTCAATGAGACGTAAGAGGCGCTCAATTTCAAGGAAGAAATTCTTTTAGGGGAGATTTGTGATATCCGGATTTCGCCGGACCTCAAGTACATAACGATCCATGATGTGTCAACAAGTTTGTCATCGGACCACGTCATTGGCACCATTTACGGCCACCATTTCATCACTACCATCACTGGACCGAGACGTCACATTCTGTCATTTTCTCGTGGCATCCCCTCATCGTCATGCCTCCACCGCATCATGACGATCCAATCACCATTTAGCTTATCGCCTCATCTAAAATTTCCTCATGCAACGCCACATGCGAGACCAACTTCCACCCTCGCCGGTACGTCGTCACTTTGTCCCTCATGTAGACTTTGCCGTCTCCATGCAATCGTACGCCTAGCTAACAGAAGACCGGAAACCCCCGCCCTAGGCACGTTCATGCCCTGCCCCATCTTCGGCGATCAACAAATGGGAATTGTTGACCACCGGACTTGGGCAGCCACGTTGTGGCCATCTCCCACAAGTGGCGAGAGGAACCTCTGGCCACAGCCACATCCTCTCCCACCTGTGCTTCATCCGAGCCGCCACCAAAGGGAGGGTTGACTTAGGTAGTCAACAAGCGGAGAAAACAAGGGGAGTCATCTCCTTCTTCTTCTTCTCAGCGACGTCTACTGCTTCAGTTTCATCCAAGAAGAAAAACCTCACCCAAACTCTTGCGCTGTCTCACTATTCGTCGCTACTAGCCACCAACCGCCACACGCCAGTTCCATCGCCGTCTCGCCTTAGCCTGCTGCTGACCAAGGAAAGCCACAGCTTGCAGCTCAGCCATTGGCTTTGCGTTGCACCACCGTCGTGTCGCCTCGCCATCGACCATGCCCGCCGCTTGCATTCCACGGACTAGAGGCAAGTGGCGGTCCTGTTAAACTATATTGCATATCAACACCTATTTGCTTGTTCATCCTAGGATTGTCTAGAATTTGGGGTCCGTTTGTGTGTCGATTGGGTTTGGATTGAATGACAGGCATCTGTGGGTTGTCGGGTGTGGGGTGGCCGGTGCCGTTTGCATGCTGGTGAGGAAAGGCGCTAATCGTCGAATAGATGGCATGAGATTAGCGTAGGTCGACTTCTGTTAGGCGGTCCGGTCCGGGTTTGGTGCTGCTCGGGCTTGAAAATGCAACGCCTAGGCAGTACAAGAGTAATCGGGCCTGTTCTTGGCGAGTTGAGCCAAATTCATGATTGAATTGCCTTGTTGTGCGTGTGACGACTGTCGGCACGGTCGGCACTAGTTCGGATGTGAAACCGTAGGTCCTAACAGTCGTAGGATGGATTGTACCGGTTTTATGTATAGCCGAGTCATCGCTGGTCAATCCGTCTTTGTCACTGTTTTGCTTGGGTTTGAGGTTAAATGGGAGAGTATCATAATGTTATGGTGATTCGATGTGTGTTGCTTAGGGTCGGATGCTAGAAAACCTTAGGGGAGTCATTGGAATCGACTCGAACATAGAATGGTACAAACCCCAATTAGATGGTTGGCTTCGGTTTATGCGTGCATAGTAATTCGGGTTAGACGTGTATGATAGCTTTAATGAACCTGTAGGTGCTGCGCCATGGTTGAAATTGTTGTTGATGCCATCGGTCCATCGTGGCGACAATGCCCCGGGTGTCGAGATGCCTAGAGGGGTGTGAAAACAATGCCCTCTGGATGCCTGGGGACTGTGATTGAGCCCCGGAGGTCCTCGTGACACCGGGTGAGCTACGAGATGTCTGGGGTGTAACGTGACACACTCCGGATGCTCAGGGATTGAAATATGAAACTGAAGGTCCTCGTGATGCCAGGTGGGATGCAAGATGCCTGGAGGGATGCAACACGGGTCCCTCTAGAGGATGGTGGCAATTAAAACTAAAGTCGAGTCGATTATCAAAGTCGTTCTGAGTGTTGATTCAGGTTCTGGCATGTTACGTGGTATTATCCTTTTAGAATCATGGTTACACAAGTTTTGTCGACCTCTCCATATTGCATGTTTAGAACGCCGTTGGTTGAGTAGCGGTAGACTTGTGTAATATGGTCTGACAGGCTTTCATTTGTTAAGTAGTTGTACTCACCTCTTGTAGGACTATTATATTTCAGAGATGTGACCATGCCACTCTAACCCGCGTCTTCCTCCATGTTCTACGGCATTCTTACTGACCTCAGGTGGGATCAGGAGGACCATGTAGACCCTGAGTTTCCGAACGTCACATTTATCCGAATCACGGTGATCCTCACAGTGGACACCGATCTCACTACAGGCCCCGTGCTTATGGGGTTCATCGTTCTGTATGCCCGGGTTAACGGGCGTACAGTGGGGCCGCTTCCACTTCCGGATGACGATAACGATGGTTCGAATGGGGTCGAGTAGGTGGAGGACCCGGGGGAGGATGGCATCATTTTTGGACTACTAAGACGACCGTGTACATAGACTACAAGATGATCAGGACAAATTTTGGTTGGCTAGAAAGAGAAACATTTTGGCCTATATGTACTGAGTGGAGTCGTCAAAAAGTATAAATAAATAAAAGTGCCTGGTTTATATTTCATGTGCGTCATTTTAAATAATGATGCAGTTTTGATACCCGCTTTCGCAATGAAACAAGCTCAAGGACCAAGGAACAGCGTGGCGGCCCCTAAGGGACGAGGGTTGTTGAGATAGCTAGTATAAGCACCTAGAGGGGGCTGAATAGGTGCACAAATAATTTCTTCAGATATGGAAGCGATTCTAGGCAAACAATAGAAATGGAGTTCTCTTTTGATTAACAAAATGAAGTATGATCAAAGTAAAGTAAAGAGTAGGGAAGAGAAAATTGAACACAAGGTTTATAATGGTTCGGCTTATTTCATGCCTACGTCCACTCTTCCGCACTAACACCCACCGGCTGGATTTCACTATGAACAAAAGAGAAGTTACAGCACAGCTTTTCCTTGATTCCACAGTGTAGATGTTCTACCACACTTCTTCAAGGTTTCTCATAAATATAAACTCTCTTTTGTGTACAGGATTTCGCTCAAAGGAATTGACTAAACAATAAGGAGCTTCAGACTTTGGAATTCTTCTATCGTGCACTTTTTTACGAACAACTTAGAACGTCTTCCTTATATACTCCTTCATGCCATCATACCCGTTGGCACTTACTAAAGGAATTCCTCCAATCTACCCGTTGGACGGAATCAATTAGGAATATCATTCGAGTTATTGAAGGAACATGTCGATAGCCCATCAATCATGTTCGCCCATACAATCAGGATCTCAGTTTCCATAAGTATAACCTTCCAAGTATACTTTGCCAATCATCGGATCCTTAATCTTCGAACCAATCATGATCAAATAAATGATTCCGTTATGTCTTATCCAGCCAAGAGATCTTCTCCAGTTGATAAGGTCGTATCCTTAATGAAACATCCCGTTCTGGATAGCCTCTCTTCAACGAATTAGAAACTGTCAATGAGGATAGACTTTGAGTCTTGAGATCTTCAGACTAGACTGTTGGAAACGTTTTGTTAGCATCAAAACACTTCACGAAGATTTCTCCAACAATCTCCCCCTTTTTGATGGTGACAAAACTTTCCTGCAGATTTGGACAACTTTGACCTGCAAAACATTTCTCAAACACATATGCATATCTTATAGAGATAAATGGCTAAATGAATAACACCAGAATCTGCAACCATAGAAAAGAGGTTAGTCTTGTATATGATAAAGCCATCCATAAGATATCAATAGTAGTTAATATAAGCAGTCAAGTCCAAATCCAAATTCAGTCCACACATCCAGACAAAAATAAAGTCAAACATATCAAAACAATCCAATTAAAATGATTAAAAATTCAAAGTTTTTCAAATCTTGCATCTCTCCCCCTTTTTGTCGGCATAAAAAAGGTTGAGATGAAAATGGAATAGAGTCAAGATTGCTTGGGAACACGAACAAGCTGAAAATCTCCCATGGACTGAATGATCCCTTCCAGCCTTTTCAAGTCTTCCTTCAGTTGTGCAACATCCTCACCCTTGGCATTGGCCTGAATCTGAACAGAGAGGGCTTGGATCTGATCAAACTCGAAGAAGCTTGACCTGCATTCTGTAAGTTTTGAACCTCGCATCCCAGAGCATAAATTTGACCTCGCATCTCCAAGAGAATATCCATAATTCTGTGAAAATCTGCTGCATTATCAGTCTGGGTACTTGCTTCGGCACGATCAGATGGAGTAAATGTAGACGATGGCAGATCATAATCACACAGATTTGGCGATGAAACATCATGTTCTTCCTCAAGAAATTGAGAGGCATAAATGTCCTCTGGATCTTCTGGAGAGCGACTGACTCCCTCACTGGTAGCAAGATATGAGGACTTTCCTCTTTTCTCTTGATCTCCCCCTGTTTTCATGCCTTTAGGTGGAGAAGAGAGTCCCTCAGGTTCTCCTTCTTCTTGATCTCCTTTCTCTTCTTCTTCTTTCTCAACTCTTTCCTTCTCAGCATCTCTTCCTTCTTCTTCCTTCTCCTCTCCTTCTTTCTCTTCTACTTCTTTCGTCCTCTGTTCTGACTCTTTCTCTAGAACAGAATGACTTAGATTCTTCAAAGCCATTGCAGAAATGGTGATGTTTTCCTCATCATCTTCATCTTCAACAATGAGAGCTCTTCTTTTCTTGGATGGAGCAACCATGGGCTCCTTCCCTTTTCTTTTTGCTGCAAAAAAGCTTTGATGAGTTTTGACTGGAGTCTTCTCCTTGAATTTCTCCAACCCCTTGCTTAGTTCCTTCAGATGCATTTTAGTCACCATTTTTAGTCCTATCACCATATGATCGCACAATCGAGCACAAAGAATTTGCGGAGGCTGAATATTTAGATGTCTGAATAACTTTGTCACAAGACCTGGATAAGGAAGTTGACATTTGTCCTTCATCATTGCTCTATACATGTGGAACATAACGGTGTAAGGAAGAGAAAACTTTTTTCCCAGTGATGATGGCATACATCAGCTATGCCTCTAAACTTGAAACATCAGTCTTGGAAGTTGATTTTGGTCTGAGGAAATTGATCACAATTTTGTGAAGCAAAATGTTGAACGCACTCATCCTTAAGTAGGAAATCTTTTCCTCTGTTCTCCTGTCCTTAACAAGTTCCAATGTAGCACGAGCAATAGAAACTTTGATCGGTTGATATCTTCATCTCTCAACCCCTAACACATCTGCCAGCATATCCATATCCACTACAAAGTCTTGATCTTTGACACTGAAAGAGAATCTATTCGCATCCAAGAAACTAAGATTTGAATAAAAATATGCAGTTAGTTGAGCATAGGCCTCTGTGTTGTCAGAGCAGAACTTTTCAAGTTGAAGATAACCGAACTTTTCCCTCAAGTTCACATTCACAGCATCCAGAAAATCAAAATCCACACTCCTAAGGTTTATCACCCCACGCTTCAGCAATTTTGAGTATATATCCTTATGTTCCTTCGATCTAAACAACTCTCCCATTTTTCCTCGATTTTCCGTCACAACACCCATTCTCGATTGAAATTGGTTGTACAATTTGTCATCATCATTCCCATCTACAGGATTAAATCCCCAATCACAAGGATTACTTTTCATTTTTTGCAAAAAGATATATTCATTTCCATATCCTTTGCCCTTAAGAAAATCATCGACGTAGTTCAATGGAGTACCAGTCCCTTTTAAAGCACGATCCAGCTTATAAATAAAAGAGGGCCTTTGAACTCTCACAGGATCTGCGTCTTCGATAATTTCTTCCTCTTGATGATGATCAAGACCTTGAGGACTAGATGGAGGAGAATGACGCTCTTGAGAATGTTGTGGGCTCTGCTGCTGATTTGGAGACACTTCTTCCTCGGTGAGATCGAAGTGCGTAGGCCCCTCACTCATCCGCCGTGGTCCCCTGCTTGCGATCCTCGAAGACTTTCTTGAAGACAACATCTTTCTCACTCTTTGAAAGATTCCTTGCTTGACTTTCCCAAGAAAGATGACAACTTTTTCGAACATTAAACAAGAGAAGAAAACAGGAATGGCAGATCGGTGCTTTTTAGGGTTTTGAAGTTAAAACGAAGAGAAACCGACTATATATAACTTAGTCGAAAGGGTGGAATACAAAACGTCGTAAAGGAATGTGAAAAGATGCCTTAAAAAAAAAACTGCCTTTTTCGGAAAAATGGTCATTTCAAAATTAACTCCTTTTTCAAAAGGAAATGTTACAATAGTCATGTCAATTAAATATAGCAACAATCAAACACAGTTGACGATCGTACCATTTCAAGATGAGATTCGAGAGAGAGAATAACTTATAGTCAATGTCTTGTTTGTCTGAGTCTAAGAGTCTCTAGACTTTGATTTCCTCATACCTCAAAATGTTGAGTCTGGAACGGATGGTTTCAAATTGATTTTTCTCCAAAGGCTTTGTGAATATATCTGCCAGTTGGTTCTTTGAATCAACAAACTGAATTGAAACTTCTCCATTTTGAACATGGTCTCTAATGAAGTGATGTCGAATCTCTATATGCTTTGCTCTTAAGTGAAGAATTAGATTTTTGGTAAGATTGATTGCATTGGTGTTGTCACAATTAATCTCCGTGCATGAATCTTCAATTCCAAAGTCTCTTAGCTGTTGTTTTATCCACATAATTTATGAACAACTTACGACAGCTACATACTCTGCTTCTGCTGTAGAGAGAGCTACTATACTCTGCTTCCTTGAAAACCAAGACACTGTCCTGCCTCCAAGCAATTGACAGGTACCCAAGGTACTCTTTCTATCAACTCTGCATCCGGCAAGGTCTGCTTCTGAGTATCCAAGAAGAGTAAAGTCTCCCCTTTTTGGATACCAGAGACCAAAGCTTGAAATTGATGAAATATATTTGATAATACGCTTTGCAACATTTAAATGATATTCTTTAGGGTCTGCTTAGAATATGGCATAAATACAAACACTAAACAAAATGTCAGGTCTAGAAGCTGTAAGATAAAGAAGTGAGCCAATGATACTCCTGTATAACTTCTGATCGACTTTCTTTCCTCCTTCATCTTTGTCTATTTTCAAGGAATTTGACAGCCTTTTTGCAATTATCCAGTCCAAACTTTTTGACAAAATCTTTAGCATACTTTTCTTGATGAATAAAAGTTCCTTCCTTCAATTGCTTTACTTGAAGCCCGAGAAAGAAGGTTAACTCACCCATCATGCTCATTTCAAATTCATCTTGCATATTCTTAGAGAATTTATTGCACGAGACTTTTATTAGAAGATCCAAAAATAATATCATCGACATATATTTGAACAAGCAGAAAACTCTTACTTTCTCTTTTAATAAAAAAAGTAGTGTCTACTTTACCTTTAACAAAACCATTTTGAATTAAAAACTTACTCAGTCTGTCGTACCAAGCTCGAGGTGCTTGTTTTAAGCCATGCAAGGCATTTTTGAGTCCGAATACGAGTCTAGTTTCCTTGGGTCTTTAAACCCAGGTGGTTGTTTCACATAAACTTCCTCATGGATAAATCCATTTAGGAGGGCACTTCTGACATCCATTTGGAATAAGTTGAAATTTTTATGACAAGCAAATGCAAGTAATAAACGAATTGCTTCTAACCTTGCTACTGGTGCGTAAGTCTCATCATAGTCTATCCCTTCTTCTTGCGTGTATCCCTTGGGCACGAGTCTTGCCTTGTTTCTTATGACTTTTCCTTTCTCGTCCATCTTGTTCCTGAAAAACCCATTTAGCTCCAATAATAGATTTACCTTTTGGTTTAGGAGTCAACTCCCAGACATCATTAATTCTGAATTGTCTGAGTTCTTCTTGCAAAGCTCCATCTATGCTTTCAGGTTCTGTTTCAGAAATAAGAGCCACAGCACTAAATTCTTCGCGCCTTTTGGATCTTGTGTGAATTCATTCATTAATATCGCCAATAATAAGATCTTTGGGATGACTGGACTTATGCTTCCAGTTGCTGGTTAATTTATCAGATTGATGGTCACTTCTTTCACTTGAACCTTCAACAGTCACTTGTTGCTGGTCCTTCAAAGTCTGAGCTGTTTCCTGAGATTTAGACTTTGTAGAGTCTCGAGCAGGTTCAATCTCTTTAAGATGAGTCTGAATGGATTCATTTTGCATAGAGTCTCGGAATTTGATATTCATTGATTCTTCCACAGTTTGAGTCTTCTTATTGTAGACTCTGTACGCTTTGCTTGTGGTTGAATATCCAAGGAAAATGCCTTCATCTGACTTTTCTTCAAACTTACTAACTCGATCATTTGCATTTTTCAATATAAAACATTTGTATCCAAACACATGAAAATATGAAACAATAGGCTTCTTTTCTTTGAATAGTTCATAGGGGTCTTTTCTAGAATAGACCTTAGAAAAACTCTATTGATAATATAACATGATGTTGAAACTGCTTCAACCCAAAATCGTGAAGAGATATTGCTTTCAATTAAAAGAGTTCTAGCCATTTCTTGAAGAGATCTATTATTCCTTTCCACAACTCCGTTTTGCTATGGGTTTATCGAGAAGAGAACAAATGCTGAAAACCAGATTCATCACAAAATTTGTAAAATCTTGATTTTCAAATTCACCTCCATGGTCTGTTTTTATACTTGAAATAACATACCCCTTTTCATTTTGAACCTTCTTAACAAATTTTTCAAAGTAAGAGAAAGTTTCAGACTTACTTGCCAAGAAATATACCCAAGTAAATCATGAGTAGTCATCCACAATTACTAGGCAGTATTTCTTACCTCCAATGCTCTGTGTTCTGGTTAGTCCAAAGAGATCCATATGCAACAGCTGCAGTACACGGTTAGTGGAAACTTGATTTATTGGTTTAAAGGAATTTCTTACCTGTTTTCCCAATATACATGGTGTACATAGATCAGACTTTTGGAATGATAAATTGAGTAGACCATGAACAAGCTTCTTTGCTGAGATTTTGGCTATCTGCTTCATGTTAATGTGTCCAAGCTTTCTGTGCCATAAGCTTGCTTCATCTTGAATTGAAATTAAGCATTGCAATTCATCTTGTTTCACGTCCAAGAGATAGATATTTCCATGTCTTCGACCCATAAATGACTGAGTAGAGTCTTTACTGGTTCCTGAACAAATACCCTCTTGAAAGCAGATTCTGAAACCGGTATCGCACAGCTGACTCACACACGATTGCGGTTGCGCTTGAGCCCTTCAACTAAAGAAACATTGCTTATTGTGAGGTTTTCAATCTTTATAGTTCCAAATCCCACAATTTTTCCTTTAGTGTTTCCTCCAAATGAGACTTTTCCACCATTTACTCGTACAAGCTTTATGAAACAATTTGAATTTTCTATCATGTGTCTTGAGCATCCACTATCCAAATACCATTTTACCTTTTTCTTGATAGTGACCTGCATTTAAAATAGAAACTCAAACTTTCTTTGGTACCCAAATTTTCTTAGGTCCATTGGTGTTAGTATGATATGCGGTTTTTGCCCAAACCTTTTTAACAGATTTCCAAACCATAGGACATTCTTTTTCAAAATGATTTGCACTATTGCACTTTGAACATCTGAGAGCATTGCGACCTCCTGGTTTTACAAAGGTCCTTTTAAAATAATTTTTGTAAGCATCTCTTGTGGGTCTTTGTTTAATTCTTTTTTTCACTTTAGGAAAATCAATTAAAGGAATGGTTTCGGCAGTCATTCCCAAACCAGATTTATTAAAATAAGGTCTTTGAACAAAAATTATTTTTTCCAGTTTTTCAGATCCTAAAGAAAATCTTTTGGAAATATTTGAGATATCATTTTTCAAGAATGTGTTTTCTTTTAAAAGATTATCTTCACTTTCATTAAGAGAAGAAACATTCTTGTCTAAGCATTTCACTTTTTCTTCCAAAACATTTTCTTGTTGTTTTAGAGCAGAATTTTCCTTTTTGAGTTCGGAAATTCTTTTAAGAGAAGTCTTAAGACTAAAACACAATTCATCAATCTATTTTGAAACTTTAATAGGGATTTTGAAGTTACTAACCTCAAATTCACTTTCTGAATCTGAATCTGTCTTGGAGTTCGAATCTGAATCCGATTGTGCCATTAGACATATGTTGGCATAATCATTATCACTATATTCGCACTCTGAATCACTCCAAGTTTCTGCTTTGAGAGCCTTTCGATACTTTTCAGTTTTTCCTTTCTTCTTCCTCAGAAGAGGACAGTTAGGTGTGATGTGTCCCTTTTTCTTACATTCAAAACAGACTACATCTTTGTTTGATTCATCATCTTCAGCAGACTTGGTCTGTTACTTTTGAAAACTTTGTTTCTTTGAATTGAATCTTCTTCCTTTTCTGTTCAGCTTTCTTAATCTTCTTATCATGAGAGCAAGCTCCTCATCATCCATATCGTCTTTAGAATCTGTAACATCAGAATCATCATTAGATTTTAATGCAATGGATTTCTTACCTTTAGGATCTTCGTTTTCATTAATTCGTTCCACTTCATAAGACTGAAGAGTCCCAATCAACTCATCAACAAATAGAGGCATGATTCTTGGGTCTCTCTGACTGAGGTCTTTATGTGATTCCAATCCTTGGATAGTCCACGCAGTAGCTTGTTTACTTTCATGGGATCAGAAATTGGTTGACCTTGATTTACAAAACCATTCACGATTTCTGTAAAACGACTAAACATATCAGTTATAGATTCTCCCGATTTCATTCTAAAAGTTTCGTATTGACCGAGGAGAATGTTGATTCTAGTCTCTTTCACTCGATCGGTTCCTTCATAAGTAATGTCTAATCTATCCCGGGCTTCTTTGGCTGTATCACAAGAAGATATTCTATTATATTCAGTAGGTGATAAAGCACAATATAAAGAATAAATTGCTTTTGCATCAAGAGCTTGTCTCTTGATTATCTCTTCCTGAGTCATTTCGCTAGACTCAACAATATCTTTTCCTCATTCTGAGACCGGTGCAGCTTTAGGAATGATTCCTTTTTCTACAATGTCCCATTCTAGAGGATCCTTTGATCTTAGGAACGCCTTCATCTTGTTTTTCCATATATTGTAGTCCTTTCCATTAAAGTAAGGCAGTCTAGTGTTGATTTGCCCCTCTACCAGCCCTGGAGCCAACATACTAGCCATGGATCATTAACTCTGAAGTAAAACACTTCAAACAAAGTGAGTGCACAGGCTCTGATACCAATTGAGATAGCTAGTATAAGCACCTAGAGGGGGTGAATAGGTGCACAAATAATTTCTTGAGATACGGAAGCAATTCTAGGCAAACAATAGAAAGGAAGTTCTCTTTTGATTAACAAAATGAAGTATGATCAAAGTAAAGTAAAGAGTAGGGAAGAGAAAATTGAACACAAGGTTTATAGTGGTTCGGCTTATTCTAAGCCTATGTCCACTCTTCCGCACTGACAGCCCACTGGCTGGATTTCACTATGAACAAAAGAGAAGTTACAGCATAGCTTTTCCTTGATTCCACAGTGTAGATGTTCTACCACACTTCTTCAAGGTTTCTCACAAATATAAACTCTCTTTTGCGTACAAGATTTCGCTCAAAGGAATTGACTAAACAACAAGGAGCTTCAGACTTTGGAATTCTTCTATCGCGCACTTTTTTACGAACAACTTAGAATGTCTTCCTTATATACTCCTTCATGCCATCATACCCATTGGCACTTACCAAAAGAATTCCTCCAATCTACCCATTGGACGGAATCAATTAGGAAGATCATTCGAGCTATTAAAGGAACATGTCGATAGCCCATCAATCTTGTTCGCCCATACAATCAGGATCTCCGTTTCCACAAGTAGAACCTTCTAAGTATACTTTGCCAATCATTGGATCCTTAATCTTCAAATTAATCATGATCAAATAAAAAATTTCGTTATGTCTTATCCAGCCAAGAGATCTTCTCCAGTCGATACGGTCATATCCTTAATGAAACATCCCATTTTGGATAGCCTTTCTTTAACGAATTAGAAACTGTCAATGAGGATAGACTTTGAGTCTTGAGTCTGGCTGTTCGGAGGTCTTCCGACTTTAAATAGTAGAGTCTGAAGATCTTCAGACTAAACTGATGGAAACGTTTTGTTAGCATCAAAACACTTCACGAAGATTTCTTCAACAGTTGTCACAAAAACAACATTCGAGTGATGGAACATACCTGGAGATGATGGGAGATGGGACGTTCTTGTTTAGGAAAGGAAATCAACACTGCATGCTTCTACTTGCGATACTCCAACATATTGAAGGAGGCTGGACTACAGTAGTCAAGAAATGTTGCCGTTCACCGTTGATACTTACCTCCGACTACCGTGATTGGTTGGGTTGTTGTTTGCCATTCACCTCCTGAGTTTTGAGTGATTACTCTTTTCCTTCCTTGTTTGAAGTAGAACTTGCTACAAGGCTGCGAGTTGAGCAAGACATATTTGTAGACCTATGGGAGGTACTCTCTTTGGGAGAGAGCCCCCTCTCCTTCGGAGAAGAATTAAACAAATAGTCCGGGAGTAAACAATTAATTGTCTCTTTGTACCTGACGCACGAGTTTTGTGTCAAACTCTCTGTACCATGGCGCAAGTGTTTTTTGGAGGAAACAATTAATTGCGTTTTTGTTAATTTTGATGACGCAAAGATTAATTTGTTTAATCTTTTGCGTCATCACATTTCACCTGATTTATGTAGAGTGCAGGTTTTTTTCTCGATGAACAGCATTTGCATAAAGGAATATACACAATGGGCATGATGATAGGAACGAGAAAGTAAATCAAGAGTTTCGCATGATTCACTCGCAATCCTCCCACTCACTGTCGGAGACGGGACTAACGGTAATTAAGATAAGATCGAGGATGCCGAAGCTTACCTCCGACCACCACCGTCGTCACCTCGGGCTTCGCCTCGTCTCTTCCCTTCTCAAAATGAAAAGAGGTGTGGAGGTCGAGGTCGAGGCCTGGAGCAAGAGTTTTGAAGGAAACAGATTTTGCCCGATTTGGTGGCGTCATTAAATATTTAAAAGGTAAAAATTGCGAGCGCTTCCCCTTCGGATGGACGTCGTTTTCTTCAATAAAAGAATTTCCACGATGATGGTTTGTCATCTTCGACCTGTTCATGTTTCTCCCCCCGTACTATTCATCACATGTGTAATCCCTTCTGATAAATATGCTCTCCCCCACAAACGCCCTCTCCTGATACGTGACGCCCTCACTCAGTGACGTATCCTCCAAAGAACCGGCTTCGTGTTTATTGCAAAAAAATAAATAATTCGAAAAATATTTTCCTAAAAATAATCAATTGTATTTATTAAAATTATGTAACTAATAAAAGGTATTTTCATCATCGATAACAATTTAAGTATGAATATTCTTGTGAATAGTGAAAATATTTGTCATTTATTTAATTTTATAAGTCAATAAGTGATTATTTTTAGGAAAATGCTTTCTAAATGTATCATTCATCGTGAAAGAAACGGAGCCTTAAAATAGAGGAATACCTATAGGGCACAAATTATTGTTATTTAATTTTATATAACGTGAAAAAATTTGAATTTGTATTATCATAAAATTCCAAAATGAAGCTATCATGAATCAATAATATTATAAATGATTAAAGCTTGTGTATAAAAATATAACCATGTAGATTACACATTTCATAAATATATTGTAAGTAATACTTAAAATGTGCTACTATTTCATGCTATCCGGTGATAAGACAGAAAGCTAATATATTCACTTTGGTAAACATCAGATAATATAATCTTACCTTTGGGGTAAAAAATGGTAGTTAACATGTTATATTAATTAATGAAAATTTACACGACATATTGATTTAATGTGAGTTTACTTCTTTCATTTAAGGGTCATCGGTTCAAGCATAGGTAGGTTCTAGAGCTAGAACCTGAAACTTACCATGTTATAATTTATTTTTAGTTTTTGGACCATGAATCTACCCTATTTGTTTGGTACTAGTTATGGAACCTACTCTGTTTCTGTGATCTGGTTCCAAGGTTTACATGAGAACCTTTTTTTTGCTCCTTTCTTTCGTTCGTTTTTTACAACAAAATCATATGAAGTTAGGAGTAACAACACGATTCAAAGTAAAAGCTAAACAACAGGAATCTCTATCCACCAAAAACAATAATCTATAAGATTAATACATAGTCACTTACATTCAAACATGTAACATAAAATATAAATTATAAAACTCCATTTTTCTTTATTCATAAATAGGGGAAGAGGAAATATTGTAAGGAATTTCAAGGAAGGACAAAGGATGAAGAAGTACGGGGTTAGACTTTAGAGGAAAAGAAATTAGGATTTTGGTTTTTTAACTTATAAAACATATTCCAAAATAGGGCGGTCTACTCCAGTTCTAGGGTGGTATTCGCTTAAAACCTATTCCCATACTGGCTTAAATTAATTCCAAAAACTTGAAACCTATTCGCAGACCAATTTCAATGGTAACTGCTTCTTGGACTTGTTTTTTGGGCGGCTTTGTCCGGTTTCTAGGTAGAAGTAGTCCTATTCCTAGGTAGAATTGGTCATGTTGCACAACCCTACTTTCAGTTACCCAAAAACGAGTCGAACATTCAGTGGTTGACTTAAGATCAGAAAGAATATATTAATATTGTGCTCAAAAGGGTTAGATTCAACTAACTCAAAAGATTGTGATCAAATATTATAAATAAGTCAACAAGCTTCGACATAAAGAAATTACAAAATCTTCCATTCCGGTCCGTTTGATTTCACATTGGCTGCCTATTCCTTCATGCGTTTCATTTTACCATAGCAAAACCTGAGCATGTGTGCCAATGTGAAATGCATGTTAAAAGTAAACCGTAACTTCTCATTTTCTAATTTGGTCGTTGAAAAATATACAGGTACTTCCACACCAAGTGCAGTATTTTAAGACATCATCTGCTCTTTTTTTATACCATGACTATTTCTTCATTGGGTAGTTGTCCTATTAAGTTAGGTTAATTTTAAACAAGGTCATAACCCATAGGCCCATTTGCAGGCGAGGCGGATATTAATATCGGCCTCGTAAGGAACTGATTTCATTAGTCTAAGGGATAGAGTTAGTATTATATTAATAAATAAGGGGAGTTACTCCAATTTTTGAATTTCTTAATGAAGTGACTTTTTTTTTTCTCCTTCCATTTTTCAAGAAAAACGAAACAAGATGTCATTTTCATGATCTTGAGGGTATTCTTCTGTACTCATTCCACTATTGCCTTCCTTCTTTGGCGAGAAAAATCAACGAGGAAGGCAATTGTAACTTTTCAATTTTGAATTTGGTCGCCATCACATATTTTTTTCACCGACCAAATCAAGAGAGAAAGAGAGAGTGAGGGAAGCGAAGTGTCCTCGAAAATGGAGTTCGTCCTCAGTGGCAGCGCCTCGAAGACCTTGGCTCGCTCCGTAGCCTGCCTCTTCTGCGTCGGCGACAACCTCGCCATCCAAGCTTCTCCTTCCCATGTGATTCAACTAAAATCCACGTTGAGTGAAATAGCTACAGCAGTTGAATATTCGTGCGCCCTACTAAGCAATGCTGAGTAGTTTAGATGCTATGATGCCGTGTTAGGTATTCCCATGTTTCACTCGATACGGTGTCCGATTGAAAAATTCTGAGAGTCCTTCCACCGATTGCCGAGTGTGTGGAGCTTTCGGTGGTGGATTTGAGGCAAGAGTTTGTTAACTTAGGGCGCGATTGGTCCTGTGGACAATGGTTAGAACTTGACATGCGCAAATCTGAAGTCCACTAAAGAAAATAATATTGCCGATAGGGTGATTCAAAGTTGTTATATTGTAAGACCAAGGCAATTCACTGCTATAGACAGGAGAACTATCAGGGGTACTCGCAGACAACGTCGAATGGTGAAACCATAGGAGAAAACCCGAATGGATAACCTTCTATGGGTGCTGCTATTCTGTCATGGTAATGCTTTCCTGTTCTGTCTAGTTCCTTTGATGGTGTTGTATGGAGTTTTGCGACACTCAATAACTGAAAGCATGAAGTCTTGAAACTGACATTTTCATTGAGAGAAAATGACTGCTAAATGCTGTCATGAGCATTACTAAGTCATGTCGTATGAGTCCGCTGGGATTAGCTTGTCTAATTTCTGATCTTGCAAAAGCAAAGTGAACTCTGTCTTACGGATTTTGCAGTGCACCAATATGACTTATAAAACCAATGGATCAGGATAAAAAATTGGGGGCAACTTATTGAACATTAGATTCCATGTATACGACTTTTACTTCTTTTTGTCGGCCACTTATCATTTTAAGTCTTTTGACTCAATCATGCTAACTACATATCATTCAGTAAGTTTTCTAACTATAAGAGAATCGGAGGCTGGCGCCTGTCAAATCTACATTAATTTGATAAGAAGCTGTACCATGCAGAAATACTTGTTTACCTTACCTCATCAACTGTGAGTTTTTGTTCATGCATATGTGATGAGGTTTAAACCTAGTTTTTGTCATGTGTATGCAGGCATTAAGAAAACATACTGGATAGCTTGCAATGTCGACCCTAATGAACAACAATTATCTTTGGATAGGAGATGATGCCCCAGAAAATATGTAGGGAGGATTCATCATCTAAACTTGCTTGCAAATTTTCATTCGTCCTTCAAGCAATTACTATCACGCCCCAAACTTCAAGCGCGCGCCCATCCCTCGGTGGTCGATAAAATTTGCGACAATCCCAGGACGCGTCGCCAACCCAATCGATTATGCACATGCGGAAGCAAACTAACTAATCCCTTGACCACAACAAACATGGAATAGAAAAGTAGGACAACCAATTTCAAATCAAACACACTATTATAAACAATATGGTTTACACACAAAGGCTAACTCTATGGTCTACGTACAGGAGGTCTATCTAAGAAAAAAAAAACCCCTAGGCCGCCATGCTCCTGACCCTTTCGCCTCAAGCTCCAAGTTCTTTATAATAGAGACCTGAAAATGGTAACCCACGACGGGGTGAGATATAAATCTTAGCGAGTTCACGCCTTAAACCCCGATTAGGAAGATAATACACCTAGAGGCAACCTACATACATAGCCAATGAGAATCACCTCGCCTCAGTTTCAACCTAGTACAATTCGTAAACACATATGCATATAATCAATGCACTTATCAATTGGAACATCTCACTATCAAACCAATCAAATACAAGAATCTCGATTATAAGGCCAAATCGTTATGACACAATCCATATTATGCTACACAATTTTGTCCTATAATCAGGTGCAGCTAAATCACTCAATCAAGCAATTCACAAGAGTCCCAATTATAAGGCCAAATTATTATGACATGTCTCATTCTATGTCACACAATTTCATCCCATAATCAGGTGCGGGTAACTCATATCGGTGGTTCAATCCACACCCAATATTCACTCTCAATATTCAAATTCCCAATTCAAACTCAACATCCTCACTCAATATTCCGACTCCACATTCCAACTCAATACTCAATACCAGACTCAAGGTTCTAGAGGTGCCCCCTCCTCCACAAAGTTCCGATATTGTGTGGCACTTAGTCCCTAACCACAATTAGTCGTAATACAAAATACTAGAAGTGGCTCCCACAAAGTCACATTGTCATGTAATACTTAATTCTCGACTATAATAAGCAATAGCTCAAGGTACTAGAGGTGGGTCTCACGAAATCACACTATCGTGTAGCACTTAGTTCTTGGCCATGAAAGGCACTAGTATAAAGTTCTAGAGGTAACTCACACGAAGACTCGCTATCGTGTAGCACTTAGCCCCTTTATTATGCATCATAGTAATGCAAGTGTCACACCCCGATCCTCAAGCACATGCCCATCCCTCGTTGGTCGATTAAATTGTGACATCCCAGGACGCATCGCCGACCTAATTCATTTTAATGCGCATGTGGAAGCGTATAAATAAATCCCCAGATAACACAAAGATGGGATAAAAAAGCAAGGCCACAATTTCACAAACCACAACACGCCTTTATACAAAGCCGACTAGTTTACTTGCAATACTAGTCTATGCATAGAAAACCTACAAAAGATCGGTCCTCAAAACAAAGCTGTCCTATGACCAGCTAGTTGGACTCATTTGCCAATCCTTCGGTCTCCACCGGCTCCGGACAGGACGTCGAGTCCTCCACCAAACCATTTGGAGCTCAACTGCACTCTCCCTTATAGTGGCATCAATTATCCCAGTGGGGATTTCAAAACACTTGAGGGGACCCTGTGACATCTCAGTTTTTCAATCCTATTTTCTAATGAATTAATCGGGCATTTCATTGACGCACCTATAGGGCTGTTCTCAGAGCTTATCACTCTCGAGATAACTAGGTTATCTGGGAAAGTTATTAAGGACTTTAAAGCAAATAGACTAGAGAACTTGACCAGGAATCGGCTTTTCAACCGTGCTTATCTTTAGAGCTAATTATGACACAATTAAAAATTGATTTGAGATTATAGATAAGTCAATTCGACTGAGATGTGTGAACGATAGTATCATGTGTCCATAATTGAATTCTCGAGATTTTCACGACAATCGAGAGTCACCATTGAGTAGAGTGGGTTCATTGTAGCTTGAAGAAAATCGACCAAGAGTCATTTAAGCTAAAAAGTTCTGAAAACTACCCGGTAATCTAGGTCACACTAAAAGCACATTGAATGAAAATTAACCATCAATTTAAATCTGATTTCAGAAATTAAAGATTCTATCATATCACAATAAATTTTAGGACCCACGACTCAGTCTTGGAAGATTTTTTTGACAACGGACACTTTTTGGAAAAAAGTCGTCGCCGAGACATTTTTGTGCAGAAAAAGCTGAGTATTGTTTTTTATGGCAAAATTATAAAGCAAGATGGATATATGGGTTGGAAAAAATGCTAAGTTAAGCATTGAGATCTTAATTGATTTAATAGAGGCCATTTGAAGTTGATTTGAGGAGATTTAAGTGTGCACTTGAAGCCTTGTTCTTCAAAATTCGTAGCTCCCCCTTCCCCTATCATTTTTGGACCATTTGAGAGTTGTGGAGAAGTGTTTTGGTGGCTCAATCTCAGCCATGGACTGCTGGCTTCTTGGACAAGGCTTGGGAGACAAAAATGTGGAAAAACAAGGCACATGGGACCTTGTCCCTCTTCTTTCTTATCCCCTCTCCCTCTCTCCATTTGGCCGACCACCCCATTCCCTTCATCCTCCATTTTGCATGCCTTCAGCCAGCAAGAGGACCGACCAAAGGAGCTGTAGCTATTGCACACCAAGGTCACCCGCGCCGTCACCATTCTTTCGCCAGAGCCACGCCACCTTGCTTGCATGCACCACCGCCCAACTCTATTGTTTCTCTCTCTCCTCACTTGATCAAGCTGTTGTTCGGTTCTATGGAAGTTTAGTCAAGGCTGTTTTGAGCCCGTTCGAACCCCGTAAGTTCAACCCTAGGCCCGGTTTGGCCTATTCTTGCATTCCCGGTCAATCTCCACTTGAAACCGAGTTGTTTGCTTCTGTTTTTAGCCAAGATCAGCTCAGTTTTTGTGTTGGTTTCTAGTCACCTTTTGGCCCGTTTTGGAGGTGTTCCTGGCCTTGGTTCCTAGGCCTGCTTTGGAGGAAAGTGTTTCCCACGCCGTTTCCGTCAGTTTGATCCGACTCGCGCGTTATTCCGGTGAATTTAGCTCACTAATCCTTGCTTAGTTTGCTAATTATGCTTAAGGGTTAATCAGTGTTAATTAAGTAGGATTAAGTGGTTAGATTATAGTAGATTAGTGATTATTAATTAATTATGATGCATGTTAGGCATTTGACTAGTGTAATTAGCTGGAGGACGGCTTATATTAATTATTGAATGCATCTCGGGATTTTTCCCGACCCTTCTTGGGCTTCAATTAGGCATTATGGGCCTAAATTGGATTTTTAGTATTTAATTATTAATTTTCGAAATTAATTTAATTATTTATTTATTTTTCAGAAATAAGGCTAGGATAGTCAACGACTAAAATTTTATACTTGATTGTTGTGGTGCAGTCCGTTTATTTAATTGAGTTCTACGTTGTGCTAGATTAATTTAATTGTGGATTTTTAGGGATTATTCTAAAATTGAGTTGATTAGTAATTGACTAATAAATAATTGGGTATCGATTGTCAGTGACAAAGGTATTGTGGTAGACTACCAATCATAATGGAAATTGTGGAAATGAAAGTACGTATGTAAGATGTATGCTGACCCGATGACTAGGCACGTCATCTAGGAAGTTGGGCATGTGTATGGTGGATTCATGGTAGGTTATACATCACCTCGGAGAAGGCATGTGGGCTCAGTGAGTTGGTCTATCACCTGGGAGAATGCACGTGGGCTCAGTGATTAAGTGTAGCATCTTGAAATAGACACGTGGGCTCGGTAATTCAATACATTACCTCGGAGAATGCACGTGGTCTTAATGAGTACATTTGGCATCTAAAAATGGCACATGAGCTTGGTGATCTGATGCGTCACTTTGGCAAACTGGTGCCTTAGAAAATGCATGTGGGCCCAATGTTTCAGTGTGGCATCTTAAAGAGCATGTGGGCTCGGTGACTTGATGCATCACTTAGGTAAACTAGCACCTTAGAGAATGCACGTGGGCCCAACGTTTAAGTATGTTATTTCGGCGAATAGATTGCCTTAGAAAATGTACGTGAGCTCAGAGACTGGGTATGTCATCCTGGAGAATGCACGTAGGCTTGACGTCTAGATGTTCTGTCGTGGAGTGGGGAATATATAATATTGATGGAAATGACCTTGAGATGGTTCGATTAACAAGTAATCGACTAGGTCGATTGATCGAGATATTGATCTGTGATGTAATTGCTTGGGTGCCAATTGAACTGTGCTATTATGCAGGTGGAATCTAAGGGTAAGGTAAGTTCTCTGACTCGTGTGTGCTTAGGCAGCCTGATTAGCGTATTGATTACTAATCGAATCTTAAGGGGTAGAACTTGCTGAGACATGGTCTTAATGGTTATTGTATAACCATTTTAGGCCCCTAGATGGCATCACCCCCACCTCCTCGAACTCCTGGGCATTTTGGTGTTCCAATGAAGTCACTGAGATAGGGACTCACTTCCCGATTCATCCTCATCCTAAAGGACTAGAGTATGCCCTGATTCAGTCGACTATTTGGGTTGACATGGGAAAAGATGCCCTGAGACCCCATAAGTATCGATCGTGGTATTCCGAGTACCATGATGGGTGAAAAGAGGGTCCCATGCTAGAAGAGGATGTGCCCATGTTTGTCCTAGAGGAGGCATTCGGGAAAGGGACAACTGATCACAAGGATGGATCGGTAGTGGATGCAAAAAACCCGAAACTTGAGAGTAATACTAAGTCACCTGTGTATTCAGCAGTAGGATCCAACTAGAGCATGCCAGAAGAAGGAGTAATAGTCGAGCAAGAGGAGGGACAGGAGGAGGATCAAGAGTGGGAATAGCCAAAGGTGGAGCCTATAGTAGAGGAAGCTGAAGATGAGCCAGAGACGAATTTTGAAGAAGAAGAGCTCGAGGATGAACCAGAAGAAGAAGATGAACTGGAAGAAAATAAGCTTAGTGAAGAGGAGTTGGAGGAGGATAACCTCGAGGAGGATCCTGAGTATGACCCGGATGAGGACTGAGATCCCATCCTATTTTGCAAACTTTGGGTTTTGATCGGATATATAGTAGATCGGACTTGGAAATAGTATCGTATTATAATATAGTTTGCCTTGTATAAAAGTGTGGTTATTTGTTTTCATGTTGTGAAAATTTTGGCCTACTTTTCTATCCCAGTGTTTTATTGCCTGTGGATTATTGTTTGCTTCCACATGCTTATTAAAATGAAAGGGGTCGGCGATGCGTCCCGAGACGTCGCTATTAATTGACCAAGTAAGAGATGGGCACGCGATCAAAAATCAGGACGTGACATCCCCTTTTTGTGGTATCAGAGCCAGGTTCAAGATTGGAGTGGTAAAGAGCAATGGGTCTTGGAACAGTGGTAGGAAAGGCCTTTAAATTCATGCTAATGCATGTCTGTGTTAGCTGAGTGCTAGAATTGCTTGTTATTTGGATTGCTCTATTTCTAATTCGATGTTGAATTGGAAGTAGGTATTAGTCGACTAAAGCTACACCATGAGCAATCGAGAGCCGATAACTCCTGCTAAGAGGGTTGGTAGGGCCATAACTCAAGGCAGAACGTTGAACACTACTCATCCAAGCTGAAATGGATGGTATAGCTCACCAAAGCTGAAAGAAATACCTATAGTACTGCTCACCAAAGCTGATAGATATATCTATATTACTACTCGCCAAAGCTAATATTTATATTGCTCACCGAAGCTGCTATGCAATAATGCTCACCGAAACTGAACTACGATAAATTAATCCTGGCTAAGGATCTTGTGCATTCCACACCAAATCCTCAATTAAATAACAACTAGGCCCAATTTCATCGTGTTAAAATATACCCGATAAAAATAATCATGTGTGGGTACACGGTCGGCCGGCTGAGCCAAAAATATAATATCCTTACTTTAGAAAATCCCACTATTTTTACAATGTCTGAAAACATTTTTGGCATTGTAAACCAACACCTAGTATTTTCTAATTAATTATTGAAATTACTTCATTTTAATTTTGGGATAAATACTCAAAATTACAACTTTTACTCAATTTGTACAACATAGAATTCAATTAAATAAACCAAGCATACCATTGCAATTAGCACGAAATTCTAGTCACTGACTATCTCCTTCTAATTTTCGAAAAATAATAAATAATTAAATAATTACCAAAAATTGTTAAATAAATGCATTTAATTACCAAAAATAGAGACTTAGGCCAGAAACGCCTAATTAAATACCGAAACGGGCCCGAAAAATTTCTGAACCAATCTAGATAAATACTACGACTTATCTAGTCTCTAATTACGCTACTCTAACCACCTAACATGCATAAATGAATAATTAAATTGCTAATCCGTTCTATCTAACCACATAATCCCTAATTAGCCTAAACTAACCAACCCTTAAGCATCATTAACTCTTTAAGCATAGATTAGTAAGTAAACTCACCAGTGTTGCAATCCGGTGAGTCCACGGCGACGGCAACGTGGAAACGGGTGACAAATTCCAAAGCGGCCCAGAAGAGGTCCGAAATAGGCCTAATTGTACACGGTTGGACTGGGCTGCTCGGTTCCGCTTGCTGCTGGACGAAGTGGCTTCAAGCAACGGTTGAGCCCAAAACAGGCCAAATAGGCGGCTAGGCTGGCAGGCGGTGGTTTGCAATGGTTAGATGGGGACGACGACGACTATGGCGACGATGGAAGGGCTCAAACATGAGCTAGGCTCGCGGAACAGCAAGCTGGAGTCGCGACTAGAGCAGGACGAGTGGGCTGGCATGTGGAGCTCGAGGGCAGTGCGATAATGAGTAGTGGCAGTCCTAGCCGCTCGACGACGGCTTGCGACAGTAGGGGGATGGCTGCTCATTTTTTATGGTTCTTTGGAGCTTCAAGGTGGTTGGAAATAGGGAAAGCAAGTCTGAAGAAGAAGATGAAGCCAGCTGCCTAGGTGGAGGGTCCCCTTGGCCTAAATATCCTTTATTTGATCATTAGATGGCCCCACACCCTGTCTGCCCCATCCTCAGCCAAATAGCAGCCACCAAGCTTCCCTTAGAAGCCACGAAAGTGGTCCAAAAGTTGTGGAGGCCATGGCATACGAATTTTGGGACGAATTCTCCCAAATTGGCCCAATTCTCCTTCCATTGGATTCAATTTGGTCCCCATAAATTCTATAAAAGTATCATCAACCAAATTAACATCTTTCCTTGCCAATAGAACCAACTTGCATCCCCAAAACGCAATAAAAAATGGTCCTCTAATTTTTCCGGTAAAAAGCCCTTTAAAATTCCACCAAAAATCTCGGTTTACGAAAAATCTTTCGAAAATGATTCGACATTCCTAAAATGACTCATGACATGAAAGAGCTTTCAATTTCTGAAATTGGATTCAAATTCACTGTTAATTTCAATATGGCATGATTTTAGCATGACCTAACCTATCGAGTAGCTTTTAGAGATTTTTAGCGCATTTGACCCGTGATTGATTATTTTCAAGCCACATTGTACATTTTCAACACATTGGTGACTCTTGATTGGCGTGAAAATCTCAAGATTTCAAATACGGACACAGGATACATAAATAATAGAAAAATCAGTCTAGTGCCGATCGATAGAAATTTTGTAAGTGGGTGGAATCACCCATACATTTTACATACCTTTGTTGAATTGACCTATCTATGGTCTCTAATCAATTTTGACAGTGTCGTAATGACTCTTGTAGACTAGCATGGTCGAGTAGTCGATTCCTAATCAAATTCTCAAATCTATTGTGTTAAAATCCCTTAACGGCTTCACCTAATAAATTAGTTATCCCGTAAGTGATCAGTTCGGGAAAAAGAACTATAGGCGCGTCAATGAAAAGCCCAACTTTATCAATTGAATACAAAACCTAAAACTCAAGATGTCAAAGCAAGACTTCTAGAGGTGGCTCCCATGTGACTCAAGTTGTCATGTAGCACTTAGACCTTGACTACAATAAGAAACGGTATAAAGTACTAGAGATGGCTCACATGAGGTTTCATTATCGTGTAACACTTAGTTCTTTACTGGCTAAAAACCCATTAGGTTTCCTCAACATAACATATTTCACATCATCTTTCAATAGTCATATTGCCCTGACTATAAATCATTATTTGATCATTCAATCATGGTCAATGGCATTGTGCTTTACACTTAAATGCCTCAATTAAAATAATGTACTTGGCCCATTTCTCTATATTAAAAATACTCCGTAAAATAATTATGTATGGGTACACAGTTAGCTTGAACCATAAAGTTGATATCCTTCCTTTTAAAAATCCCACTATTTTATATACTACATAAAAACATTTTCGGTGTCAAAACCCGACATCCGGTATTTTCTAATTAAATACCAAAATTTCACAATTTTGTAATAATTAATCAAAAATCACAATCACCACTCAATTGCACAATTTAACAATCAATTGCCTAAACTAAGCACACCACTACAATTAGCACGAAATTCCGGTCACCGACTATCTCGGTATAATTTTCGAAAAATAATAAATAATTAAATAAATGCAATTTAATCCAATAAATGCATACCTAGGCCAAAAACACTAATTAAACCATCTAAACGAGCTTAGAAAAATAATGCACCTATCCACATCAATCAAGCAATCTAATTAATTATCCTAACTAACCAACTAAATCACTAATTACAACTAACTAACCACCTCATCCATACTTAAACTAATATAATTAACCCTAAGCATAATTAACCTCCTAAGCAAGGTTTAGTAAGTAAACTCACTAGATTAGCGAGCCGGTGAGTTCAAGGCGACGATGACGCCAAGGCAGGCGAGACCCAAGCCTAAAGTGACACCAACAAAGGTCCGGACGGGCTTGGAAAAAGCCCATGAAGCCTCAACTGTGGGCTGAGGTTCGGCTTCTACTTGCTGGCTGGAAAGGCTTCGTCGAAGGGGCTAGGACGGCTTGCGGGCGGAGCTGGGCTAGCAGGTGGCAACGGCTAGCTTGGACGGCAGTGGAGACAGCTCGAGTGGAGTTGGATGGCAATGAGGCAAGCTCGAGCAACAGCTCGACGGCAGCTTGGGCGTAAGCAAGAGATAGAATGGTGGATTGGACACACAGGTGACGGGTGCGACTCATGGGTGTGCTCAGGTGGCAGCAGCTGCTCGAATGGGCGTGCGACGATGGGGCTAGCTCACCTAGCTTCCTCTTGTTCTTCTCCCAGTTTTTTTTTTTTAGCTCACACAACAACAATGGAGAAAGCATAGCAAGGAAGAAGAAGGAAGTGATTTGCTAGCTAGGGAGGGACCAAAAGCCCTATAAGTCTTCCAAAATATCACAAACACTCAAGTGATATGCCCCACTAGCTCACAACCTTGACCATCAGCCATTCTCCCTTCTCAACCTTCTCCAACAAGCCTCACATGGTGCCCAAATGTTGCACCCCACCAAGGCATACTAATTTCCAACATTTCCTATCCAATTTCAACTCAAGTCCATTTCAATTCAAGTCCAATTGGCTTTAATTCAATGGCCAACTTGCCAAGGAGGATGTCCACACTCAAATCCTCAATTGAACCAACTTGAACCCCAAAAATTCACCCAAAAACGGTCCCTTCGAATTTCTCAATCCAAAATAGCCCAACTTTGATTTTTCGCCAAAAATCATGATTTGTTGAAAATTCTTCGGAGGCTAAGTCAATGAACCTAAAATAAATAGTAACATGCTAGAACTTTCAATTTATGAAATCAGGTTCAATTTCGTGGTTAATTTTAACCTGACGTGAATTTAGTGTGACCTAACCTACCAAGTAGCTTTTAGGAATTTTTAGCACAATTGGCTCGTGGTTCATTATTTTTTAATCACATTGTACATCTTCGATACATTGGCAACTCTCGGTTGTATTGAAAATCTTAAGGTTTCAAATACGAACACAGGGTACCAAAATGACAGAAAAATCGATCTAATGCCAATCAACAAGAATTTTACAATTATGTGGAATCACCTACACCTAATCACATGGTTCTATCGAATCGACCTATCTCTGATCTCTAATCAATTTTTAACTATGCCGTAATGACCCTTGCAGATTAGCACGGTCCAGCAGTTGATTCTTGGTCGAGTTCTCAAGTCAGTCGCGTTTATATTCCTTAACAACTTCACCCGATAGGCTAGTTATCTCGTGAGTGGCCAACTCAAAGAAAAAACTATAGGTGCTTCGATGAAAAGCCCATTTCATTTAGTCGAAAGTAGGTTTGAAAATCAAGATGTCGCAACTCTTCCCCTCTTATAAAAATTTCATCCTTAAAATTTAAACCATTACAAGTCTTTAAACAAAAAGGTGGGGGTATTGTCGTCTCATCGATCTTCACTTTCCCAGGTTGCTCTTTATGTCCCGTGTTATTGCCAGACCAATTTGACTAACGAGATCGTCTTGATATGGAGAATCTGCTCTTTGCAATCTACAATCTAAATCGATATCTCCACATACAACACTGTCATCCACATCCAATTCTTCGAAATTTAGCACGTGAGTCGGATCAGGCTTGTACTTTCTCAACATTAACACGTGGAAGATGTCATGCACTTACGCCAGTCTCAGCAACAATGCAAGACGATACGCCAAAGTTCCTATTCTCTCCAAAATCTCAAAGGGACCTACGTACCCTGAACTCAGCTTCCTTTTCTTGCCGAAGCGCGAAGTACCCCTCATTGGTAACATCTCAAAGGGACCTTCTAACAACCCCTGCATCTACACCTTCAGTCCCTTCAATTTTGACGATGCCACATGGTAAGAAGCTTTGGAGATTGGCTCCGTCCTAGGGCCGAACTCAATCATGAACTTGATCTTCCTTTCTGGGGTAGATCAGGTTATTCCTTCGAAAACGCATCTGTAAATTCTTGTACCACTGCAATGTCTTCCATCTTCGGCTCCTCAACTATCATATCCACTACAGTTGTCAAATAATCTTGGCAACTTACATCGAGTAACCGATTGCCTTAAGTGATGACATTAAAATAAATGAGGGTCCTCTTCGATTTTCAACAAATTCCAAACTTCCACACGCTAACAAGTTAAACTGTATTACCTTACAACAACAATTCATTACCACAAGATGCTCCTTGAACCATTTTTTATATATGACATCAAAGTTATACATAAGCAAAATAGTCAAGTACAACTCTAGCCAATGATTCTCCTTTCCACGACCTCATTACAACAAACTGAGGTTCTATAAGCTTAACCAAAATTTCCGTTGCGCCACTATGATAAAATTAACCCAAAAAAATTCTTTCTCCCAATCAACACATACCTCGATTTGTTCTTGTTCCCTTCACCATCCTAGTGCTATTCTATCTACGGTGCCTTCCCTTTATTTTGTCCCATCGTTGGCGGTGGTAGCAGTGTGGTCCCATCTGCCTGCGCAGACAATCCTTGGATTGGTGGCTGTGCTGGCCACATTTAAAACAAGCTCCCATTTTGGGAGGACATGGAATTGAACCATGTATTTTCCTACAGAAATGACACACGTCGTTCAAGTTAAGCGCTGACTTTTCAATCCCATTCTTTTTGTTGGGCAGAATAAGATATCTTCGTTCAGATATGAGCTTCTTCCCAAACTAATTATCATCTCTATTCGAATTAAATCTCGACTCGAATGCGGCTACTTGTTCGATACAATTCCTTTTTATCAACTGGGCCCGATCGTATAGCTTGTTGTAATCTTTCAGATCGAATGGCACCAGCAGATTCTTCAGCTCTAGTCAGAGGCCATTCCTAAACCTTCATGCTCTGTCAATTGGATCTTCTATCATCCTGGAGGCGTACTGTGATAGCTCTACAAACTTGGCCTCGTACTAGTCCACAGTCATCAAACCCTGATGAAAGCGCTGAAATTCTCCATCTTCTGCTCTCTAGCACTGTCAGACAAGTACTTTCCATTAAAGACTTCAACGTAAGCATTCCACACCAGAACCACGCCTTCAAGAAACACTCTTCCCCTGATGGCCCTCCACAAGGTACTTGCATTACCTTGCAACTGATAGACCACAAGGATTACCTTATCTTCTTCCAAGCACCTCAGTAGCTCGAAGGCCTTCTCTAATTCTTGGATCCAGAGGGTTGCAGCCTTAAGATCACCTGCTCCTGTGAACTTCAATGGTTGCATCTTCAGACACTGCTCAACGAACTTGTGCATCAATCTCTCCCCGATCACTTTCCCAGGTTGGGCTCCAACAGGTGCGGCTACGACATCGATAGTGGCAGCTTGATACTGAACTTGCTGCCCCATCAAATTCCCCAAAGTCTTGAGCGCCTGCACGATCTCATCAATTCTAGGATCGCCAAGTGTTGCTACACCAGTACCGACCTGTTGTGATACTATCTCACTCAAGCTGGCCAATCGATAAGAATTTTGCAATTAGGTGGAATCACCCACACTTAATCACATGGTTCTATCGAATCAACCAATCTCCGGTTACCTCGTGAGTGGCCAACTCAGAGAAAAGAACTATAGGCGGGTTAATGAAAAGCCCATTTCATTTAGCTGAAAGTAGGGTTTGAAAATCAGGATGTCATAATTACTCTTATAGTAACTGAATGCAGCTCCATATCTTCTGATGCAGCAGGTGAATTTGGCGGGAAAGCAGTTGAGTTTCAAAGCTAGATTGATCCTACAAAAGGTTGACTCTAGTTTTACTCTATTTGACTGAATATGAAGAAGATTATTTGGTTCAGACTCTGGTTGCAAAGAATGACTCTTTGCTACACTCTTAGCTTTGGATAGATCCCTTGGAAGAGTTTAGCAGTATGCTCATGGCGGCAACCCAGTAGACGTGACTTTTGCTATCAAAGAGTTGAAGGTATTTGACCTTATTTGTTATTGATTATATCAAGACATCTGGGTCATAAATGTAGCTGAAATTTCTTGAATATAAGACTTCACTTTCAAACTTATCTCCATTTCTAGAAATTAGATCCACTTAATTGCAGTAATGCCATTGGAGTCACATTCAGGACCTTCTATCATGTTGAAGTTTTTCCTTGTGTCTTCCAATGAAGACAATAATATTTAACATTCGTTCATCTAATGGAAATCCAAGCATTTCTTGCATTATGTGAGGGATGTGAAGTTGGCATTCATTTATGCTTTCAGAAGGTTGGCAAGTAAGTAAATTCTAAATGCTTTTTTGTATCCTATCTTCTATCATTTTTTATCCCATGCTTCACTTCAATTTTGTGTATGCAAGTAGTGCAACAAGTAGATTTCGTGCAATCAGTGTGTAACTAGTTTTATTAGATGACAAATTGTTAGTTATCTACTCAGAGACCTAAAACATTCTCATGCATAGCTTCACAATCACAATAGTAAAGGCCCATGGCAATGTTACTTTTGGGCTAAATATGAAAAAATGAGAGACTATCATTGAAAATTTGGTTGATAAACATGATGGTGCACCTTCGAATTAAGTCTGGATAACAATAGCTCAAGGAGGTTTAAGTTCGGATGATAAATTATGTTTTTCTCTTTTTCTTTCCTTTTAACAAAAAAACATGCAAGTTCATGTATAAAGTGCACTTTCTTGCTTACCCATCGAGCTTACCTTTACTCGCTTGGTCATGACATAAGCAACCAAATATTCTAAGATAGAAATTAATTACTAATGATACTTGACTAGAGTTCCTCAAGTATGGCATCTAATCTTGGTCGATGGAGATCTATTCACTATGTAACTTGTTGTGCTAAGCACATCTGTCGAGAACTTCATAGTTAAATTAGCATTAGATATCATTTATAGGTCGTCCATACTAATGTTCCGCCAATCAACCCTACAATATGCTATAGTTCACTCATGCTAGTGTGGTGTCTCACTATGCCCTTCCCCTTTTAGGTATTTAATAGTTTAGAGCAAAACTCAATGCTACTATTAATTTGGACATATTTGATTGTCTTACCAGGATTAAAGTTTTCAAATACATGATCTCAGCAACATCAAACTTTTATTAAAAGATTCATGTAATGCTTATGTCTTTTTTCTTCTTTTTTTGTGCAAAAATATCATTGTGACATAATACACAAAATATACAAAATTATGATATAAAAATAGTTAAGATGTAATCCTCTAAATATCTTATTAACAATGAATTTAAATCTTATGAATATTTAAACATTTTTCTAAAATTAATTTTTAATTATAATTAACTCTTTCCATACTTCAAAATTCTTTTTTTCCACACGCATGTGTATGACTCTTTTTATAGTAGGAAATAGAATAGCAACTTTATGTGGCCTATCTTATCATTTTCATTCATCCTCAACATATTCAAACACTTTTAGCTGTGATGTGAATGTTTTCTCTTTGATTTTGAATTGTTTAGGCTTTTCCCCAATAAGTGATGAACCTTTGTATTGTGGCTCCTACATACATTGTCTAGTCCTACAGTCAGAGTCATTAGGAGGGGAATAAAAACCCAGATGAATTGACGAAAGGAAAACCAAAGGATAGAGAACAGATGTTTACATTAAACAAGACAAAGGTGCAAGTAAATGGAATTTCTTGTGATATGATTTTGGCTTTGGAGGGTGCCCAGTTGACTCTGCATCTCTATGAAACACAAAGTTGACAAAGAAAGAAAATAATGGCTGAGGACTTAGAGCAACTTCCTTTCCTTGAATCTCAATGGATTAGGGCCATCTCCCAGGATATCTCTAACTCCCACCATTTCTTCTTATGAAAACAGACAATAATTCTTAGAAATTGACTTCTATCTCTACCTAAGTTTACTCATATCAAACCAAATGTACTCTGTCTCACTTTTCTATTTCTTCCAAATGGGCCCCAACATATAAGAGGCTATGCATCTCACTTTTCTAATGTGAATTTGCTTTGTTTTCCAATGGGTAAATCTTTTCATTAAAGAATTTGTGACCAGTTACTTCCCTCTCTCTCTCTTATTGCATGCTTCCTTTGTGACCTGAAGTACATGTCAAGATAGTATAGAGTGTTGCTGAGGTTGGGATATCAGGATCAAGTCTTGAACTACATCAAAACTGTCAATTTCTGTATAGAAAGACTAGTGAATGAGAATAATGTGATTCTCTCTCGAATTCACTTAATCGATTCCCAGTTTCTCCTTGACCAAAGAAAAAATCCCTTATTTCTCCAATTTCATAGTATTGTTACAAGTAATTAACTAAGTAGTACAATCATCTTTGTCATCATTACACATTCTATTTTGTGACGTAAAAGGTGTCTAAGATAATAATAATAATAATACAGAAGATGATGATGACGATGATGATGATGATGATGATGATGATGATGATACAACATGAGACTCGTGTCTTAGCCAGCATTGGCTAGGCAGAAAAACCACAACATCAGAAAAACCAAAAACTGTCAACCGTTTGTTCTCTAGTTAATCCTCAGGCTCGAACAAGGATGGGATTATCAACATCATGATGCAAAGAATGAAAATTCAAGGCAAGTCACCAAGTAGAATGTGCATCAGCAAACTACAACTAACACAACCAAGAGCAACAGCAATGAGAGCGTATGCAAGTTGAAACCGTGGGTCCATATCTTGCCTTCATATTTTCAAGATTAATTTTTACTGGACCTTTTTTACCACTGTATAGATAAGCATGACTGGCGCAGTAGTGTTATTGGCTGGACCTATATATCTATACGTGTCCCTGATGGCTTGAAGCAAGGACTCCTCCATGGAATCAAAATTTTGATTATATGTTGCAGCAATTTGAGCTATTTGCTCTGCTCCATATCTTGCATATCGTGGAATTAAAATCAGCAAACTACTTGTTAGGCGACAGTATGTTGCAAAGGCTCAAGTTGAGCTCTTTCCACATCATATACAGTGATAATATATCCAAAAGCAATCAAGATATGACTCGGAAACGAACATCAAGCAAATCTCAATGTTACCAACAAGTATACATAGTAGTGATGCCAAGCTTCTAGTGCAAATCATAGCTAATGAGCCAGTGCATTGCATGAGTCTAATCCATGTATCGATCCATGGCTAATTATAATTCTTCTTTTGGACAAAATGTAACATCAGAGGGCAAGGGAGTACCTCTTCAACACCTACAAATCTCTCCCAGTTCACTGTAACAACAATTATTTGCATAACAAAACCACTCAGATGCACAAAACTACCGGGTTAGCCCCCGTGCTTATTAGGTAGAAACATAGTAGTGACGTTAATAGCAGGTCTCATCTTTTCTTAGGAGGAAAAGCTAATAAGACTTTCAATTAATACATTGTTCTTAATAAGATATACGTCTATTAACACAATATATATAGGCGTGTCTCTTCATTTGACAGAATCTCCCATCCAGTAACTTCACGAGACGATTTACATTATTTCCAACTTTGTGGATTTCAAAAAAGAAATGCAGTTATTATGGATTTCACTTTTCTCTGACAAATTCAGCTGTTTTAAATGTATGCATACGTGAGAGAGATTCTTCCTAGTATGAGTCCTAATATATTCAATTACCAAATGGATATCATGAAAATATGCTAATTCGCACAAAAGAGGGTTGATGACTACAAGAAGCATTCTTACATAAGACAAAATCCGGGTGTTACAACATACTACCCCAATCCAGGATATGTAAGAGACAAGCCATTTTGCATCCACCAGATATGCCGCTAAGTTCATGCTCTGTTCTAAGTAGAGCCTATTTCTACTCTTTGATAGTTGAGTCATTATGAACATCTCGATCAATAGAAGGGAAAAAAACAAACAGATGAACAAAAATCTGGACGTTAAAATTGGTGTTCCAATGCAACTCTCAGAGTGCGTTTTGTAATTATTCAGTTCTTGAGAATAATTTCTATTTAGGAATAACATTTTTGTGATTTTGTTTCTTAGATGAATTTCTAAGCATTTGAATGCATACATTAATTGTAAAAAATTTCTAATCCTAGAATTAAAAAAAAAATGAATGTGTTTAGTACAACTCTCAATTTATTTGAAACTTAAAGTTTCTTTTAATTTTTTAATAATTTTTTGAGGTTTTTCTCTTCTTTTTATTTCTCTCTCTTCTTACTCCTCTAGCCAGTGGCCTCGCCAATCCCTAGGGAGGTCGTTCATGCCTAGGCACCAAGAGGTCAGCCTTGCCCGATCCTGGTGAGGGCGATCTCGCAGTGGTTGGGTGAGGTCAAACCTTGCTTCGACAATTAGCTAGAGACAAGCTTTCCGACTCTTGAGGAGCCCAGCCTTGCCAAGGGCTAGTGAGGCTCCAGCGAGGTTGCTGAGTGTAGTGACTAGCTAGAGGAGGAAGAAAAAAACAAAATGACTTGGTTTCAAAAATTGTTCCCAAGAATGGAAAAGTAACTTTTTTCTACTTCTTATTTTTGTTTCAAATATATTCCTTGGCTACTGATTTATTCCTGAAATAGAAATATTAGCTGACATTACCAAACATATTTCTATTATTCTATTGTTTCAGTATAAAAGAGTAGAAATAATAAACAATTGACCGATAACCAAGGTTTAACAGTCTAATGCGAGAAACAGGCCATTTTCTATGGGCGAGTGAAAGACCTGCGGGACCTCTCAAACTAACAGTACAAGTTCAGAGTTCCACCGCCTGTTCTATGTAGAGTGCAGGTTTTGCACTATAAAATGGCATTCACGTAATCGATTATAGAGTGCAAGCTGATCTAAGGTAGGAACATGAAACAATATCAATATTTTGGCATGAGTTTCCCCGCAATACTCCAACTGAGTGATAGAGCTGGGCCACAGTTCTTAATATATTTTTAAGGTCGCCGAAGCTTACCTCCGACCACCGTGACCATCTGGATTGTTGTTCTCCATTAACCTTCCCCAAGTCTCTCCCTTTCTTCCCGAAAATGAGGTTTCTTCAAGCGTTTGCCGATCGCTGTATCATGAACGACAAGGTTCATGGGAATAAAAGACCCGGCGAGGGCGTTTGGGGTGGTGCATTATTAATTTTTCCACCATGCTTTCGTCTGTTAATGAGATGAAGATAAAAGTGGGAGCCCTCAAAACGCCAAAATCCGATCCTTAGAAAGTCTGCGCACTTGCCTCTTTACTTGGAAACATTGCGGGTCCTAGCACCTACGTGCTTCCCCATGATTTGTTCTCTGTTTTCCTTTTGCCTTTTCGTTAATATGTCCGTATTTTTATACACGCGGTTTCGTTATAGTATTCGGATTTTTATAACGCGGTTTCCGTAGACGGAAGACTTTTTCGAGGAGACATATGCACTCAAGGGGGCTTCTTCGAGGAGACGTGTGGACTTAGGGGCATTTTCAGTCATTGTATCCATTAAAAAAGTAAAATTCATTGCTAATAGTTATTAAGGCTTTCGTTTCACATGAAAGAAAAAAAAATGAACTTTCAGGATAATATTTTTTGCATATTTCAACATTCGATTTATAGAAAATAAACTAGTCCAAGAGAACATTTTTGATCAACGAAAAGACGTCATCACCTCGCCCTCAAATACCTCATCATCACGAGGAGAGAAAAGGGGAAAAGATCAGGTTTAGGGATACTTGATCATGAGAGTTCCCTCCTGGCTCGCTTTCCAAAAGACATCATCACCTCGCCTTTTGGATCAAGCCTTTCATGAGTTCTCTCTACAGGATCATGAGCTCTCCCGAGCTTGTACCCCACGTGACAGCAACGTATTGCAATCCATATCCACACGGGCAACACACCTTAGAAGAAAGGGTCAGGTGTGGGTATCGGATTTAAGGGTACCTTTACCATGGTAGCCCTCTTGATAGTACACCTCACTCATAAGGATGGCATCACTTCATCCTCTAGGGTACTCTCATATCGAGTATGCTAAACCATGGTGAATTTCATTGAAACTCATACCTTGCGCGACGGGTTTATTTATACGGTCTAGTTATTTATGACAACCCAAAAATAAGACGGGAGTCGCCACTAGCCTCATTTTTGGGGTCAACTAGAAAACTCAATCAAGGGTCGGGAGTGTCCTCTCGATTCCTACGAAACCAAATATCTAGGTTTGAGAACTTGGGTTACACTAATATTTCCATTAGCGCTCTTTCAGTACCTAACATATCCACATGTTTCTTTTTACATTTTCGGGATCATTAGACTTAAATTAAGCAATCATGCATAGTTGGTCATTTTCATTCTATTCTATTTCTAGAAAAATTGAGAAAAAAAAAAAGCAATCAATGGAATTGAAATTACAAGATAGTAAGGGCATGTTTGTTTATTTTTTGTTCTGCTCCCGTAAAGGAAGAAAGAAGAAAAAAAGAAAAAATATAATAAAAACATTGAAAAATTAAGAGAAACAAAAAAATTATACAAGGTTACCAAACGCATTTCTATTCCTGGAGTAGAAATTTTTTGCAGTTATCAAGCACATTTTTATATTCATAAATTGTTATCTGGAACAGAAAAAAAAAAAAAACTATATTTGTTCAAAAATTGTTCCCGGAACAGAAACGTTATCAAACGCGCCCTAAGTAAACAATTATGGAAAGAAATAAATCTACCATGCAATCCTAAAAAATATAAAAGAGAAACACAATTGAAAAAAAAATGAGAGAAAGAGAGAAAACCCGCAACTCATCGGGCTTTATACAACAAATGGAACCCGAGACATATGTTGGGGAAATGAATAGTACATAATAATAGTCAAAATGGACATCGACCTCCACCATCTTTGTGCTTTCTCCATCTTCAGGGTCATAATCTAAACCTAATCTAAGAAACTTATAACTAGGTGCATACAATGAAAAGAAACAAGCATACACATCAAAGTAATAAAAAACAAGATATCATGTCAAGATCAATCATATAAAGGAATTGCAAGTGCAGATTTCAAATAGAAAAAATGAAACAAAAATGTCAAAAGTTTGTCCAAACAAGAGTTAGAACAAGGGTCCGAATTTGATCCCTTGTCCAGATTGTGATCTAGCTTTGAAAACAATGGAAAATAGTTCAAACGATGAGCGAATGGCATGAAATCAATGGTATTAGGAACTTCTAAGTGTGTCCTACATCTTCCTAAAAGAGCTCGAGTCCAAATTGTGTCAATTTAGTATCCTAAAATCGAGATCTCTAAAAGTGTGTGCATTAGTTATTGAGAAAACAGAACATAAGCATTCATTAGAAAACCTCAAAATCACTCAAGGAATGCACAAATGGCATGAAGAAATCATACGGGACTTAGGATTGGATGTGACGGAAAGTTTGGATAGTCATCTAATCCTAAGTCGACATGCAAAATGTCATACAATTTAAATGACATTATAAGATGATTCATGATTTCTAATGATATGCTTGGAAATTCTAAGTATGATGAACACTTTTTGTGAGACAATTTAATGTGCAAGATAAAACTTAAATAACATGTTGCAACATGTAGTTCAATCATCAATGAGACATGATCGTAAGATTTGATCTTTAGATGACTCAAACAAGCATGGGAAAATGCTGATATGACAAGATTTCATTTCAGCATTAAGTTTATAGAACAAGTATGATTTCAGCCATCTTCAAGACATGCATATATCCTACCAAAAATATCGCATATAGAGCATTCGATGATGAAGATTTCTCATTAAGAGGTTGAAACTCAATTAAGATATATGAGTCATGGCAAAAATGGCAAAACAGACCAAACTATATGTCTAGCACATATTGCTGCACTACCTTTTACTATAATGCATGCAATTGACTTATTTTGCCAATGTAAAAACCTTGCAAAGCATGCATCAATGGAACATATATATCATGTATTTCAACTTTCATGAAGGATTTGAGACCAAATAGGTACATTTATGGACTCAATTTCATCAAAACAAATCTTGGACCAATGCAGGATAAACTGACCTATGTTTGGATCTGAGTGATTTTGACCTAACTAAACATGTCTAAAAATTTTGAAAAAAAAAAATATAGGACATGCACAACACCTGTGTGAGCAACTTTCACGAAGGAAAGGTGTTTCTGAACTCAACACAAAAATCAATACAAAAATAGCAAAATTAGAGATCGATACTAAACAGATTAACCTAGGCTTAGATCTAAGTAGATCTGACCTAGTTAAACACATTCAAAAATTGTGAAAACATTACAAAAGATGTACGAGACAATTTGGAACAAAACTCATGCAGACGATTTTGTTAAAAAATGATCATGCAAGTTAGCAGTAAAAATAACAAAGCCAGAAGGCGGAACAGAATCGGAACAAGAAAAAAAAAACCTAAACTACTGCAGAATCGTTAACCTTTGAAGGTATTTGTCGAGGATCAAATGACGCTCAATTGGGGCATGCAACCTACCATTTTGAATCTCGTGACACATACATCAAACTTCTAGTTCATAACTTCGCAAGATAACAATATTTAAGAGCTCAAAACCAACCTAACAGAAACATGCTCATTCAAATTCGAAAATCACAAAACCACTAGATCAAAATATAATCAACTCCAGATCATTCAAGCATTGATTCTAATTAGATTTGCAACGCATCCTGGCCCCAAACCTTCGTTGTCGATCATGTATTTCGACATGAGAAGCTCTTGCCTCATCGGACGCTATTAAAAAGAGTTTTATCATCTTACCTCGAATGAACCAGCGAAGAATTGACTTTCAAAGTAGTCCGCCTTTCAATGACAATGAAGCTGCTAGCTTCGATCTCGTTTCAGGAATCGCCGGACGTGAAGAATGTCGAGTTCAACTCCAGTACAAGAGCTGTTCAACGCCGATCTTCAGACTATGTTAGCTGGATCTTGCTACTGTAATTTTTTCTGGAAATCAGAACGCCAAGAACTTCTAATGGCCGAACAGCAAGGGGAAAATCCTTCGAACTTGGAAATGGAACTTCAAAAATCTCGACACGAAATAAGCAAAAAACTACTGGAATCCCCAAGAACTTGGAGAAATTGACAAGTCAAGCTCAATTTTACTTAATGAGTCCATGACTCATCCCGTTGTTTTTCAGAATTGTAGGGATGGAGGTCTCACACTAGTTCTGGAGTTAGTCTCGCTAGAGGAGTTAAGTGTCACCTTGGCCTTTTTGAGTGTAGAACATGTAATGGTTGTAGATATAACAGTCCATGATAAAAGGGCTTGCAAATATAACTGATGTAATTGTGTGTTTGCAAGTGGTTGTTTTCCTAGCTGCTTGTTATTTGGATGTTATATTTACACTTCCGCATGTGCTTAATGAAAAGAAATAAAGGAAACGGGACGGCAACGCGCTAGGATGTCGCAAAAGTAACCCTCGCCGCTCGTGACCCTGGGGTGTCACACCCCGATCCTCGGGCACGCACACATCCCTTACCTTGGTCGATTAATAGCGACGCCCCAGGACGCATCGCCGACCCTTTCATTTCAATAAGCACATGCGGAAGTAATTATAAAATCCCCAGACAATAATTCAATGGGATAGAAAAGCAGGACTGCAACTCATAGAAACTAGGACATACCTTTATACATATCGGGTTAATTTATTTACATCGCCAGCCGATATTTACAAGGTCAAACAAAAGGTTGGTTATCAAAATTTATTGTTCTAAGACCAACTATTTAGACTCAACTTCTGGACTCTCAGGGTCCACTTGATCCGGGCGAGATGACGGGTCTTCTACATCACCATCAGGTAGGTCCGCTTGTTCCACATCCTTAGCCGCATCAATCACTTCAGCAAGAACATCGAAGCATAGAAGGGGGCCTATCCTTAAACCGTATGGAGTGGTTTTGAACCAGGCTCTAAAAAGGTCGGGTACTTCGTGATTTGGGGCCTCATCTGCCCAGACTGAAGTTATCACCAACTCATATGTCCAAAAGCCCCTTAGATCAGGAAAAGCATAGACCCGATCGGTCGTTCTCGTAGGACGACCGTAACGACCAGGGGGATCTACCATCTCCAAACCTGAAATGGTTATTCAATAACCAATGAGATCACGTCTCAGCAAGCTCTACCCCCTAATACCCGATTAGTAAACTAATACACCGTCTAGGTTGCCTATGCACAGCACAAGTCAGAGAACTTACCTTGGCCTCAGTTTCACCCTGCAATTTAAGGTTAAACACATATATTCAAACAATTCACGACATACGATCAAGCATTGATCAATCGACTTAGTCGATTACATGTCAATCGGACCATCTCTAGGTCATTCCCACTCGTACCATAATTTCCCAGTGGTGTACTCATTCACCAAATCACATGTGTTTCTCGGGCGTTGTTTTCGCCAATGACATACCGATCACCGACACCGTGCGTTCTTTAAGGCGCCGTTTTCACCAGTGATATCCTCGATCACCGAACCACGTGTCCTTTCTAGGGCGCCGTTTTCGCCAAGGTGACATCGGCTATAGACAACATCGTGAGTTCTTTAAGGCGTCGTTTTCACCAGTGATATTTCCTTAATCACCGAACCACGTTTGTCTATAAGTCATTTACGTGCGTTCTTTAAGGCGCCATTTTCGCCAGTGATACTTCCAATCACCGAACCACGTATGTCCAATAATATCGTACCTGATTGGTCTCAACCAATAACATTCTCAGTTAGCTCTCATCATTCTCTCTACTATATAGCCCATCAACGTACTGGCGCTATATATTCATGTTCGGCCATTACCAATCAAATACTCAATAACAGACAATTTATGACAATTCCTCAAATTTCACAATTTAAATCAATTCCATAAAAATTGAAGCTCAATTAAATAAACGGACTACACCATGACAATCGGCACGAAATTCCGGTCACCGGCCATCCCGGTTGAATTTCCGGAAAAATAATTAATTAAATAATTAATTTTGAAAATTAAATAAATAAATAATAAAAATCCAATTTAGGCCTGTATTGCCTGATTGGAACCCGAAACGGATCGGGAAAAATCCCGAGATACATTCAATAAATATTCGAGGCTCTCTACTTGCTAATGACTAAGTCTAACCACCTAACATGCATCATTAAGTCACTAATTAAATTGTTCTAACCTAATCTAATCACCTAATTGCATTTAATTAAATCTAATCAACCCTTAGGCATAATTAGCAAACTAAGAAAGCATTAGTGAGTAAAACTCACTGGATTAAAGATCCGTTCGGATCAAATCGACGAGCACGCGACAAGGCTCGGTTCTCTCCAAAGCGATTCTGGCAACCGAGGTCGAGACGGCTCAAAAAGGGGCCACGGGGTCTTCAAACCCTTGCTGGAAACTGAAGAAATAGGCTGCTGAAACGGTTTGCCTTCTTCCACTCAAACGGACCTCTTAGAATTGAACCGGTGTAGACGTGGGTTGGGCCGAGCTACTGAAAACAGAAAGGCCGAAGTTGCTGCCGAAGGGGCCGCGACTTCCACGTTGGAGATGAGTCCCACACGCTGGAGGGCTGACTGCCCAAGTGAGGGCGTCCGCGACTTCTGGGGAGGGGCAGACTGAGCACGAAAAGGGACAAACAACCGCACAATCGAAGGAAGCAGCGTCGTCGATTCTGGTGGACCACGCTTCGACTGATTAAGGAAAAAGACAGCACGTGCAGATGGGAGAAGTCATGCGAGGAAGTGGACAGCAACCGCACCAAAGGAGAGAAGACTCCTTCGGTCTTGATGAGGGAGACGGCGAACAGTGCAGAAACCGAATGGGACGTTTGCCCACGTCGCCCAGAGAAAGAGAGAGAGAGATATTTATTTATGGGATAAGCAAAGACTCGGTCAAACATGGAAATTGAATTCTGCAGGGAGAGACAGTCAGTGGGGCATGAACCGAGAGGGAGAGGATGTGCGGATGGTATTCACGCACAAGGAAAAGTAAAAAGGAACGTGCGTGGAAGGGGAGAAGGAGGGAGAGAATAAATGTGAGCGTGCGAGTGAGTGGGGGCATTCGGCCAAGGAAAAAGAAAAGGAGAATTTAAAAGAAATTATCCTTAAACCAATAATTCTTGTCCCAATTGCTTTTGTTTAGTCCAATTTGATCTCTGAAAATTCCCAGGCTAAGTTATTTGATCCCCACTTGCTTTCTTGCATCAAATTTCCCTCAAACAATAAATTTCGGGCAACAAAAACGGCTATTTTCTTCAATTCCGAATTTTAATTCATTTTCTTTTCGGAATCCGATTTTCTGAACAAACAAATCCGGTTGAAGTCCAATTTGAATTCAGAAAAAGTCCAAACAACTTCCATTCACTAATTCACTAACACCAGATGTCAAAAATCCCTTCAAATCGGCCAATCTAAATTTCCGTTCATTTTCCGAATCGTCCATCTTGATTTCTCGAAAAATCCCGAACTCTCCAGAATTTTCTCAAAAGGTGAGTCGACGTTCCTAGAATGACTCATGACACGACAGGACTTTCAATTTCTGAAATCGAATTCAAATTCGCAGTTATTTTCAGTCAAACGCACTTTTAGTGTGACCTTACCTACCGGGTTAGCTTTTAGGAATTTTTTGGTGCAATTGACCCGTGGTCAATTTTCTTCGAACCACAATGAACCCATCCGATACATTGGCGACTCTTGATGATCGTGAAAATCTCAAGGTTTCAAATACGGGCACAGGGTACCCAAAACGACAGAAAATCGGTTTAGTGTCGATCGATGAGAATTTTGCAATCAGGTGGCATCACCCACACTTGATCACACATCTCAGTCGAATCGACCTATCTCCGGTCTCTGATCGATTTTGACAATGCCGTAATGACCCTTGCAGACTAGCACGGTCGAGTAGTCGATTCCTGGTCGAATTCTCAAGTCTATTGCATTTAAAATCCCTGAATGGCTTCACCGGATAGGCCAGTTATCTCGTGAGTGGCCAACTCAGAGAAAAACACTATAGTCACGTTGACGAAAGGCCCATTTTATCCAAATCGAAATCAGAACTTGAAATTCAGGATGTCACATGGGGATGGAGTCAGGGTCATGACAGAGCCCATTCCTTATTTGGTTTCTAACCGGCCTCAATAAGCTAATGGCAACAACTCATATAAAATTTTGATAGAGTTAACTTGGACTTGAAATGAAAAAACCAATGTCACCGAGGTACAAATTGGTAAAATACATATGCTTGTGAGAAGAAGGATAATAAAATCTTAAGAAAGTCTGCGTTTGTGATTGATAAACAAATACCTCTTCCTTTTTTATTTTTTAATCTAATTTAATTAAGATTTTGGTTTAAAATTTTGGATTTAGGTCAAAATGATGTTGTTTTGATTTTATATTTCATGATTTAGTAAGGTAATGTCATGCAGGAGAGACAAAATATTAAAAGAAATCATGTTAGCATTTTTTGTTAGTTTAATTGGATGGAGCTAACGGAATGACTCGATTGCACCAATTGAGCAAGATTTAGGACTTGATTGTACTTTTTATAAGTTGTAGTGGGGGTTTGCACCCGGAACTACTTGGATCGAATCGGATCAAACTAGCGAGTTTTGGATGGTTCCCAAAGAGGGCAGTTCAATTCTCAATTCCCCTTCTTGGAACCAAGTGGCCGTTGATCTAGTTCCTAGACGATTGGACTAAATCGAACCGATTGATTATATATATAATATATATTTTTAAATTTCTTAAGAAACAAACCCTAATTCCTCCCAATTTCCCTCATTTCCATTGAATCTGTAAATTTTTTAAGAAATTACCAATTCCACTAGAATGGACCAAACCAAACCAGACTGGTTGATTAGTCCGACTCCCAGTCCTAGAATTTAGGAACCGATCCCCCTAGTTCAGTTCTCGGTTCCACCTCGAAATCGGATTGGACCGGGAAACTGATCAGTCTTAAGTTGTTGGAGGATTCCATTACACTTTTATGACAAGTTTTAGGGTCGTAATATACCTTTTCCTAATAAATAACAGCAATGATCACCTTGTCCATTCTTCGACAATAACATTGGAATCCCTTATCATCACAATACTGTTTAGCTTAATCTTCACAAATTATAAACTGTGAACATCATTGTCATCTTGTGTTATGGATTCTAATTATTTAAGTAGATGTAAAACATATAAGTGAAGTCTCTGATTCTATATTATAGTATTTAATTACAATATGTAAAAACCTGTTTCGAGATAAATAAATTCGTAGTTTAACAAAAACAACTATGACTTCTTAAATAATAATTTTAATTTTCCTTTTGTCTCAATCATGGAGTGACAAACTTAAGTATTCTGCTTTACCAAAAAAAAAAAAGTATTCTTAGTTACATGAAAATAATTATTTCGATGAGATCAATAATTAGTAATTTTTTATTTTGGATACACGGGAAATCTTTAGGCTAAAAGGTGGAATAACCGTTCCATATAAATTAGAGCTAGATTTTGAGCACACGCCATGTGCGTGCGTGCTTGCATTCACCGTCTTTCTTTTTTTAAATAATAATATTTGCAGTCAATAGTGACATCCAAAAAAATGGAGAAAATACCAAAAAAGTTATAAACTTATTGTATTAGTACCAATTCAGTCCAAACTTTTCAATTAGATCAATTTAGTATTAAACTTTTTTCACATTGGTATCACTAGAGTTCATTCAACTTATTTTTTCGATTTTTTGAATTTTTTATTGATTTTTATTTTTTCTATTATTTTCTTCCTTTATTATTTTCCTCCGCTAGCCTTTGTGATGGCCAGCAAGGGCAAGGACCGAGGCACCCTGGCCAGCCATAGGTTAGACTGGCCCTCATCAGCCTTTGGCGAGGGCTAGCAAGCGTTGGGAAATCATCACCAACGTCAGAGGTCAATGAGGCCAGCCCTCACCAAATCTTACAGGGGGACCACTATAATAAGGGCAACCTTGCTTGGATGGCTAGCAGCCTCATCCAAGCAAGGCCAATCCTCGCCAGTCCTCGTTAGCCTTTGGTGTGGTTCTCACTAGAGGTCGACAAGGGCTTCGCAGTGCTTGCCATGCCTCACCGGTGCTTGCCAAAGGTTGACAAGGGCTAGGATGCCTTCGCCTTGCTGACCATCACAGAGGCTAGTAGAGGAAAATAAAGAGGAAAGAAAAAAAAAAGGAAAGAAAAGAAAAGAATGAAAAGAGAAGGACAAAAAGAAAAAAAAAATGAAAAGGAAAAGGAAAAAAATCAATAAAAAATTTTAAAATTATATATTATATAAAAGGTCTACGTCGCACCAATTATGCCACATAGAACAATCGACGTCTATGTTAGCAATTTCCGGCATAAATTAGTTAGATGTACTTAATTGGTGCCAACGCAAAATGTTTAGAACTAAATTGGTCTAACTGAGAGGTTTAAGAATGTAATCTGTTTTTATTTTTATTTTTTTGGGTACTTTTCCCCAAAAAAAAAATGTGAAGATGTAAATGCGAACAATCAAAGTGAGTAATACATTTAATTGCGATTATCTTCATAGAGTTTCTTAGAAACATCCTGCGATGGCACTCACCGTGATTTCGCCCAAAGTCATCTCCCTAATTATAATAATGAACATATAAAACATGAAAAGAGAAAAAGAAAAAGAAAAAGCTTCGCTTTGCTTTCTGGTCGGTCCAAAAGTCGACTCAAAGAAGAACAAATTTCTCGCATTCCCACACCTTTTCTTTAATTATAAAAACCAGAAAGCCCCCTGATTATAATAATGTATATATATAATAAAATAAAATAAAAAAAGCTTCCCATTGCTTTCTGGTGGGTCCAAAATTCAACTCAAAGAATTTCTCGCATTCCCACATCTTTTCTTTAATTATAAAAACCAGAAAATTCAAATTTTAATTTTTATATTTCGCCTTGGAAATGAATAAGCAAGGAAGAAGAAACAACAGATTTGCACCCCTCGTCATCACTCCCCGCAATACATCAATACATTAAGTCATCATGAATAGTTCTACTGTATGTATTTTATCAGAGGTTTGCGGATATTAATGAAATCATGTTGTCCAAGATTAAAAAATTGAAAGGCCATGGCCAGTAGACAGAGAACCAATTCATGATACAACAAATAAAAATGGAAATGGATTTGTTGTTGATATAAATACTAAATGTCTTTAAAGGTGTGAATCAATCAATCAATGACGCATTTGTTTCACAGAAAACTCAATAATACAGAAAAATGTTCTCCTGTAAAGCATTTTTCAAGAATACCATTAGTTTTTCTTTGTTTGGTCATGTATGATCAAATACATTTTTCTGATATTGGATCTCATTGGAAAATAATTTTAATCTCATGACTTTATCTCAGAGAAAAAATATTCGAATTTTTAAATTTTTTTATTTCGAATTTTTAATTAAATATTATTCTTTTCTTTTATATTTTTTCTTTTTCTTTTTTTTTTCTTTTTCATTTTACCTCCTTCTTCTCCTCCTCTGCTGCCTCAAGCATCATCTCTGTTTGCTTCCTTTGCCGGTTCCTCCCTAGCTGACTCGCAAGGGGCGAGCTCCAGTCTTGTAAGGTTTGAGACTCGCCAGCCTTGGTCAAGGTCGTAACCTCTGACGGCAAGGCTCAAGCCTTGCCAGCTTGCCGCTAGAGGCCTCAGGCTTGCCCAATCTGGCAAGGCTTGTGCCAAAGGCTGCAAGCTCTACCGATCGAGTGAGGCACGCCGCGAGCTCACTTGATCGGCAAGGCTCATTGCCGGAGGCCACAAGCTCGCTTGGCGAGTCTCCATGCTTGCTAGCCTTGAGCAAGCTCGAGTCTCATCGTCATAGGGCACAAGCTCGCCTGATTTGGCGATAGGCAATGAAGAAAATAAAAAAAGAAAAAAATTAGAATTAAATTGATTTTATAAAATTAAATTCTTTTAAATACAAAATTCAAATTCAAATTTTTAAAATTATATCATTATAAAAATGATTGTTTTTTTTGCCCAATACATTCAGAAAATGTTTTCTAATTCTTTTAAAGAGGAAATCGTTTTCCTCAATTTAAGTTTTGGTAGGAAAACTTTTTTTATTAATTAATAAAGTATTTTTGTTGTCTTATTTTTCTGAACGAATCAATTATCGGAAAGTAAAACAAATTTCTTAAAAATATATTTTTTTGCAAAACAAACGCAACCGAAATCTAACTAATGGCATCCACTATTGAGCATGAAGGACGCCGTATCCTATACCACAGCCTCCAGGCGAAGACCTGCTGTGGGTGGAGTCAACATATCGACGCGTCAAAAGTCCACGACGAGGATGGCCTCGGTCATTCCAAGGCCCTCACCGTGACTTCGCCCAAAGTCATCTCCCTAATTATAATAATGTACATATAAAACACGAAAAGAGAAAAGGAAAAGAAAAAGCTTCGCTTTGCCTTCTGGTCGGTCCAAAAGTCGACCCAAAGAAGAACAAATTTCTCGCATTCCCACACCTTTTCTTTAATTATAAAAACCAGAAAGCCCCCCTGATTATAATAATGTATATATATAATAAAATAAAATAAAAAAAGATTCCCATTGCTTTCTGGTGGGTCCAAAATTCAACTCAAAGAATTTCTCGCATTCCCCCATCTTTTCTTTAATTATAAAAACCAGAAAATTCAAATTTTAATGTTTATGTTTCGCCTTGGAAATGAATAAGCAAGGAAGAAGAAACAACAGATTTGCACCCCTCGTCATCACTCCCCGCAATACATCAATACTTAAGTCATCATGAATAGTTCTACTGTATGTATTTTATCAGAGGTTTGCGGATATTAATGGAATCATGTTGTCCAAGATTAAAAAATTGAAAGGCCATGCCCAGTAGACAGAGAACCAATGTATGATACAACAAATAAAAATGGAAATGGATTTGTTGTTGATATAAATACTAAATTTCTTTAAAGGTGTGAATCAATCAATCAATGATGCATTTGTTTCACAGAAAACTCAATAATACAGGAAAATGTTCTCCTGTAAAGCATTTTTCAAGAATACCATTAGTTTTTCTTTGTTTGGTCATGTATGATCAAATACATTTTCTGATATTTGGATCTCATTGGAAATAATTTTAATCTCATGACTTTATCTCGGAAAAAAATATTCGAATTTTTAAATATTTTTTTATTTCGAATTTTTAATTAAATATTATTCTTTTCTTTTATATTTTTCCTTTTTCTTTTTTTTTTCTTTTTCATTTTACCTCCTTCTTCTCCTCCTCTGCTGCCTCAAGCGTCATCTCCGTTTGCTTCCTTTGCCGGTTCCTCCCTAGCCGACTCGCGAGGGGCGAGCTCTAGTCTTGTAAGGTTTGAGACTCGCCAGCCTTGGTCAAGGTCGTAACCTCTTACGGCAAGGCTCAAGCCTCGCTAGCTCGCCGCTAGAGGCCTCAGGCTTGCCCAATCTGGCAAGGCTTGTGCCAAAGGCTGCAAGCTCTACCGATCGAGTGAGGCACGCCGCGAGCTCACTTGATCTGGCAAGGCTCATTGCCGGAGGCCACAAGCTCGCTTGGCGAGTCTCCATGCTTGCTAGCCTTGAGCAAGCTCGAGTCTCATCATCATAGGGCACAAGCTCGCTTGATTTGGCGATAGGCAATGAAGAAAATAAAAAAAGAAAAAAAAATTAGAATTAAATTGATTTTATAAAATTAAATTCTTTTAAATGCAAAATTCAAATTCAAATTTTTAAAATTATATCATTATAAAAATGATTGTTTTGTTGCCCAATACATTCAAAAAATGTTTTCTAATTCTTTTAAAGAGGAAATCGTTTTCCTCAATTTAAGTTTTGGTAGGAAAACTTTTTTTATTAATAAATAAAGTATTTTTTGTTGTCTTATTTTTCTGAACGAATCAATTATCGGAAAGTAAAACAAATTTCTTAAAAATATATTTTTTTTTGCAAAACAAACGCAACCGAAATCTAACTAATGGCATCCACTATTGAGCATGAAGGACGCCGTATCCTATACCACAGCCTCCAGGCGAAGACCTGCTGTGGGTGGAGTCAACATATCGACGCGTCAAAAGTCCACGACGAGGATGGCCTCGGTCATTCCAAGCCCCCTCCCCGCCCCCCGCTTTTTTCTCTCTAATAGGCGTCGAGCCCAGCGATCCGAGGGACGTAGTTTAGAGTTCCAGCGAGGATGGCATTGATCTCAGCTCTCGCAACAGAGATTACGATCCCGGTTTGCGCCGTCGTTGGGATCGCGTACTCCTACTCCCTGGTGCGGCGGCTCCTCGGTTCACCCCAGAAAGACAAAGTCGACGATGAAGAGCAGGGCAAGTGTGATCAGATCAAGGAGGCCGTCTCTGAAGGTGACTTTATAAAGATTTTATGGCTTCACTACTTGTCTGCTTTATAAAGCTGTTCATTAACAGATTTTGTTCAGGTCAGTCTCGCATCTGCCTGAGCAATAGTGACAGATTCGAGTCTTGTAATCTGATGATGGCTCAGCGAAATCATGAGCTTCTGCTGCTTGTGGTGCGACTCATTTTTATTTTTAAGGGTTCGTAGCAGCTACTAGGGCTTTGAGCGATGTATCTGAGTACAGTAGCATAATATTTACTTATGCAGATCTCTTCTCACGAAGATGGTTCTTGGGCGGACTGTTGACTTGGGGTAGCTCTTGTCCTTTTGGATTTGATAGCATTTTCATTTTATAATTTACAGTTTCCTTCATATAGTTTAATAGCATACCTAATCTATCCTTAAGGAAAACATTTTTGGAAGGAAAATCAGAACACCAGAAAATTAGTTCCCTCTCGTTTTCATGCTCTCCACCAAACAAGGGAAAATCAATCACTTTCCACTCACATAAAGTTTTCCATTGAACCAACGCATTCTAAGTCCAACAAGCCCAATCTTTCATATCCTCCTTATAAGTACCTACATAGGATTTTTCTTTGTACATTTGATTCATTTCCAATTATCTATGTGATAGATTAAGATCCTGTTTGTTTTGTGGAAAATTTTCTATCCGAAAATGTTTGTCTCATTTTCTATTGTTTTCATCACTTAGGAAATGAATATATAGAAAATCTTTTCATAACCAACGAAAAACCTATGCTTAAATTCAGGAATACAATTTCTATTATTAAAAGTCAAAAATCATTTTGTGAAATACGACTAGACATCGATGTTTGAACTAGCGATCACGGCCCTTTGGCATAAGGACCCAAATACCCATGCTTGAGTTCCTAGCGGCCTTGGTCCCTTGAGGCTGAGCCCAAGACCTTGACGCTTGTGTCTAGGTCTTTGCTGGTTGTGCACAAGTCCTGTAGACTTTGATTGCAAAGGTTGGCCTTGTGGCTAGGTCAAGGGCCTCAGTAGCTAAGCCCAAGGCTAGGCCCGGGGCCTAAGCACCTGAGGTTGGATTCCAAGAGAAAAAAAAAATATTAGTTTATGATTTATAGAAGTATCTACTTATGAAAATTTGATTCAATAAAATTTTATTTGTGATAAGTACATTGAAAATCTTAAAACTTGTTACGAAAATATAGTTGAGTGCTCAAACTTGTCATAAAAAGTATAATTAAGTCCCAAAACTTTTAAAAAGTATAATTAAATCCCAAAACTTGTCACAAATGCGCAAATAGGTCCTAAAACTTCCAAAAGAAATTCAAATAGCTGAAGGATTTGATTAGACTAATTTGACAAGTTTTACGATATGATTGCACTTTTAAAAAGTTTTAGAACTCGATTGCATTTTCGTTTTAGGACTTAATTGCACTTTTTGAAAGTTTTAAGACTTGATTGTACTTTTGCGACAAATTTTATTACTCCTAATGCACTTATCCCAACTGATAAATAGCATGTGCAACTCTTTTATGACACAAATAGTGCATATCTTTTTCAGAAAAATAAAAGCAAGTTATTTTTCTAAAAGACGAAAATAATTACAAATTTATTTTCAAATTCCAACTGAATACTAAGAAATAATGTCATTTTTCAGAAAAATCTTATTCGAACTTAGTTTTTAGAAATGTCAAATTATTTGTGAAACAAACGGGGCCTCGTTTAATTTCTTTCTTCCGTTTGTTTTTTGTTTGTTATAGGAAGCTTGGTATATGCAATCATCGACACAACGTAAAGTTAATTAAAATTAGGATAGTACTTTTTTTTCTATGTAATTGGCTTTGGGAGAAGCATATTGTATTGAAAAGGTGAATTGCTGAGGATGTACAACCTTCAATTTTTAATGTATTTCTTCACTTCATCAGTGAATATTGTAAAAGGAGTTATCATCATACGTTGTGATTTGGTGCAGAACATTTCTCATTTTCGTGAGATTGTCATTCTTGATTTGTTATACTTGTGAAGAAACGCTTATTCTATAATATTAGTTAATAGGTAACGAACCTATTTCTCTTTTGTGTTAAATTCTTTCTTCTCTGAACTAAAGTCCTTATATGTGATAGTATTTCATACCTATTACTTATCACTCTGATTTGAATAATCTTTTGAACTGGAGCATTATCAGTTCTATAGTAGTTCACCCTTCTCCTCTTCCAGTTCTAATATATAAGTTCAGTTCTAAATTTAGTTATGATGTTTTTCCATACTCTCGGTTTAAACTTTGGTTCTAACTTACTGTATATAGTGAGTCATAATATGTTTCTAGTTTCTTGTTTGTTTGTGATGCTTTAATTTTAAAGTAATGCTTAGATGTGTTTACAACAATATTCTGGGTCTGGGACGTTGTAATTAATTTTCAGTTTTTTGCATTTCATTAAGTACTTAGCAGAACTGGGTACTTTCTTTCATTCCTTTTCCCATCTTGTCCTACTCAATATGTGCTTGTCACTCTTCCGCCGGTTGGATGACACTTACATCATCCTGCTTGCCAAATGTGAATTGTAATAGACAGCATATCATCTTTTAAGTTACTCTTTTGGAGGCGCTGTAGGTTAGGCTTTCTTATTTCTTGGCACTAGATTGAACAAAACTAGGCAACGAAATGAAGTGACTGGATTTAACTGAATTATACCTTCTTTCGTCACACATAAGGAGAATGTCAAGAATCAGATTGTTGCTTTATTTGCCTGATGGAGACTCAGAGATGCTAAGTTATTGTCTGTGATTGAACAGCTCTGGAAGCTTTTCTGTTCATGGAGTACCGGTATGGCGGGGTTTTCATGGTTGCTTTTGCGATTCTAATCTTCCTCTGCCTTGGCTCTATTGAGAGCTTCCGTACCCAAAGCCAGCCTTGCAGGTCTGATCCTTCAAACATGTGCAAGCCTGCATTGGCCACTGCCATTTTCAGTGCCGTTTCATTCCTGCTCGGTGCTTTCACATCAGTCCTCTCTGGTTTCCTTGGCATGCAAATTGCTGTCTATGTTAATGCCAGGACTGCCTTGGAAGAGAGGAAGGGCGTTGGAAAAGCTTTCCTTTCTGCTTTCAGGTCTGGTGCAGCGATGGGATTTCTTCTTGCTGCTAACAGTCTTCTCGTGCTCTATATTGCAATCAATCTGTTCAAGCTGTACTATGGCAATGACTGGGGAGGTCTTTTTGAGGCTATTGCCGGTTATGGTCTTGGTGGATCTTCCATGGCTCTCTTTGGAAGAGCTGCTGGTGGAATTTATGCCAAGGCTGCTGATGTTTGTGGTCATCTTATTGAAGAGACTTGGCCAAATCACCAAGCAGATCATCAACATCCAGCTGTATGGACTCTCTTACTGTAGCTCTATCTCCTAAGTTTATTACTCACTTTAAGCGATAAATGAGGTTGACCTTAATCATTCAGGTGATTTCTTATCATGTTGGTGATATTGTCGGGGATATTGCTGGTATGGGGACTGATCTTTTTGGCTCTTATGCCGAATCATCCTGCGCTGCCCTTGTTGTTGCTTCCATCTCTTCTTTTGGAAACGATCATGACTTCACTGCTATGTGTTATCCCCTGCTTATCAGCTCTATGGGCATTCTTGTTTGTTTGATGACAACTCTCTTTCTGGCCGACTTCCCAGAAATCAAGGAAGTGAAGGAAATCAAGCCTGCATTGAGGAAGCAACTTATTATTTCCACAATTCTAATGACTTTTGGAATTGTTATTGTTAGCTGGATTGCTCTGCCTTCATCATTTACAGTTTACAATTTTGGGTCGCAGAAAGTCGTGAAGAACTGGTAAACTCTTTGATGACACTTATCTTTTTCTGATCCTAAATGCTGCTTTCTTCTAATGTTGGTCATGTGAAATGCTTTTATATCAGCGGACTTTTACTGGATTGGGTCAAAACGTTGAGCAAATGCAGTCGCTAATTATGGATATGATCTTGCAGGCAGCTGGGCCTCTGTGTTGGCGTTGGTCTTTGCGCTGGGCTAACTATTGGGTTTGTCTCTAAATATTCCACCAAGGAAGCCTCCAGGTGTTACAATTGCTAAAGTAAATGAATGATATGAATCTTTACAACTGTTGATGGTTCTTTGCTGACGGTGTTATGATCCTTTTTCCAGAAGCTTTGTCCTAGATGCTGCTGCCAACGCTGCTGCCGACAACGTCAATGTTGGCCTTCCCTCTGTCAATATCCCATTTTTTGCCGCCATTTGCATTTTTGTGAGTTTCAGTTTTGCTGCCGCGTATGGAATTGCTGTGGCTGCCCTTGGGATGCTAAGTACCATTGCCATTCGATTGGCCATAGATGCTTACAGTCCCATCAGGGACAATTCTAAAGTTATTGCTGCAATGGCTACCCGGGGAGCCCATCCCAATGTTGGCGATACTACTATCGCTGCCATTGGAAAGGTACAGGCAATCCTTGAATATGAATATAGCATCGATAATTGTCCTCCGATAGCACAGTCGAGACAGCCATGAGTTTAGGAGTTGTCTAATCAAAAGGCATTTGTCCTTTTAGTAGCTTATATTCATGAAATCGATTACATAGCAGAGGGAAGGGTTTCTGTGCGTAGGAACTTTTCATGAGATTACGTTCATGCCATCTGGAATCTGTGCACATTGTCCATTTTTTTTCTTTTTGATCATAAATGACTAAATATACGTTAGTTATGCAAGTCCTTATGTTCCTTGCTGGTATGAAAAGCTCTGTTTTTCCTAGACTAAAATTAGTGAGAATCTCCTCTGTTCTCCCATGATCAGCGGATAATGTGCAGAACCTAATGTTAGATGGACCTTTTTTCATTTCTTATGTGGTATGTAGGGATTCGCCATTGAATCAGCTGCCCTGGTGTCCATCGCTCTGTTTGGTGCATTTGTGAGTCGTGTAGCAATTTCTCCTGCTGATGTCCCGACACTGAAGTTCTTCATTGGTTTGATCGTGGGTGGCATCCTTTCTTACACGTTCTCTGCTATGATCATGACAAGTGTGGGAACTGCAGCATCAAAGATGGTTCGAAATGGCCTAGCCATGAAACTTGGCAATGCTAAATACGTCAAAATTTCAACTGATGCAGCAATCAGGGGGATGATTCGACCTTTTGCCCTTGTCATGCTTACGCCACTTATTGTTGGTACCTTCTTCGGTGTGGAGATGTTGTCTGGTGTTTTGGCTGGCTCTCTTACTTCTATTGTTAAGGTAATCTTCACCAAAGTAATCAATGTCTATCTATTTTGATAGTTTGCGTTGCTGAAGGTATGTCTCTTGGTAGAATGCTTGTTGAACAGGGTTAAGATATCGTAATTTCTTCATTGTTGGACAAAATTTGCGTAGGTTGGTGAATTGCTGAGTAATGCCCTTATCATCACATGACAATATGGGAGCTTCACATTGGTTGTCTCATTTGATTGTAATATTTTCCTGATGAATATTATTCGTCGGGCATGGTTTCGAACAGATTGGGATTTCTGCATCCAACAGCGGTGGAGAATGGGAGAAAGCGCAGAAGTACATTGAGGTATGCAGCTGCTCCAAATTCTAGAAAGCTAGTTTTTGTCGATTATACTTAGTCTTTGGTGATTTCAAAAGAAGTGCATCCCAACTACCAAAACTTGGCACAGGTAGACACATAAGTGCCAATTCTGGTGAGCTTTGTCGGAAATCCGAAGTGGCATTATTTTATTAATAAAATCGTCTAGGTTGCTTGCTACAATATCCATTCAGCAATTCTTGTCTCAAAATGACGTCGTTTTGCCTCCAAAGTTTTTAATTAATATTATAGTAAAATCAAATTTGGACCAAAACAATGTTGTTTTGGGCTTATCTGGCCACGTCAGTGCCATGTGTATAAAAAAAAAAAATCAGAGAAATGTCACATCATTTAAAATTCTAGCCAGAAAATGCCACATCAATTGTTTGGTCAGAACCTCCTACTGTTGGCACTTAAGTATTCATTTCTTCTCCAATTTTGGCACTTAAGTGTGCCTTTTGAAAGTTTTGACACTTATGTGTCCATCCATGTGAAGTTTTGGCACTTGGATTGTCGGTACTTCAATTTTTTCTCTTACTATCTTGAATTTGCTTTTAGGCTGGTGCTTTGGAGTATGCAAAGACCCCTGCGTCACGGTCCCCAAGTGTGGCTCCTGACTCTAAGATAGAACGAGAGTTTGTCAAATTTGCTAAAAAAGGAAAGTTCACTTGCGATCTGCTGAAGGACACCTCAGGGCCAACACTCAACATCCTCGTCCAGTTAATGGCAGTCGAGTCGCTCGTGTTTGCTCCCTTCTTCGCTACTCATGGTGGTATGCTCTTCAAGATTTTCTGAGGGAGGGAGCAGGCCACTTCCCCTTCTGTAGCAGCAGCATCGTCATCAACTCAATTTGCTCTTAAACATCTATTTCCGTGTTGTTTGCACGATCTGATAAACCTTTCTAGCACCTACGCTACTTCGGACAATTCGAACAAGATCTTTTGAATAAGTTTTTGGATTATCCGAATTATTCGGTTTAAATTTGAAAAGACAATATCAAGAACAAGAATGAGAGGGGTGGCCTTGGCCCTTCAAAGTAGGAATGCGACGTCATGATGATTAGTCGAAAGCTGCGCAAACACGCGGGTGCTATATCGTGCTCCATCTTCGCTAACACACCCAACGTAAAAGATGAAGCGTTCAACAAGGACCGCGAATCAATCCAAAGTACACAAACCTTACTTTAAATATGGAGCAGCGTGCTAATAGTGGAGAGACGATAAGCCAGGACCATAAAGAAAAGCATCGACCATGGGGGAAGGACTGAAGCCGCTGCTGATGCTGATGCCGATGCCGATGCCGATGCCGATGCCGATGCTGATGCTGGTGCTGATGATCCGGTCCATGGAGCACGCATATCAAGTTTTTGGGTTGGACATACTAAGAATATTGATTAAGGATGTAAAGGACCCAATCCAACCGACCTGCGAACATATTAAATACAAATAGAAAAGGAAACCTGAAACCCTAAACAGTTTCCCTCCCTCCCTCTTCACCTCGACCTCCTCCCTCACCCTCTCCGCCACGATCCCGTCATCTTCACCAGCAGTTTCGCTTCCTCCAGATCAATGTGAACATCCAATAGAAGTTTCAAGAATCGTCTAGATCCTCTCTCTCTCTTTCCCCCACATTTGTTGAATCTATTGGATGTTTGGCTCGCACAAGGAATCTGAACTGGGAATGTTTCAATTTTCCGTTTTGCTGTGAGCCGGTGACGGAGGATCCGAAGGGACATAAAGGAAGGAAGGAAAGGGTAAAAAAGGGGGTGTGAGCCGTGTGAGATATGGTGAGACCACTGTTAATTGTTTTAAAAGTTTAAGCTCTTAAATGAATGTATTATTTATTATTTAAATATTCTAATACTCCCTCTCACACTTAGTCTAGTCTTTTAGCCTAATACTAAGTGTTGATATATTTAATTGGAAGACAAATAAGAGCTGGAAAAATTTGAACATAAGACCTCTAACTTTGATATTATGTAAGATTTTGTGTGACCACTGACAACTGTTCTTAAAATAGTTGGCAATGGTCCTACAAAATCTCACAAGCCGAAACCCAAATTGAACATACCTAAACCATAATTTCAGTTGGGTTCTGTATGGTTCAGGTCATATAAACCATGTATAGTTTGTGTTGAGGTAATGATGGAAACCAAACTGAACCAACCTATTGACACTTCTAAAATTGTGTTGATACCAAAAAATAATCTAGTCATCGATGCGCATGTGCCTAGCATGAAAGTGAGAAAGCACGTGGCATTTGAGCAGAGACAAAAAGAGTCACGTGCATAGCACATGAGCACCATCTTGTATGTATTAATCTATCGATGGGTTCATGAGCTAACACATGACGATCGATGATGATATTCTTTAATATCACTCACGTGTCCAGTTTTTGAAAAACGATAACAAGCAGTTGGTGGTTAAAAGTATTTTTGGATACCATTCAAAACATGAAACCATTAAGACGGTTAGTATTGAGGATGCACGCTGTGGAGGGAGCAGTTCCTATTTGCAAGTCATGGAACAATCATCGATGGCTACAAACTATCAACACATGATGCTTTTGCCCAAAGCTCCTTAGGCTAAACTGCTTTGTATTTCCCCAATGAGCTTTCAAAATGCTGAACCAAACACACCCGATAAGGACCGGTATGGAAGTTACTTGAAGAAACACAGCTGCCAAACATCGTAGAGGAACGGTTACCACGTCTTCATTATAAAACACCACCAACTATCCAACAAATGATCCTCACACAAATCAAGCAAACTGTTATCTTTCAATTATCTTTACATTTCTTGTACTAAACTTTAAATTTCTTTAGCAGTAACTTTCAGATTCGCATCGTCGATTAGATTTTGGCATGTTTTTATCTTGATACCATGCCATCGATTAAATTCCAACATCATATACTTATATTCTCAAGCTGTCTTTATAACTCTTGAGCCTTGTCGTTGATTAAATTCCAACTTGGTTTGGGATTGTATAGTATCATTTGGATTAACGAAGTTTGATCCTTTCTTGCATGAGATATCTTTTATTTAGAGTTGGCACAGAACCCCAATCCCTTTTAATAAAAGCCGAAGAACCACTTTTAGTAAAAAAAAATATTTTGTTGCGGGAACAATTCAGCAACAACGGCTCGGTAATCTTAAGCCTTTAATTAGATGATTGGTGCATATAAGATTTCGCAATGGCCTGAAAAAGATATAAAGCTCGACTTTCTCGTCAATAATGTATGGAGAAAGTGTAACCACGAGCCCCTTTTAGAGTATGGGTGTTGGCATGGGAGCAAGATTCGCCCTCCCGAGGGACCACTCTAAATCCGAATCCGACATTTTACCTCAAAAAAACGAGACGATAACAAAGGTCCACCGTCCACCGTGCCTCATGGGTGCGACGTCATTGAAGTTGTGTTCTTCCTACGATGTACCTTGATCTCATTGACGGGACCAAGAGGCTGATCGATTAATCAGAGATTTTGGTGCATTTATGTCGTGAAAAAAAATGACTTGACAAATATATTCTTTTTTTTTTTTGGTCAGTCCTACTCTATTCCTATTCTACACACACTCGCAGACTTGTGCCCTGCCTCTTGCAGGGCGTGGGAGTCGCAACCCACTCTCGAAACTTACGCGTCCCTACCCCCATCCCTCCCTGAGAAGGTGGGGATTTGAACCCCTTCCATGTTGGAAGGGTGGCCACCGGGCGAACCCCGGTGGTTGACAAATATATTCTTAAACATAATCATTCGCACTGCTTACAAAAATACACAAACAAATAATGTTTAGATATTTCATTAATTAATTATTTTAAGTGGCGTGTGCATTTATTTTTAAAAATAGTTATTTTTTGTGGATACAAGCTAATAGATAAACGTACCAAATTTAAGGAAACCCATGTCGGTTTAGTCGCCCTAGAAGTCATTAAACGGAGCCGCAGACAAAGCCCCCTCCTTGCTTCCATGGGCAGTCTAATTATCTTCGTGTTAGTAGTAGATTAACGTGCCAATCGTTGCTAATTCATTACTCTTACGGGATCTCTAGAGAAAACAAGCAGGTTTGGCTTAGCTAGCTTTGGTCAATGACTCCCTTAAAAAAAGACAACAAAAGAACAAAACACAAAATTTCTACTTTTTTTCCCTAAATTTTCGGACTTTCCTTAATCAAGTCTCCCGCAAAAGTATACAAGAAGTAGCTTAACTTGCGTAGGACGCTCACTTTAATGCCATAACTTTTCGTCGGCTCCTTTAGTGCCAAAATTTTTTAAAAACAATCTTTTCAATGCCATCGCCGATCTGCTTGGTCGGAAATCTAACGTGGATTTTTTTTTATTAATTTCCTGCACCAACGTGGCTCCCCAGAGGCTTTAGTCAACAGCCAAACCACAAACGATGTCGTCTTACTCATTTTCCTTCAAATAAAAACCCTAAATCCTCAAATTTAAAGAGGAACCCACAATTGAAGTCCTAATTGGCCATTCAACTAAAATCCCACACTAAGTCAATTTGTCCCCGAAATGAACAGCTTAATCTTGCAAATTGAGGGCAGAGCTTCAGTAGCAGCTTAAATTCCTTTCAATGAAGCAAAGGAGAAAGTGAGTATTACTATCATTGTGAATTATTGAGTCCAATAAGAACATATTAGACTCGATTGAATCCCGAGAGAAGATTTCGTGGATGCAGCAGGTATAGAGAATGCTCAAAGTACAAATATTTTAAATAGATTAATGCAAAATTCTCTAGTCTAGCGAGACAAGTGATCTTAGAGCTACTTGAACAATGGTATGAATCTCCACCTACAATAATGGGTGAGTAGAGGGTGTCAACTAAATACAAGCTCAAATGAATGCTTCAGAATCTTTGGCCAACCGATTGGAGAAGGAAGTTTCAAGGATGAAAATTGATTGTATTATTGTTCACTTGGGTAGCCTATTTTGTGATCAAATATAAAGTGAGTGATGAGAATAAGTTTTTTTTCAGTCTACCATAGTTTAAGATCAATGGAATATGTAATTATATTGGGTAATTTATGAGTATAGTTGTGTTTTTGGTAATTTGCAATTTTTGTATGCAATCTATGGTGGAAATGGTGGAAATGGACGATTGGAATATTGGTTCTAAGAACTTACTAGTCTTGCTTAGTTGTGTATCAAATTTAGTTTGTTTAATTTTTGTTTGAGACATTTGGTTTGTTGCAATTGTTTGCTGGTAATGGTTTACTGCAATGCTTGCTGGTTAATGGGTTTTTCTGGTTTGCTGCAATTTTTGCTGCAAACGTTGGTCAAATGAAGGAGTCATTCTCAAGTGTTTATTTCGGTGCCATAAGTTGTAAATACTTAATGTTTAAGTGTCACTTTTAGCTAAAAGTGATCACTTAAGTGACAGTTATGATAAAAAAGTGATCACTCATGCTACATAAGTTTTTAAAGATGATTGTTTGAGTGCCAATTTTTAGTTGAAAGTGGTCACTCGTGTGTCTTGTACTACATCTTATACTAGCAAGCTACTACATTAATACCAAGCATCTTGTGCTTGTATCAACACTCCCTGCACCAACAAAGTACTGTATCAACACCAAACATCTTGTGCTTGTACCAGCACATCCTACACCAACAAGTTACTGCATCAACACCAAGCATTGCAAATGGAGGGCAGGAGCATTAGTACTTTGTGTTTGCACCAAGCATTGCACCAACACCAATTATAACCATGAACAAACCAGCACATCCAAGAATAGCAACAAAACCACCACCACCAGCATAATTAGTATACCACCGCAACCAAAAGCAAAATATGTGTAAATGGAAAACAAATAGAGAAAATAAACATTGGTCATTGACATTGAACATAGTGTCTTACATTGAGTCAATATTCAACTAGAAAATCCACCTTTAGGGTTGGCTTCCAATAAATAATAAAATAAAATAGCTAATTGGACACCTAAGAATATCAATTAATAGTGACCTTCCAACAAAAAATAGAAACAACCATATCTAGCACATTCCTATCATTCACCAATATTCACAACCCTTCCAGTCTATTTTTTTGATAAACCTTTGACTTGAATCATTGCACTCTTTCTAACTACAACTAGGCTTGGAGGCTATTGTATTGGTTTTTCTGTCCCATGCTTTTGTTTTTTCTTCTTAGCAGTTATCATATTGACCACCGCTAGCTGTTTTAAGACTGCCAACATCAGTTCCTTGAGATGGTTTTGGTGCCGAATCCTTTTTTGGTGGTTGTTTTGTAGCTACCGCTTGTATCGTTTGTTTTGGAGCACTCTTCTTTTTCAATTGTGCTTTTGTTAGGGGTGAGCGGGTCCAAGGTGGGTAGGGTCTAGACCTGGACCCTGTTCCCTACCCTGTTATAACCGGTTCTCCTTTTTTGGACCCTGTTCCCTCCCTTGTTTTTATTAGACCCAGTTCCCGGCCCACCCTGTTTTTTCGGTCCGGGAACAGGCTTGACCCTGTTTATATTGGAACCTGTTTTACATAAAAATTAACCTTAGAAAAGCAAGTCTAAATGAGTTATCTGCTGAAACAAAAAGGCCAGACCACGCACATCCTTCGACCAAACTCATTGGGAACATGTATAAAATTTGGACTCCCCTTGAATAAAACAACCAAGTATATAATTCGACCATCTCGCATCCCCATATCCCACAAGATACATCGAGTTTCTCATATTCTAGTAATATATAAGCTAGCAATTTAGCCAATTAACTAGTTGCAATACACTTTTTGGCTGATTACATATCAACCTTGTCCTTCATGTGCTCGATCTTCTTCTCCTTCTTCAACCTTGCGTTCCACATGGTACAAAATCTTTGACAAAAACCTAAAATTCATATATAAAGAAAAATCAACAAGAATCCATACTCTAGGATTTAATAAAGTCTATTTACTTACCACAAAATTGGAGTTTCGACAAAATAAAGTTTATTTTCTAATGATAATGTCCTTGGTAAGACAATCCAAATCTATAAAAAAAGAAAAAAGAAAAAACGAGAGATTAAATAAGGCATGCACTTAATAGATAGTTATGTGAATGAATTACAAGATACAAAAAAATATATATAACTTACCTGCCTCAAATTGTTTTGCATTCTCGATGCACTATTCAACATTAATTGTTTTGCATTCTCGATGCACTATTCAACATTAATTGGCACGCGAACAGCTCTCAACCAATCTTGAGTACAAATTAAACCTTCCACCACTCTAGGAGTCAAAGAACTTCGAAAGCCATCAAGTAAATGTCCCGATGTACTAAAAGCTTACTCTGAAGCAACGGTAGTCATGGGAATAGACAAAACATCTCGAGCCATCAAAGATACGATTTCATACTTTGATCCAGTAGTCTTCCACCACATCAAAAGATCAATATTAAGGATATCTTCACTTTCAGCTTCAAGATACTGATCAAGTTCAGATTTGTTTTCATCCAACACTTTTTTTTTTTCACATGGAGAAAGCTTTTGTGTCAAGCATCAAATTCACAATCATTGTCATCAATATCAACATTAGAAGCACTACTACTGTTACTCACACTTGAATCACCAAATTTTCCTTAACTAGAAGAGCCAACAAAAGATCACTCATAAGATTTATACAAATTCTCCAAGGTGACCTTCACTTTATCATGCATCTCATCAATTTTTGCTTCATCATCATAGATTTGTTCAAAATAGAACTTTACATAATTCAACTTCTTTGTAAGATCCAATGCAACCGCAATCAATGCCATCATATTAACTTTATCCAAACTCCCATAATACTTGTCAAACTTCTCTTTCATTTTTAAACCCATAGCTTGAAGCTTTGGGTCTAAAGAATTCGCCGCATTATTCAAATACTTGTACAACTTAGCTATCTCCTCAAAATAATGATTTGAAGTAACACATAAACTACCTGACATCATTTTGGTTGCATCATAAAACTGTCTCAGAAACTTAGAAAGAATGATGACATTTTCCCAATCTTCATCTTCAGGAGGATCATTGTCAATTTTCCTTAAGAAATATAAATCTTCTTCTTCCATTCTTTTAAAAGCTTTCTTGAACTTTATGGCGGTGTCTAACATCATGTAAGTGGAATTTCATCTAGTGGCAACATCAAGACAAACCGAACCATTGTATGCAATCCTCTCACTCTCAATGCAACATTTGAATGTCTTAGCTCTAGCCGGAGAACTCCTCACATACCTAACCATGTTTCGGATGCGTGCAATAGAATCATGCACCTCATTCAATCCATCTCTTACTATATAAGTTAAGTATATGAGCAGTGCATCTCATATGTAAAGCATCACCATTCAAAATCAAAAATCATTCTTCTGAAAATTTTTCTTTCAAATAACTAACGGCCACATCATTTGAACTTGCATTATCCACTGTTATTGTGGACACCTTCCTTTCTATTCCCTAATCATAAATGCATTTCCCCACCATTTTACCAATCTCCTTACCCTTGTGGCTATGCATCATCACAAAATTGATTATTCTTTTTTGAAACTGCCAATTTTCATCAATATAATGTGTAATAAGACACAAATAGTTCAAGTTTTGAAAATGGAACTCCACACATCCGTTATGAGTGCAATCCTAGATTTAAGCTTACCAAAGTAAGCTTTCAAACAAGTCCTTTCACTCAAATATAACTTCATACAATCTCTTGCCATTGTAAATCGTGAAAGATGATGGAAAAGAGGTTGCAATTCAGTAACAAAATCCCGAAAACCAACACACTCAACCATGGAAAATGGCTGCTCATCAATAATAATCATTCGAGCAAGCATATGCCTACAATGTTCTTGGTCAAACTTTCATGTCATTAAGACACTATCACTAGTAATATTTTCCCCAACCTCGCCAACTACACTTTTGTCACGTGATAGAAACAACATTTGTTTTTTATCTGTGCGAGGATACTTTTTGCACTTTCTCAAGTGCTTTCACATAGTAGAGGTTCCATGATCAACATTATACACATAATCCATCCCACAATGAATGCACTTCACCTTAACTGTTTTCTGTGTTTCTCATCTATAATTCTCAAAAAATGATCCCAACAATCTGATTGATTAGCTTGCTTTTTACCCAAAGCAGTATGAGAGTTAGGTACCCTCACTTTGTTTGTCGCACCCATGGTTGTAGATTCCACTTCATCAGCTCCATGGAATGGCAATTCCATGAGTAGACTCATTTTATCATGTCCCTCTACTTCCATTGATATGTCTTTGTCTTGATCCATTGACTGAAAACTGAAAATATATATATATATATATATATATATATATATATATATATATAACATTAGGATTACACAAAAACATATTAGTTTTCATAGTAAATCAAATCTCTCAACATAACTTTGGAGATAGAAAGTAATTCATTCATCCCAAGAAGTCATTCGCAATTGGATTTATAATGTATTTCACACTTTTCTAAGAAATTCCTTTGGATCAAGCTATATTTTCTTATTAAGTTTTGCTGACTATCAAGTCTAATGAGCCATTGTTAGATGATTATTTTGCATTCAAGCCCTTGGTTTTCAATTCTAATTTGGATTCAATTGTTGAAAAGTTGCGCAAGCCTTGGGATAGAATAATATACTAGGTACTTGATTATTTTTCTTTTTCTTTTTTTTGACATAACTTTAATATCTAGGTGTTTGAAGATATTCGTGAATGTATGTAGTCTTTATATGGCCTTTCACTATTAAGATTCAGATATCAATCAATTGCCAACGTTAAGAGATTATCAATCGGCAATATAGAAGTACAAAAATTAGCGCGATTGCTTCATATTCGATCGAGTTCAATTACCCATTGCTGGTCCTAAGGCTTCTGCTCGTGAATAAGCCGAGCGTGGTGAGGATCTTCCACAATCTTCTCTGAAAAAAAAAAAATCAGTTTGATTGCTTCATATCCAATCGAGTTCAATTAGCTATTGCTAGTCCTAAGCTCCTGCTCGTGAATAGGCCACGCATGGTGACAATATTCTGCAATCTTGTCTGAAAATACTAGTTGTTGGTCACCTATTAATTTCCTAAGTCATAAGATTCAAACTGAACAAGCAGCTCACTGGAATTTTCGTATGTAGAAGAATCAATCTTCAACCAACATCCAACAGCATCATTTCCATGATTTAAGGATATCTAGCTCTTGGTTGGACCATGATATCTTTAATTTAGAATATATTTATCAATCAAGTGTTGGGATTCGAATTTGATCATCCAAGATTCAATGTATGATTTGGAAAAGGCAAGTTCTTTACGGCACAGCCTCCTCCTATATACAACACTTGTGCTTTCGTCATTACTTGTGATTGTTTACCTGAAACCTACCTAGAAGTAATGTAATGGCATAACCATGTAAATCGCCCCCAACAATTTCGTGAACTAGGGGTATCATCGAGATAGATTGAGTCGATACAACTTAATACACGGGCCCTATTTGAAATTATGTACAAGAAAACCTGATTTATTAACCGATATGAGAATTTACATAATCAAATCATCTTTTATGGTAAGTAATTTACACAAAGCATTGATTCTAATAAGCTGATAATGACATGGACAGAGAAATTCCGAACGAACATACCCAATTTTTCAAAATTAAAGAAAAGGAAAGAAGCAGGCGTTTTCGCCAAACCAAAAAAAAAAAAAAGAGAGAGAGAAAAGAAAGAAAGAAAGAAGCAGGGGTGGTCGAGGTAGCTCACAAGGATACGAGCGGCGAGGGAGTGAGAAGGGCCACGGGAGGAGAGGGAGTTGAGGGCGACCTCGGCGGCAAAGTGCTCGGCCTAGCGGAGCAGCGGAGTGCTCGGCCTGGCGGAGCTGGGCTGTCAGCGGTAAGGGCATCGCTCGAGAGTAGGCTTGGAGTAGATCTGTTGGGCGTCAGAGTAGGACCCAGCAGCAGGGAGGTGGTGGTGCAGGGGGCTCGGACGGACGGGCTGAGGACAGAATCGCGATAGGAACGGCGGCTTTTGGCATCTAGTCGCAGCGGCAGTGGCACCCAGGGGTGGTGAGCGAACCAACAGACGTCGGCAACAGGGCTCGGGCGGAGCAGCGAGGTAGCGGCAACTTCGCGAAGGAGGGGCGGCGGTAGATCGACAACAGGGGAGCTCGAGAAACAGCACGCGGTGAGATCTGCGGGTCAGGGGCGTCGACGAGGTAACAGCAGCAGGTAGAACGATGAGATTGAACGGAGGCAGTGCCGGCGCTCAGGTGCAAGCTTGGCGGGGGTCAGTAGCTTTGCGATTTCGCGAGGGGAACGGCGACGGTGGTGTGAGCGCGAGGGGTGCGACAAAAGCGGTAGAGGCGGCGTCGGCTTCGCGATTTTGGGAGAGGAGCTCAGGGAAGTTTCTGGTTCTCTGCGTTTGCGAGTAAAAATAGAAAGAAGAATAAAATTAGGGTTTTGCGTTTTGGGAATAGGATGGCGTAAAAACCGGTTCTCCAACCGGTCCCAAACCAATCCAGTCGATCCGGTTCCCAGGTGGGTAATCCCTCGGAATCGGTTCCTGAACCGGTTTTAACCGGAACCGGTTCTCGACCCTGTTTTTTGGGTGGGCCGGACCGGGAACGAGGTAAACCCGGTCTAGTTGCACACCCCTAGCTTTTGTCATTGGACCCGCCACTCATGTCATTTGTTTTGGAGCACTCTTCTTACTCAATTGTGCTCCAATTGACATTACTATGGTTCTTCTTTTGGGTGCAATTGTTGATGCTTGACTTGGGCCACCTTAAGAGATGAACACCTTTGAAGTTCTCATAGGCTACAACAATATAATCATATTATCAACAAAGTCCAATCCCATAAATGAAATGCACAATACCTATAAAACTTACATTCAAAATAGTCATTCTAGTGTTGAAGTCTATATAAAAGCCATAACCATATTGTTTATCCTTATCCCAATAGATCCTCCAGTTTGAAGTAGTGCATCAATTTTAGCAACCTGAGCAACTTGTGTCACTTGTCTTCTTCTCACCTAAGAATATAATATACACAACCAACTCATAAACAACATTATACACACAACAAAAACTGTCACCTAAGCATATAACCAGCCCATAAAACAATATAATACACACAATCAGCCCATAAACAACATTACATACATAATGAAAACTATCACCTAAGCACACAAGCAGCCCATAAAACAAAATGACACACACAACTAGCCCACAACACAATACATACAATAGAAATTGTATGACTTACAGGATATTTACCCATTGTCTGTGCAACTATCAACTCAAGGGTTGGTCCTTCAGTTCGGCCTTCAACTGATACTTCAATTGTCCCTTCACTTGGCCGTTTAGTTGTCTTTTCAGCTTGCCCTTCTTCAGTAGGCCCTTTAGTAGTTGCCCTTTCAGTTGGCCCTTCCTCAACCCCTGTAGATCGTTGTTGCTATTAATGTACTTTGTTCAAATGACAACTGGCCTTATTATGCCATTTCTTATGACAATAGGAGTACTTTATCTTCAAACCCATCCTACTCATCTTCTTACTTGGGATCTCCCCCTTCTGCATTCTTCATCTCTTTTTTGCCCTACCCATTTGCTTTTTTAGGGGCAAAGGCTGAGGTGATTCATGAGTTGTGGGTTCCTAAAATCTGTTGTTTCTAACTGGCTGCAACATGTGCTCGTAGCAAGCAACATATGTGCTTTTCTTGTAGCAATCGCGTGGGTAGTCATCTAGAATATGATGCTTCAGCTGGATGGCACAAATGATATGTGCACATGTGATTTTAGTCAATTGCCAACCACGACATAAACACTTTCTCCCCTCTAGCTAGACAACATACTTATCAGTATTGTGTGTTATCTCATATCCATCATCTCCATTCTAGATCGGATGATAGAACCAACTAGCAGCCATGTTGTCCTCTACTCTCTTTGCAATCCTGGGACCGCACTCCTTAGCCCACTTTGTAGCCTTATCTTTCTACCTTTGAAACCTAATCATGACTATTATTCTTATATCTTCAAACATGATAACGAATGGTTTGCACCTGGCCTCTAAGATTCTCCCATTGAATGCTTCATGGAGGTTGTTATCAATAATGTTGCACTTGAATTTTTCACTGAAGAATGCCCTACACCAATGTTTAAGTTCAATTTGGAATAGTGCCTCAAATCTTTCCTTAGTCAATTCAAACAACTCCTATTTATGTATTCCAAAATCAACAATGTTAGTGCTTCTTACTATAAGCCAAAATTACTTCTACAGTCTATCTCTTTATAGGTCTCTGCCCAATTTACATAAATGTGTCTCGCACACAATCTATGTTCAGCATATGGCATCAACTCAGCTAATGCTATAACAAGTCCCTACAATAATTCCAAAGACAAATATTTATAATTTAAAATACATGAATAATGTGAAAAACCAACGATTAATAATAGCATTACCTTCTGTTGATCACTCACGAATGTCCAACCTTCCCCATTATTGATCTCTAAGTCAACCATTATATTCTTCAAGAACTAGGACCAAGTGTCTTTGTTCTCTACCCTCAAGTAGCCCATGATATTGGAAATATCTAGTTATTGGCATCTTTCTCAACAGCAACCAACAACTCTCATTTACATAATTCTTTCAAAAGACTTCCATTCTCTCAGCTAGAGAGAGAATTAGTGGAAAAATCATTATTTTGCAAGAGCTAGCCCAAATGTATAGATGAGAAAAGAGAGAGAATAAGTGGAATTCTCCTCTTTGATTTCCTTTTGCTTCGCTTCTCTTTTTGCATTGAACGTGGAGAAGTCGGAGGGGAGAATTTGAGAGAGAGAGAGAGAGATTTAGTAAGAGAAAGTAGATCTGAAAATGAGGCCCCCCCTCAATTTTGGAGGGAAAGTTAGTTATATACTTATTAGACAACTGGTCTCTCATAAAAGCTCAAATGATGAGAAAAAAGAATAAACGCATGGATCAATTCACAAAATAAAGAAAAACTGGACGATGGTTTCCGAATGCAACGTTGAAACAGACAAGTTCACCTGATCTATGCAGAATATAGATTGTTTAGTAACATAACACAAATAGAGCAAATAATCGGAGATAGGAAGTTCTTTTTTCAGGAAAGGAAATCAAGACTGCATGATTTTACTTGCAATCCTCCTCAGAGATGTTGTAATTCACCGTCGATGCTTACCTCTGACTACCGTGATCAGTTGGATTGTTGCTTGCCATGGACCTCCAGAGCTTTTGAGTGATTACTCTCTTCCTTTCTAGTCTAAAGTAAAACTTGCTGTGAGGCTGCGAGTTGAGCAAAACATATTTGTAGACCCATGGGTGATCAGTAGTCCTCTTTTTGGAGAGAGATCCCCTCTCCTTAGAAAAAGAATTAAACAAATAGTTTTTGCTGCCCCCTCCTTGGGAAGAGAATTAAATTGATACTTAATGAGCTTGGTACAAATTTCCCTAATTCGCTCTTCGCCAAGCCGTTTACATGGCCACAATTGCTTCTTGAAATCCTTCCAACATGGAAGGGGGAGGTGAGGGGTTCAAATCCCCACCTTCTCAGGGGGGATGGGATGGGGACGCATAAGTTTCAGAAGTGGGTTTCGACTCCCACACCTTGCAAGAGGCAGGACAAAAGTCTGAGAGTAAGCGTAGAATAGGAATAGAGTAAGACTAACAAAAAAAAAAATCCTTCCTGTCCAAGCTACATTAATTGCTTGGTGTCGTGCATGTACTAGAATTGGAAATAAACTCTTGGTTGGACTATTCTCTTTCCTCTTCAGTTGGGGGCCACTTTCCCCATTAGATGACAACAAATTTGTCTCGTAAGGCTAACTAGCTTCTAGAAGGGGCAAAGTAGGAATTAAATCAAACTATAGGCCAAAGTATTATTCATGCACATGGGCATTTTAACGTGCAAGCTTCCAAAAACCAAGGGTGGGTTTGAATGGCTTGGTGGGCCCTCTTGGCCAACCATGGGAGGGATGTGAGTGAGGCCCATTGGACCGTCCATGGCTTGGGCTCTCATGGTTCCTCATTTGCAGCCCATTTCCACTTTTCCAAAAATTTACGGTCTGCCCATGAAAAATTGAATTTTTATCCCTTGCATCTCCATGATTCGTCAATTACTGTTGTAATTCTAGTCCGTAGATAGGAGCTGAATTGAGGATGTCATTGCCTAGAACCAAATCGGACCAGCCAAGAATCAGTAGTTCTCAATTCCAATTTACTAGAACCAATGAGTATTGATTCAATTTCCGATTCCAAGTGTAGAATCGCCCACCCGGACCAAATTGGTAGACACACAAATACATAATTTTTTAATTTTTATGCAGAGCATCTATGTGCACTTGGTTTTGATGTATTTAAGTCTAAAGATGACCAAAATGAGTTCAATTCTTGGGGGCATTTTTAGCGAGTTCGATTCTATGGGCCAAATGAAAAAGAGTGGAACTTCTTATGGATGTTTCCATAACTGGGCAAATGACTTGAGTGTTAGAGGCGTCTCTAGTCCACATCGTTCAAACTTGAAAGGAGATGATGATGGGTCAAGGGTTGTTCACCATTGGTGTTGAGGAGGATTGGTTCATGGTCCGAAGCAATTGCAATAAGGCGAGTAATGATGGCTTTCAAAAGCTAATGATGCCAGTCTGGATTTGGAGCTTCACATGTCAACTGTTCAGAACACCCATGAATGAATTTGTTGGGGGACATTTTGACCGGTTTCTAGTTTCAACTGTTCAGACATTTTGAGTTGTGTCAATTTGTGTATCTACATGCCTCGCTATAACACTGTTCTTTTTCAATGTATGTTCATGTTTTCTGAAATTCCCATTCGAAAACCTATGTATTGTTACCGTTTCCGAACTCTATCAATTCATCCCCAGGGCGTGCTTGAGGAAATTCCTAAGAGTTCACATCAATGGGAAAGTTTGGCACCTTGATGTTGGCACAATTCCCAGAGTTAGAAGCCTTCGCATAAAAGGGCGTTCGATGATCGAGGGGGGAGAAGAAAAGATCGACATGCTTCTTTATTTCCAATAGTAAAAGCACAGTACAGTAAATGGCAATACAGAAAGTCTCCAACGGGCGACAGTGCTAGTAGTTTTCCTAAACAATGGTGCATCCAGCTTGGACCATCACCTGCCCAAGCAACTGCGCAAACTGGATGTTAGCACGTTGAACAGGTTCAAGATTTCGACCCGGTTCGAACACCTTGTCCGATCGCCAGGTCTCGGCTGCATGCCGAAGTGTTCGTAGGTAGATACATAGTTGAAAAAAAAACAGTCCCAAAAACTGTAGAATAATCACTGTTTTCTGCTAAGGCGGAAATTAGTTTTTTCAACACCGGAACTAAATTTCCTTTGCACGAATTTTATAGGGTGAATGTCATGTTTTGAAACTAGAAAAAAAAAAAATTGATTCGGCTCTCAACAATCGCTTTTTACAAAACGCATGACTATCTTCCGACCAACTTGCGCGAACCCAATGCGTACATATTTTCTGTGAACATTCCTCGTTGGAGATAAGTTTTATCGAAATGCAAATTCTAGTGGAGTTTTGAATTTCCTCTATCGTAAACCGTGGCGTTGTGCTGGTGCAATCGGACGTTCTATATTCGTGGAGTAATCTTGCGAGCCATGCCTACCACTCTTGTGGATTAATCTTACTTGTCGCACGTGGAGGAGGACGTGATTTAAGTATCCCTCCTAAATTTAGAAAAATCAAGATCGAATTCTATGTATTATTCTAATTTAAACTATAATGCTTACCTGCCTACGAGGTGCATCGGCGCTTGCCCGGGAGTTCAATATTTCTCTGTACTCTTCACAGCTGAGGATGGGGAAGAAGGTGAACAGTTCTTTAAAATCGAGAGTACCGGTGTTGTCCTTGTCCAGCTCTTCAAAGAGCCAAGCAAGGTTTTCGCTTTGGAACCCAGCAAACGTCAGGGAGGTCATGAACTCGTCGATGCTTATGCTGCCGCTCTTGTCGCGTCCATGGCTGCGAAAAAACTTTCGGCTGCCTGCTTCTGGTCCTTCGTCAAGCCCCCGTAGTAAGCCAAAGCAGCTTCGTGGACCCTTTTCATATCCATCTCTCTCTCTCTCTCTCTCTCTCTCTCTCTCTCTCTCTAATTTCTGTCCGAGGATGTGTGCAAGTGCCGTTGCTACTCTCTCTCTCTCTCTCTATAATTTCTGTCCGAGGATGTGTGCAAGTGCCGTTGCTATGGACGTAGTTGAAGAATCTATAGATAATGTCAGTTGACCCGTGTATTAGACGAACAAGGAAGAAAGCAAGAAAACAAAAAGCAAAGTGCGAATGATTTTTTGGATGGGTAAGTACGTGCAATGAATGTCTATGCATGCGAAGCGAATAGTGAGGCGGCAAAAGAAATTCGTGGACTTGAATTACGACGTGCAAGTCCCTACTTTTGTGGGGTAAGTACAATATTAGTGCAAAAAGTTGTGTATGGTGCTTACTTTAATGTCAAAAGTTTCCGTTAGATCACTTAAGTGCCAAATTAGAGAGAAAATGATCACTCTGATACTACCGGCGAGAGACTTCGGTCAGATCAATTATGTGGCTTTTATATTAAAAAAAAAAAAGTCGCGGTGGCTTTTAAACGACGTCATTTTCCATCCTTCTAAAGAAATGAGGCTATCGGGGAAGAAGACGACATGCCTCTCTCTCTCTCTCTCTCTCTCTCAATTTGGGAATTTAGGATTCTAAGTTGGGGGGAAAGACGTAAAACAGCGTCGTTTTGTTGTTTGGATGCTGACTCAACTCTTTAACGAGCCACAGCTTCAAAAATTAATAAATAAAAAAAAGTGCCGCATATTGTTTTTCAAATTTGTTGACATTAAGTGATTCAAAATAAACTTTTGGCATCAAAGTGAGCACCGCACACAATTTTTGGCATTGATAGTGTATTTACCCCTACTTTTGCTGACAAAGCAATGTTACATGAGCAAACAAAATTCTTGTTAAATCCTCTTTACTACATAACGTGCTTATTTTTTATTAGGCATTTGAAGAAACTGATCCAATACATGGATCCCCAATGGTTTCAATCTGGTTGAAACTTTCTATTACCTTTATTGCCATCATCCGGAGGTCCGTCGAGCACATCTAACACTGTGAGAGCCTCGTGCATAAGTTAAGTCAAGGTTTGCGCACGTGACCTAATAAAAAATAATTTGTGTGAAATTGGTGAGATTTGAATTAGCGATCTCAAATTGCTAAACTAATAAACTTATAATGCTCTAATTATCTATACCTATCAACTTCTTTGTACACGTATCATTGCGTCGCCAATACGTTGGTTTTGATGGACTTATTGATGGATGAAGAAATTTCCTGCTTCCAGACGAGAAACTAATATCGTTTACTTTGACAGTTTTGAGGGATATGCTTGCAACTAGACATAATCCACTTGACAACTTGGGGGCTTTGCTAATCATTTTGAACATGTATATCATGCATAATATTTAGTGAACTCAGTTTTATTTTCGCAAAAGATTAATTGTCTTCGACTTCAGAGAGTGAGAAAGAAAAAGAACGGGTCAAGTTAATACATTTCACGAGAACATCATGCGTGTAATTCCTGCTCGTGCTCGTGCTCGTGCTCGTTCTCCTCGTCCTCGTCCGACTCCGTCTTCACAGAACGCAAAATCAACAGTTTGTGTCGGTCATGACGACACAGTGCACAAGCTAAGCTTATATTTTTTCTCTCAAAAGTTATTCACAAGCAATGCGTTGAATCCCTTTAATCATCTTTTCTTTCCATTTGATAAATCCGTGTCACCGAATGGTTCAGAAGGTTAAAAAAAAAGATAAAGACGGTTTCTTTGTTTTTTTCATCATCTTTTATTTTTGTTAATCTTGTCAGTTTTTTCCTTTGGTTATTAGAATATATCTTTCCTTGGTTGCATTTGATATTGTTATTTTTACAAAATATTCTAATGTTAGTTCTTGCTATTGCGATCAATGGTCCGCATAGATTATCTTCCTCAATATCCTACATTCCATTTAATAAAAATTTCAATTTCTATACATTATTTTTTGCTTTTTTTTTAATATAGCTTCACTCGTACGTACTTTCTCTAATTCTTCACTGTGAATCAATAAAAAAAAAATTGCATATGCAATGTTAAAAGCCAATTCTTTAGCATTTTATAGTTCAAATAGCAATTTTATCCAAATAACACATATACATGAAGAGCTTAAAAGTGGGTAAACTAGATGATTTTCATATGTTGGATTAAATATCAAAGTGTTTTAGTAAATGGGTAGGGTTAAGTATGGGTGGGGTATGGATCTAGTATAGGTATTAGTTATTAAATTTGTATTGCATATAAATGGATCAATTTGAGTTAGTCATCTACGACCCAACCCACCCGCCCATTTGACGGCTCTAATTTTCGCACTTGTAATTTGAAGTTCCAATCGCTACCTTGGTATCGCTACTATGTCCAAACTCTATTAGTTAGTCTCCAGAGCATGCCTGAGGAAACTTGGATCGAAATTTAAAAATAACAATGGAAAGATTCTTTATTTCCAAATTGCTTAACACACAACACACTGATAGCAAAACAGAAAGCCTCCCAACTGGTGACAATGCTCGTGCAGTTTTCCTAAACGATGTGGCATCCATGTTGGTTCATCACGTCCGAAATGTTGCTGCCCACCGACGTCTCAAAGTTGTGCACGGACGTGTACTGGCAAAACCGTTTGAAGAATCCGCCCCAGTCCCTCCCCTGTCCCTGCAAACAAAACAAGATAATTTAAAGAACGATTACATCAGATTATCTCACGGTGATTTTCTAAATTTGAGGAGGTAATTTCGAGAGACAAAAGAGAGAGATCTTACTCGGGTATTAACTCCCCGCGTCCGACGGCGAAACCTCCCCTGCATGTCACTGTGTTGTTCATAGGTAAATACACAGTTGAACTCCAGTAACTTTTCTGTCCTAAATACTGTAGGATAATTGCTTTTTTTTTTTTTTTTGCTGATTTGGAACTTAGTTTTTTCTTTTTGGTCTGGTATGCGGGTACTAAATTGCCTTTGCACAAATATTATAGGGTGAACATCGTGTTTAAATTATGAAAAATTTATTGGGCTTTCGAAAGTCGCTTTACGATATGTGTGATTATCTTCCAGACCCACTTGCGACAAGCCCAATTCGTATGTTTAGTCCTACTCGTCGCCTATGAATGAGGAGACGATTTAAGTATCCCTCCTAAATCTTGAAAAATCAAGGTCAAATATCGATGGATTATTTTAATTTTAAACTGCGATGTTTACCTTCCTACGGGGTTCATCGGTACTTGGCCGGGAGTTCAATAATTCTTTGTACTCTTCGCGGCTGACGATGTAGAAGAAGGTGACCAGTTCCTTAAAATCGAGAGTGCCGTTGTCATCCTTGTCCAGTTCTGCAGAGAGCCAATCATTGTTATCTATTCGAAACCCAACATGCTTCAGGAAGTCCATGAACTCGTCGATGCTTATGCTGCCGCTCTTGTCCGTGTCCATGGCCTCAAAAAATTCTTGGGCCGCCTGCTTCTGGTCCTCCGTCAAGCCCTCGTAGTGAGCCAAAGCGGCCTCACGGACCTTTTCTATATCCATCTCTCTTTCTAATTTCTGTTTGAGGATGTGTGCAAGGGCTATTGCTATGGCGGTAATTGAAGTATTTATGGGGAGTCTCTGCTGATCGTTCCATGCCTCGCACGCAAAAAAGAACGAAAAATCAAAGTGTAAATGATTCTTTGGTTGTTTAAAAAAAAAAAATGATTCTTTGGTTGGTACGTATGTACGATGAATGTCGTTTCATGCGAAGCAAGAAGAGAGAGGCAGCAAAAGAAATCCGTGGACTTTCAATGAGGACGCGCAAGTCCCTACATTTGCTGATCGAGCAATGTTGCATAAGCGAGAAAAGTCTTATTTAAACCATTTTTTTAAATCAAAACGTGTTAATTTTATTGCGTTGATTTGGCAGTCCGTCGAATACCTTGCAAGCTTTTTTTTTTTTTTTTTTGGTAATCCAGGAAACCCGTCAGCCGGTAGCTGGTGGGTAAACTCTGGAGTGACGCTAGCGGAGGACCCACCATTCGGGCATCACGCTTAAGACGCCAATACTTCCACTGGGTTTCAACCTCCTCACCTTCCCCCCAAGGTTCAAGAGAGTTCTTATCCAGTGGAACCACCGAGGCCGGTGATAATACCTTGCAAGCTTTATGCATCCATTAAGTCAAGGTTTGTACACGTGGCTCTAACACAAAATAATTCACATGCAATTGATAAAACTCAAACTAGCTTTTAATTGTAAACATCAATTGCCAAACCAATAAACTTATATCGCCGGATCACCTGTGCCCACAAATTTCTTAGTGCATCTGTCGTTGAGTTCTTGCTTGCAGAGGAGAAACTGGTCCCGTTCACTCTTGACGGCTTTGACGTGTATGCTTGCAACATGCAATAATCCACTTGACGACTTGGGGGCTTAGCTAATTATTAGAAAGAATATCCACTTGACAACTTGGGGACTAATGAGGACGCGCAAGTCCCTACATTTGCTGACCGTGCAATGTCGCATTAGCGAGAAAAGTCTTATTAAAACCTTTCCTTTTCTACGAGAAGTGTTAATTTTTTGTTGGTCTTTACTAATGATCCAGTGCACGGATCACAATGGTTTCAATCCGATTGAAACTTTCTCTTACCTTAATTGTGACAATGTGGTGATCCGTCGAACAACCTACAAACTTTTTTTTTTTTTTTTGGTGACCATTAACCTACAAACTTTGTGCGTTGATTAAGCCAAGGTTTGTGCATGTGGCTCTAACACAATAATTTGCACGCGATTGATAAAACTCGAACTAGCTTCATAATATGCATAAGGTAGAAGCATCTGATTCCTTCTAATTGCAATGGGTCACTTCTCAATAATGATCAAAATGACAAGCACAGTCACAAAAATGAAATTTTAGGTGAATCATTCGCAGTCAAATTGAGAGTATTCGTCTTCAGAACGTGGGAGAGAAAGAAGAACGGGTCCAATTACTAATTTCCATCAGAACGTTCCGCAAGGACTTCCTGCTTGGCTCTGTCTTGGCCTTTTGTCTGATTTCGTCTTCGTGGAACGCAAGAATCAACAGTTTTGTATTGGCCTTGCCGACACGGTGCACGTTTTGCTGACAAGTTTTTTCCTCAGAAATTGAAAATCAATGGGTATGCTTGTTTGGTATCAGACACAACGATGAGAGCTTAACCCCGAGGTCAACACGACCGGACGACGAAGTCGGCGTAAACAGGGGTTGGGGGTAGGGATATAAGCCGAAACACGTCTCGAAAACTGTGTGGCAGTGATGTAACGCGGCTGGACTTTGCTTAGGCTTCAAATAAGGAATGTAAGAACAGGCTGAAACGTGGGGAACAAGGCTTAACGAGTATAGAAAGAGTTTCAAATTCAAAGCAAGGCACGTGCAATTAACCAATTGACTAGATCCAACTGATTTTGTCCAATTTTCTTCTCTTTTTGCAGAACTCCTGCTCTTGCGAGTTTGTTTCATGATTGTGCCGATTGATTTTTCAGCTGTGAAATACCCATAGGCATAGTTCGTGTTCTTTTTCTAGGCTGTATATCGTTTAATTCGTATCCTAGCAAAAGATGAAGTCGACCAGCCAGGCGCGGACCTCCTGCTATGTTTTCGACAACGACAATCGAGACTACGCTCAATTTGAGCCATTCCTAGGTTTTAAACCTGATCCCTCTTATTATTCTCGTGAATTTCTCTCAGTTGCTCGTGAAAATCATTTTCTCTCTCCCGTGAACCCATTGCCAAACGCATTGTCAATTTTTCTTATTTGGATAAACATGGGATTTTCATTTCTGAGCTCTTTGGAAACCTCTCTAGCTTTCTTTTATACTTTGTAAGAAAGAAGTCTACCCTGTGAAATTATGGCAGTTTCATTTTTACATTAGAAAATCAGTATTACTCTGTCAACATTGGAGATTTGGCTGATCATATTCACCATCCAGTGAAAAGGTTTGAAAGAATTCCTATCTCTTCTTCTAAAGCTTATGTTTATATTTTGGAAAGCCCCGAACCTGTCTGTCATAACAAAATTTCTTTGAACATGCTGCCTCTCAAAATGAATTTGATTTACAAAATGCTGATCATGTGTCTCTGACCCAAGTGTAGCTCCACAAATGATGTCTCACATTATGAAGCTAGAATTTTCTGGGCCATCTTGAAAGGAAAGAATTTTTCACTGGCTCATATGATTATTCTATATATAGCTCATGTGGCGAAAAAGAAAATTGGAAAACTGTGTTATGGTGCCCTGATCGCAAAGAATTTTTCACTGGGTCATATGATTATTCTATATATAGCTCGTGTTGCAAAGAAGAAAATTGGAAAACGGTGTTATGGTGCCCTGATCGCTCTCATCTTAAGGGCAAAGGGTATATTCATTGATGATGGTCTCAAGGTAGACAAGTTGGCCAATGTGGAAATTTAAAAGGAAACGCTGAAGAAGATGATGATCAAGCTCACTCTTCAAGGTTGGGAAAATCAATGTAATGAAATCGTCCATGTGGGACACGGAGATGATGAAGCTGCTCCATCTAGGCCCCAATTCCTCGTACCAGACAATGGAGATCAACAGCTCAAGGGGAGCCTAATTCTAGAAGCCACATGGATGAGATCTCCAATGCTAATCTCTACTAGGCGGTTAAGGAACTTCAGAAGTCGATCCAAAATCTTTGATCCTATCTCATGCTTATAGAGCAAATCGTCCTCGGCCTTCAATGTTATAATAATATTCGCTCTGCTCCACGACCATCAGCTAAAACTCCTCCCTCAACCCAAAAAAGATCCCACCGTTGTTAAATCGTTTTAGTATTTTTTTTTTTTTAAAACTACTAAATCTTGTTTCTATCCGCGATCCTACTAGTTATCAATGAACGTCCTCTCTTTATGAATGGTACTAGAATTCCCTGCGCTCATTATGTTATCTTTTTTAGTATGACAAAAAGAGCGAGAGTGAGGAATGCAATGTGAAATATGACTCTTGATACATGCTAACAAGTGGTTATCATTTACTTTTTAATGCAAATCCCTCCATAATAATTTATTATTCACATCTAGGGGATACTTTGGTCATCAACAAAAAGAGAAAGATTGTTGGAAAAAAATCCCTACAAGATTTTAATCATCACCAAACTATCCTGCATTACTAATAGTTATAATGATGAATGCAGATAGTAAAACATGTTACCATTATCAATTATCCTATCAATCAGCATAGATGAGATACCTGTCTCTTAGGTGAGAGACTAATCTTGAAAGTATTTAGTATTGATGAAGTTAAGGACATCATTGATCTAGATATCATGTGTCATTCGGTTGGTATCTTCACTAAAGATGGTTAGCCTAATTGATATAGCTAATATAAGTACCTAGAGAGGGGGTGAATAGGTATATAAAAGATTTTTCTCGATAATTGCACAATGCAAAATACTAGACAGTTGATAAATTTGAGACAAACAATAATCAAAGTAAGACTGAGAGAAGGGAAGAGAAAATTGAACACGCGGTTTATAGTGGTTCGGCTTATTTCAAGCCTACGTCCACTCTTCTGCACTGACAGCCTATTGGCTAGATTCCACTATGAACAAAGAGATGTTACAGCGTCGTTCTCCCTTGATTTCTCGGTGTAGATGATCTACCACACTCGCTCAAGGTATCACTAAGTATAGACACTCTTTGTGTATATAATTTCGCTCAAAATGTATCAACTAATAATCAAGGTGCTTCAGACTCTGGAATTTCTCTATCGATCATGCACTAAAGCAACTATAACGTCTTCCTTTTATACTCCTTTATGCCATCATACCCGTTGGCACTTACCAAAGGAATTCCTCCAATCTACCCATTGGATGGAATCAATCAAGAAGATCATTCGAGCTATTAAAGGAACCTGACGATAGCCCATCAATCCTGTTCGCCCATACAATCAGGATCTTGGTTCCCAAGAATAGAACCTTCCAAGAATATTTCGTCGACCATCGGATCTTCAAATGATCTTGATTACGAATAAAAGAATCCGTTATATTTATCCAGCCAAGAGATCTTCTCCAGAGGATAGGACTAAATCCTCAACCAAATACTTCGGCTCTGGATTGCCTTCGTCACTGGATCAGAAAAACTGTCAATGAGAATAGTCTTGAGTCTTGAGTGCTGAGTCTGGTGATCTGAAAGTCTTCAGACTCTAAACAGAAGATCTGCAATTATCCAAACTAGACTGATAGAAACGTTTTGTCAGCTTCAAAATATTTTGGAAAGATTTCTCCAACAATCTCCCCCTTTTTGATGGTGACAAAACTTTCTTGTAGATTTGAACAACTTTGACCTGCAAAACATTACTCAAGCAATATGGCTATCTCATAAAGATTAATAAATCAACCAGACTCTGCATCCACAGAAAATCGGTTAGTCTTTCATGAGTAAGACTATTCAACAACACTTGATATAAATGCAAACAGTCAAGCATCAAAATCCACTCCCAAGTCAGTCAAATTCAAGTTCACACCCAAGTCATACTCAAAAACAAACAAACACACAAAAGAAATTTAAAGTCAAAGTTTAACGAGTTCAAATTGCAATTCTCCCCCTTTTTGTCATCATCAAAAAGGTGAGAAAAGAGTCAAGTCTGCTTGGGAATGCGCACAATCTAGAAATCTCCCATCGATTGCACGATGCCTTCCAGCCTCTTCAAGTCTTCCCGTAGATGAGCCACCTCTTCTCCTTTGGCATTAGCTTGAATTTGAAGAGCAAGGTCTTTCATTTGATCCGCCCGGGTAACAGAAGATGCTTGTCCAGCATTCTTTAGGACTTAAAGTTCATAGTCCAGAGCATAGATTTGACCATGCATTTTTAGAAGAACATCAAGGATACAACGAAAATATGCTGTATTGTCCGTCTGTGTGCTCGCATTTGCTCTCTCGGATGGAGTGAAGGCAGACGATGGAACTTCGGTGTAATCGAGCGGATTTGGTGTTGACGTATCATGTCCTTCCTCAAGCATTTGAGAAGCTTGAAAATCTTCTGGATTTGCTGGTGAGTGACGCACACCTTCACTGTTGACAGCATGTGGTGTAGTCCTTCCTTGCTCGCCATCTCCCCCTGTCTCTAGGACCTCAATTGGGGAAGAGTGATGGTCATGCTCTTTAGCGTCTTGATTCCCTTTCTCTCCGGCTTCATCTACAGACTTTTCTCTCACTGCTTCTCCTTCTTCTTCAGCTTCTTTCTCTTCGTCTTCTTTCTCTTTCTCTTGTTGCTCTTCTGCTTCTCTGTTCTTTGCTTGTCCCTCTTCTTCTCTCTATTCTTTTTCCTCTGCCTCTTTTCCTTTCTTCTGTCGTTCTATTGACTCAGGTACAGAACGTCTGGTCCTTTTCAATGCAGAGATAGTGAGATCTTCCTCTTCATCTTTATCCTCCAAGATAAGAGTTCTTTTCTTTTTAGGTGGAGCACCCATGGGCTCCTTCCCTTTCCTCTTTGATGCTGAAGATACTGGATGAGATTTGACTGGAGTTTTCACTTTGAACTTCTCCATTGCCTTATAAAGCTCTTTCAGATGCATTTTTGTCAACATTTTCAAACCCACCACCATTTTGTCGCATGGTCAAACACAAAGAGTATGTGGAGATTCAATGTTCAAGTGTCTAAAGATCTTGGTCACAAGACCTGGGTAAGGCAATTGGCCCTTGTCCTTCACCATTGCTCTGTACATATGAAAGAGAATGGTGTGAGGGAGAGAGAACTTCTTCCCTGAATTGATCGCGTACATCAATTTCGCCTCGGAGTTAGACACGTCAGTCTTGGATGTAGATTTTGGCCTGATACAGTTGATCACAATTTTGTGAAGCAAGATGTTGATGGCACGCATTCTTGTGTAGGTAATTCTTCCCGCTGTAACCTTGTCTTTGACAAGCTCCAATGTGGCACGAGCAATCGAAACTTTGATCGGTTGATAGCGTCCTCTTTCAACTCCAATTATGTCTGCCAACAAGTCCACATCTACCACATAGTCTTGGTCTCGAACACTGAAGGATATTCTATTCGCATCTAAAAAGCTAAGATTCGAATAGAAGTATGCTGTCAATTGCGCATAACCGTCTGTGGTATCGGAGCAAAATTGCTCAAGTTAAAGCAGATTGAACTTCTCCTTTAAGTTCACATTAATGGCATCTAAGAAATCGAAATCAACACTCCTAGGGTTTATCACCCCTCGTTTCAATAGTCTGAAGAACAGATTCTCCTGTTCCTTCGATTTAAACAGATCCATCCTTTTTCCCTTCACCTTCGCAGCAACACCCATTCTAGGTTGAAATTCATTGAACATTTTATCATCATCGTTCCCATCAGTCGGATTCAGTCCCGATACATGAGGGTCACTCAGCCTTTCCTTTGGGAGCAATTCCCAAATCCTCCATTCGTCGCAAAAAGATATATTCATTCCCATAATTCTTGTCTTTAAGGAAATCATCTTTATAGTTCAGCGGAGTACCAGTGCTTTTCAATGCACGATAGAGCTTGTAAATAAAAGAGGGTTTTTGGACTCTTACAGGGTCTGCGTCCTCGATTATTTCTTCCTCCGGTTGTTGACCCGCACCTTATAGGGTAGATGGTGAAGAGTGACGTGGTGGAGAGTGAATCGGGCTCTGTTGCTAACTCGATAAATCTTCCTCTTCGGTGAGATCAAAATGGGTAGGCCCCTCCCTCATTCTCTGTGGTCCCCTGTTCGCGATTCTTGAAGACTTTCTCGAAGAAGACATCCTTCCTTGTCGTTGAAAGATTCCTTTACTCGCTTTCCCAAGAAAAGATGACAACTTTCTCAAAGATGAACACGAAGTAGAGATAGGATTGGGAGGAGAATGCCTTTTTAGGGTTTTGAAGTTTAAGCGAGGAAAACTGTATACATATAACTCAGTTTAAAAAGGAAAAAGCCAATCGACATAAAGGAAAGTGAACAGTCATCCAATTTTAAAAAATGATAACTGCCTTTTTTAAAGAAAACTACCATTTTAAGTTATCCTCTTTGAAAAGACAAGATTCTGTTTTTCACGGAAATTATAAAATAACTGAACTAATGATCGTACCTTTTCAAGATTGAATATAATAACAACTTACAGTCTATATCCATGAATGTCTGAGTCTGAGGGTCTGAGAGTATCTAGACTTTAACTTCCTCAAGCTTAAAAATGTTGAGTCTGGAACGGATAATATCGAATTGATTCTTCTCCAGCGGCTTTGTGAAAATATCTACTAGTTGGTTCTTTGAATCAATAAATTGAATCGAGATTTCTCCATTTTGAACATGATCTCTAATGAAATGATGTCGAATTTCTATATGTTTTGCTCTTGAGTGAAGGATTGGATTTTTAGTGAGATTGATTGCGCTGGTGTTGTCACATCTAATCTCTGTGCATGAGTCTTCAATTCTAAAGTCTTGTAGCTGTTGTTTTATCCATAGAATTTGCGAACAGCAACTTCCAAGAGTGCATACTCTGCTTCTGTTGTAGAGAGAGCCACAGTACTTTGTTTCCTTGAAAACCAAGACACTGTCCTACTTCCAAGTAACTGGCAAGTTCCCGAGGTGCTCTTTCTATCAACTCTGCAACCGGCTAGATCTGCGTCTGAATATCCAAGAAGATTAAAGTCTTCCTTCTTAGGATACCAAAGACCGATGCTTGAAGATGAAGCAACATATTTAATAATATGTTTCGCAGCACTTAAGTGAGATTTTCTAAGATCTGATTGAAACCTAGCACAGATGCAAACACTCAACAAAATATTAGGTCTAGAAGCAGTAAGATAAAGAAGTGAACCAATGATACTCCTGTATAGCTTTTGATCAACTTTCTTCCCTTCTTCATCTTTGTCTATCTTCAAAGAACTTGACATCGGTATGTCGGTCTTTTTGCATTTTTCCAGTCCAAACTTTTTGACAAGATCATTAGCATATTTTTCTTGATGAATAAAAGTTCCTTCCTTCAATTGTTTTATTTGGAGTCCAAGAAAGAATGTTAACTCTCCCATCATACTCATTTCAAACTCATCCCGCATAGACTTCGAAAATTTCTTGCATGAGACTTTCATTAGAGGATCCAAAAATAATATCATCCACATATATTTGAACAAGTAAAAAGCTTTTGTTTTCCTTTTTGATAAATAAAGTAGTATCTACTTTACCTTTGACAAAACCATTCTGTATTAAGAACTTACTTAGTCTGTCGTACCAAGCTCGAGGTGCTTGCTTTAAACCATACAAGGCATTTTTCAGTCTGAAGACAGAGTCTGGCTTCTTTGGGTCTTCAAACCCTGGTGGTTGTTCCACATAAACTTCCTCATGGATAAATCCATTTAGGAAGGCACTTTTGACGTCCATTTGGAATAACCTAAAATTTTTATAACAAGCAAACGCAAGTAATAATCGAATAGCTTCTAACCTTGCTACTGGTGCATAAGTCTCATCATAGTCTATTCCTTCTTCTTGCGTATAACCCTTAGCCACGAGTCTTGCTTTGTTTTGTACGACTTTTCCTTTCTCATTCATCTTGTTCCTGAACACCCATTTAGCTCCAATAACAGTTTTATCTTTTGGTTTAGATGTCAATTCCCAGACATCATTAATGTTGAACTGTCTGAGCTCTTCTTGCATAACTTCAATCCAGCTTTCATCAGATAAAGCTTCTTCTATGCTCTTTGGTTCAATTTTAGAAATGAGAGCCACGGCACTAGACTCTTCACGCCTTTTGGATCTGGTGCAAATTCCTTCATTAATTTCGCCGATAATGAGATCTTCGGGATGACTGGACTTATGCTTCCAGTTACTGGTTGATTTGTCTGGTTGATGATCTCTTTCTTTATTTGAATCTTCACAAACAGCTTGATGGTGGTCTTCCAGAGTCTGAGATGTTTCTTGAGTTGTAAGTTTTGGAGGGTCTAGAGCAGGTTCAGACTCTTCATGATGAGTCTGACTAGATTCATCTTGCTTAGAGTCTTGAAATTTGACATTCATTGACTCCTCCACAGACTGGCTCTTCTTGTTATAGACTCTGTAGGCTTTGTTTGATGTAGAATATCCAAGGAAGATGCCTTCATCTGATCTTTCTTCAAATTTACCAACTCGATCTTTCGCATTTTTCAATATAAAGCATTTGCAACCGAACACATGAAAGTATGAAACAATAGACTTCTTACCTTTGAATAACTCATAAGGGGTTTTCTCTAGAATAGGTCTTAAGAAGACTCTATTGATGATATAGCACGCTGTTGAAACAGCTTCATCCCAAAATCGTGAAGAAATCTTACTTTCAATTAAAAGAGTTCTAGCCATTTCTTGAAGAGATCTGTTCTTTTTTTCCACAACTCCATTTTGCTGAGGAGTATATGGAGAGAAGAACACATGCTTAAAGCCGATTCATCACAAAATTTTGAAAAATTTTGATTTTCAAATTCACCTCCATGATCTGTTCTTATACTTGAGATAACACATCATTTTTCATTTTGAACCTTTTTAGCAAATTTTTCAAAATACGAGAAGGTTTCGGACTTACTTGCAAAGAAATATACCCGAGTAAAACGGGAGTAATCGTCCACAATTACTATGCAATATTTCTTACCTCCAATGCTCGGGTTCGGTTGGTCCGAAGAGATCCATATGCAAAGAATCCGTAGTACATGATTAGTAGAGACATGATTTATTGGCTTAAATGAATTTCTTACCTGCTTTCCTAGAATACATGGAGTGCATGGATCAGTCTTTTGGTATGGTAATTTAGGTAGACCTCGAACAAGCTACTTTGATGAGATTTTGGCTAATTGCTTCATATTGATGTGACCAAGCTTTTTGTGCCATAAGCTTGCTTCGTCTTGAATTGAGATTAAGCATTGCGATTCATCTGGTTTCACATCCAAGAGATAGATGTTTCCATACCTTTGACCCATGAAAGACTAAGTAGAGTCTTTACTGATTCCAGAACATATTCCTTCTTGGAAGAAGATCTTAAAACCAGTATCACACAATTGGCTAATGCTGAAAAGATTGTAATTGAGTCCTTCAACTAGTGAAACATTACTTATTGTGAGATTTCCAATTTTCACAGTTCCAAATCCTACAATACTTCTTTTGCTGTTTCCTCCAAATGAAACTTTTCCACCATTTACTTGAACAAGCTTTATGAAGCAATTTGAGTCTCCTATCATGTGTCTTGAGCATCCACTATCAAGATACCACTTTACCTTTTTTTTGACGGAGACCTGCATTTAAAAGAGAGTCTCAAGCTTTCTTTGGTACCCAAATTTTCTTGGGTCCTTTGGTGTTAGTAAGATAAACAGTATTAGCCCATGCTTTCTTAACATGTTTCCAAACCATAGGACACTCTTTTTCAAACGATCCGGGCTATTGCACTTTGAACACCTGAAGGCACTTCGACCTACAGACTTTTCAAAAGCCTTCTTGAAATGATTTTTATAAGCCTCTCTCGAGGGTCTTTGCTTGATTCTTTCTTTTACTTTAGGAAAATCAATCAAGGGAATAGTTTCGCTGTCATACCTAGACCGAGACTTATTGAAGTAAGGTCTTTGAGCTGAAAGAATTTTCTCAAAATTCTCGGACCCTATTGAAAATTTCTTTGAAATATTTGATAAGTCAGTTTTTAAAAGAGCATTTTCTTTCAAAAGACTATCTTCATTTTCTTTAAGAGTGGAAACATTCTTGTCTAAACATTTAACTCTTTCTTTTAAAACATTTTCCCGTTGTTTTAGAGTAGAGTTTTCCTTTTAAGTTCGGAAATCCTTTTGAGGGAAGTCTTAAGACTAAAACATAGCTCATTAATATACTTAGAAACCTTGACAGGAATTTTAAAATTATTTACCTCAAATTCACTGTCTGAGTCTGATCCAGAGTTTGAGTCTAAGTCTGATTGTGCCATCAGACATAAGTTGGCATATTCATCATCACTTTCTTCACACTCTGTATCACTCCAGGTTTCGGCTTTGAGAGCCTTTCGAAACTTTTCAGCTTTTCCTCTCTTCTTATTCAGAAGAGGACAGTTGGGTCTGATGTGTCCCATTTTCTTACATTCAAAGCAAACTACATCTTTGTTTGATTTATCATCATCAACAGACTTGGTCTGCTGTCTTTGAAAGTT